>OY744568.1:6459779-6617804 GCA_963556235.1 Cryptophagus acutangulus
ATATCACATCGCAAAATTGCAAACGCAAATTTTCATAAAATTAATTTGTTAGTATTAACCCTTCCATACTAATTTTGCAAATTAGCCAATCAGAATGTAAAAACAAAACAAAACAAAGATCCGATTCAAAAGCAAGTTTAAATGTGTTAGCCCTCATTCAACAATTTACATCACCCAGTAAAGGTGTTGCAAAATCAATTTAGTTATACATATAAATACAGTGTGCAAATAATCATTTGGTGACTAAATAAAAACCAAATATTAATCAGAATATAATTGAATAGAAATATTTTTTTTTCAACTCGTTTATTTATTTGTTTGATTATTTTTTAAGAAAAATGAGTCTTTTTGATGACGATTTGATTGCTTTCAACCAAACAATACCACCACCACCAAATCATCACCATTCGTCAACACCATCATCATCATCAATGAAACGCAAAAGGGCCGTAGCTTCATCAGCTTCAACCACCACAACACCAGCTATGCAACCACCAACAAATCATGGTTCTAGAGGAGGAAAGCAAATCCGCATGGATAATCCACCAAATGTGGTAAACATTGAAGGTGAGGTTGATGATGCGTTTGAGGAGCTTTTCGCAGATGTTGCGCCGGTTCAAGCCCTAGCGAATTCAACCATGTCTAGGAAGGTTAATGGTGGAGTTGTAACTATTACGGCTCCTATTCCGCAAGCAGCTACACACCTCATCAAAATAGAAATATATGATACAAAAGACATCGAGGGAAAATCAGTGAATGATATGTGGAGGCATAGTACTGTGCGATCTAAAATTTTCATTAATAAGAGTGAAATGCCACAGATTTATAATATAATTAACACTGTTACACTCGATTTAGCGAAAAAAATGAAGAATGCTGAAGGCTCCGAGACCAAGATTATGAAGAATTAAATATTTTTATCCATATGTACTTACTATGTATTATTGAATTTTATTTAATTAAATAATTTCACATAATCATTTTGTTTTATATATATATATAGTAGTAAGATTATCCATTGCTTTTATAAAATTGCTTTTATTAAATATTAGTTATGACTATAATAGATAAATTATCTTAAATATATTGTTGACCATGTGCTAAATATAAATCCGTAAAAAAAATTTTTTTTTGCATTAATTTTCTCTAAAAATCCGATTTAAAATTCAAATAAAAATCATGTGATCTGAAACGCTGCGCCGATTGGTTTGACGTCATCATGCATGGAGCTCGCCTCTACAAGTTCATAAATATGTCTTTTTTTTTTTTTGCGAGCAAATAGTTTGAACTATTTGTTACTATTTATTACTATTCCGTTTTCGCGAGCGTAGTTATATACTCTACCGGAAATTCCCTTACAGAGCCACCATACTATTTTATAACTATGGTTATAGATTTTATAACTATGTTAATCGATTGATAATTTGAAAAAACACTTTGTCGGCGTATCGGCTGAATCAAATGCTTTGGGGGTCCAAACTAAAATGTGTCTCTTGACGCGGTAACAATAATAGCAGACAGTTTTGCCGACTTGTATTTTGGAAATAGTTTATTATATTCATAATTGATTCACTTTGGAATTCAAAAGCACAAACAACGGACAATAAATCATTCATTTTTAAGGTTAGGTAAGTTTTACAGCAACAAACAAAACAAACACCACCGGTGTCAAGTTAGTTAACAAACCTATAATCACAGATCCAATAACTATTTATTACTTTATTCATTTTCGCGACTACTATATAACTAAGTGGAGGGAGTAAAAAAATAGACTATAAATATAAAAGAATACTACATATTTATTTTGACACTACAGCGGATATGGCCGAACTATACAATATACTTATATCATTATTAATGCAGGCGGATGGCCGAAACCATTACCATCCCCCCGACGACCTCGAAGCTGAGGTGGTGCCCCAAACACACACCCAGCAGCCTGCGCCCATTTTGGCCCATAACGCTATGGGATGGCGCCACTCCCGCCCCCATCAAAAAAACGATGGGCAAATTCTAAAAAAAAAAAAAAAAATAATAAAAAAAAAAAAAATAATTTAAAAAAAATCAATAAAAAAAAATAGCTACTAACTACTTACTCTTAATCCTTGAGGAAGGCGAGAATGGACATAACCATATAAGATTTGACTAACATCTAAAATAAAAAAAATAAAAATAAAATATTATTAACACTTATTATTAGTAATTATTTAGTTATTAGTAAAACTAATTATTATTAATTATTAGTTAAACGAATATTATAAAACTTACCCATTTTGTTGGTTATTAATATATATGAAACCGAAACTTAATTTGAAACTGAGGAACTTATCAACCACAGATTAATAATTGTACGAATATTGCTTTCAGATCAGGGCTAGCGATCTATAAATTTTTTTAAATTTGTCATTTAAATTTAAGATAAACATACAATATATATCATAAAGACCATGCCGCAAAGCAATTTTAAAATAATATACTCATATAAGCGGTTTGTTATTTTAGATATATATTCTATAATGATTTATTAACTATGTGTAAAATATACATATATACTGAGTGCTGTATCTTATTAAATAAATTATATTTGTACTACGTATATTTAGTGCAAATAAGTTAAAAAGGAATAAAAGTTATTAATTAACATAATCATTAAGAAAACAAAAGTTACCGATTCGCATTCGATATAAAAAGTTCGCAATCGCTAAAAAAAAAATCATTCAGTTTGAATCACAACTCGAGCATGCTAGTTCAGCGATATATATAGTTCGGTGTTTATTGCAATTTTCCTAAATAAAATAAACCAAAGATTTTAACACTCTCAAACAGTGCATCAACCACATCGAAAATAAAAGCTGATATATCCGTTTCAATTGTATATTTTGAGGTATGTGTTTTAAATATTTATTTATATTGATAGCATTTTACTTATGTTGATAAATTATTTTTAGAAACAATGGAAAATCTTTATAAAACATATTTGCAATCTATGTTTGCTAATCAAAATGCAAAACAGGATATATCACGACAAATTATGAAGCGGAATTTTTATGGTGAATATTTAAACTCGGTTTTAATAAGAAGAAGAAGAACCGAAAACCGAATACCGGAAGAAGAAAACGAACCGCAACCCAAACATAAAAAGCTTGATAATACAAATAAGTACTCTCAATATATCAACAAAATTTTAAATCCTAAGACACAACACAAAGATGCAAGCGAATCGAATCTTCAGGAAAAAGAATTAGTTTTAACTTATCTGGAAACAGCATTTAGAAAAAGAATGATGACTCATGCGATATTAAACATAAACCAAACCCTCGATCCAAAGCGATTTTTACAAACAACACAAAATCTAATACAATCGAAAGTAGATGAGGTGCGAAAAATGGCACCGATTAAAGCACAAATATCTCTAGTTTGTGAGATGCTTCTTCCAAAGACAGAAGAAATGAAGACGATCTATCTGAATTCGAAATACATTGCTATTTTCCTTACGTCTGATATATCAGAATGGTATAATGAGGCGGTGGAGAAAATTTTAATGCGATTGGATACATTTCAAGAGCGAGGAAGCGGGTGGGCATTGTACAAAATAACACAACTCAATTTAAACATTAACAAGTATACACCATTCACCGTGGGGAGCAAGTTTTTTACTTTACCTAAGTATGTTCAAGCCCGAAAAGCGGTAATAAATGTACAATCTGATGATGAATGCTGCTTTGCTTGGGCGGTGATTTCAGCACTTCGACCGGCTAAAAACAACCCTCACAGACTAGCTTCGTATCCTAATTTTAGAGATATCCTTATTTTGGATGGAATAAAGTTTCCGATGGATTTATCTCAAATCACCAAATTTGAGGAGCAGAATTATATATCGATTAACGTGTATGCATTGAAAAAGAAGAATGATTGGCTAATTTTAAATGAATGTGATGGTGATGAAACAAATCCTCCAAACAAATCAGACAATCAAAATATAAATTATGAAGTGCTACCTGTGTATATATCGAAGCATCATAAAAACGTTCATATTAATTTATTAATGGCTGAAATACCTAGTGCTACAACAACAACAGAACAATCCCCAAAATACCACTTCTGCTGGATAAAAAATTTGTCTAGATTGGTGAGTAAACAAATGGTTGAAAATCATCGTGCATGTCGTTATTTATGTGATAGATGTTTGTGTTATTTTTATAAACAAGATAAATTTGAGCAACATAAAATTGATTGTACAAATTCTATACCCGTAAAATGTGTTATGCCCACAGACTCTACTAAATGGATTTATTTTAAAAATTATAAACATAAACAGATGCATCCATTTGTAGTTTATGCCGATCTTGAATGTCTTATTTTACCCATTGACACATGTCAACCTAATGATTCGAAGAGTTATACATATCAATATCAAAAACATATACCATGTAGTGTTTCATATTATCAAAATGTGATTTCAATGATAGTTACTCAGAATTTGATTTATATAGAGGGGAGGATTGTGTTGAGTGGTTTGTAAGCAAACTCAATCTGATTACAGATAAAGTATCTCATATTTATGATGATAAGAAGGAAATGCTACCGTTATTACAAGTCGAAATAGATGAATTTGAAAATGCAAAAATTTGTCACATTTGTGAAATGAACTTTATTCAACCTTCAGACTTTGCGTTAGATGGTGAAGAGGAAGATTGGTTAACTAAAGTTAGGGATCACTGTCATTTGACAGGAAAATTCAGGGGGGCTGCTCATATTAGCTGTAATCTTAACTATAAACCACCTTCAGACATTATTGTGATTTTTCATAACCTTCAGGGTTATGATGCACATTTTATAATTCGCGAATTATGCGAGAAAAAGGTAATGGGTAAGGATGGAAAAATATATTTAAAAAATCCGGGTAAAATTTCTACCATCCCCATAAATAAGGAAAAGTACAAGTCGTTTACTAAGTATAATTCTACAAACAATATAAAAATAAAGTTTATAGATTCGTTTAATTTTATGAGTTCATCCCTGGATAAACTGTCATCATATTTAAAAGAATATGATAATACTAAAAAGTATTTTGCAAATCTGTCAGAAACGAAATTAAAATTGTTATGTAGAAAGGGTGTTCTACCTTACAGTTACTTAAACAACTTTGATCGTTTTGCGGAAACGGCTTTGCCTGAACGAAAACATTTTTTTAATAATTTATCTCAATCAGATATTACTAATGCAGAATATGATCATGCTCAAACAGTTTATAGAGAATTTGGATGTGTAAATCTAGGAGAATACACAGATCTATATTTGAAAACAGATGTACTTCTGTTGGCAGATGTATTCGAACAATTTCGTTTGCTATGCAAAAAAACCTATGATTTAGATCCTGCAAATTATATAACCGCCCCCGGATTATCTTGGGACAGTTTATTAAAATTAACTAAAGTCAAACTCGAATTGATGACGGACATTGATATGCTATTGTTTGTTGAGAGAGGTATTCGTGGTGGAGTGAGTCAATGCTGCAACAGATATGCAGCCGCTAATAATCGGTACATGCAAGGTTTTGATATTTCTCAACCCGAATCGTATCTCATTTATTTAGATGCTGTAAATTTATATGGATGGGCAATGTGTCAATATCTCCCCACAGGCAATTTCAAATGGTTGAGCGATGGAAAAACAACCAATTTTAATGTAATGCGAATTCAGGATGATTCAGAAAAAGGATATATTTTAGAAGTTGATTTATTATATCCCAAAAGCTTGCATGATTCGCACAAGGATTTTCCATTTTGCCCCGAAACTAAAATTCCATTGAATGGAAAACAGAAAAAACTATTAACAACTTTAGAACCAAAAAACCGATATATAATTCACTATAGAAATTTAAAACAATGTCTTAATCATGGTTTAGTTCTTATAAAAATACATCGCATATTAGAGTTTAACCAATCTCCGTGGATGCGTCCTTACATTTTGAAAAATACTAAGCTTAGAATGGAGTCAACGAACGAATTTGAGAAAAGTTATTACAAACTAAAAAACAATAGCGTTTTTGGTAAAAGCATGCAAAATGTTAGAAAAATGCGTGATGTTAAATTGGTTTCGAGTTGGGGGGGTAGTTATGGAGCAGGAAAATATATGGGTAAACCCAATTTCAAAGACAGAGTTATTTTTGATGAGAATTTTGCAGCCATCGAATTATATCGCCTGAAAGTTACGTTTAATAAACCTCTGTATGTGGGGATGGCTATTCTAGATATTAGCAAGTGTTTAATGTACCGATTTCATTATGAACATATGAAAAAGAAATATGAATCTGCAAGTTTAAAATTATTATACATGGACACTGATTCTCTAATTTATTTTGTGATAACAAACAATTTTTACAAGGATATTTTCTCAGACCTACCACAATGGTTTGATACATCTGACTATGATGAAAATAATCCATTTAATTTCCCCAAAATTAATAAAAAAGTTTTAGGCTTATTTAAGGATGAATTGAACGGTGAAATTATGGTGGAGTTTATTGGTTTACTTTCGAAGATGTATTCATATTCAGTAAATAACAAAACAATTAATAGAGCCAAAGGGGTAGGTAAATCAGTGGCTCAAAATCTAACTCTGGAAGAATATAAGAAATGTCTGTTTGAAAAGAAAAATGTATATAAAACTCAAGATAGAATTGTCTCAAAGCAACATGAAGTTTTCACAGTTAAACAGAATAAAGTTGCGTTAAATTATAATGATGAAAAAAGATATATCAATGAAAATAATATAGAAACACTACCGTGGGGACATTATTCTTTAAATGTTTAAGTTAGCACACACTAAGTTTATTGTTTATGTATAAATTTTGTAATGATTTTATATGGATTAATTTTATTGTATATTAAATGTATTATCCTCGGTATCACCTATATATCTATTAAGTGAAATAAATTATCAAAATAATTTGTAAAAAATTGTATTTTTTTATCATAAATCCTATACCTCAAACATTTATGTAAATCAATAATAAGTTTAATCTAATACATTTGAAACAAAGCGCTGCTCATATAATATTTGACGAGCATCCATATCAAAAATAGATTTTATTTTACTCTCCACATCCACAACCCGACGGTTAAATCTTGATCGATCCCTTGCAGCTTCTTCCCAAAATCCTTTTCGTGCTGCTTGATAAGCAAACGCCCATTGAACCATTGTGTATCTTTTATTTAGATTGGTAGCAAAGCGAACATGACCTTTATTTACAATGTTGTCTGACAGTTTTTTTTTTACACATTCAGAACAATTACGTATCATTGGTGGAGGGCCATCAATTTGATCTCTAGCAGATTTGTTATAATGTTGAAGACAACGTCTACAACCATAAATACTTGGATTGCGCTTTAATTTGTTTGATAGTTTTTCCCAAACACATTCTATAGACTCAGCAGCAAATGTAGTTAAAAATTCTACTGGTAAACACTCAATTTCTGGAAGCGACATCAATGCAAGATCTTTGAATTGGTAAAATGATAATATTGCTTGTCCTACCGTGGGTTTTTTTTGATGTGTCATATACCATTTATGTAAAAGTTGGATGTTGTAAATGCACAATGATTAGTATTAGCATTTGCATGCGGTGAAGAACATTTTTGAAATTCAAACATTGGATTTCGTAATAACTTCAAAGCTGGACACCCCATATCTTCCAAGTTTTTAACATTATTAAAACCACAATTTTCTAACCATTTTTGTTTATCCAACCCTTTTACATAAATTATCATAGCTTCACGCAACGCTTCATGAAGGATATTATTCAAATCTTCGTAGGGTATACCAACGGTTTGCCAATGTATACTATGATGGTGATTCAGAAGCCAATTCTTTGATGGTTTTTCAGAATTTAAATAATCATAATCGTTTGGTGCACTAAATACAAATTCTTTTGCATTTTTAAGATTATCAACTGGAACTAATGCTACTTCTTTAAATATAAACTTGTTTTTTTTCATAAAACCTTGAAAATCCGCAATGAACTCCATTGTTTGAATCGGGATATTAGACTAACTTCTGTACCCTACCGCTAATTGGTTTATACTCAATGACTCGATCATGTAAAATCAAACAATAGGCTGTGGTATTCGCGGGGAATCTTTGTTTTGATTCAAATTCTAAACGAATGTCAACTGGAGCCGACTTAAGAGACTCATTTTGTTCAGAACAATCTATTAGAATTAGTGGAGCAATATTTATAAAATCAGATTTATTTAACAACGGTTCGCTTTTATGTGAGTAGTATGCATTTTGAAATCCTGCATACATATCAAAGAGAAGCGCATATTGATTATGATCAATATTTAAATCCATGTTTCCGTATGGATACGATTGGGAATTTAAATACAACTTAACATCACTAACATGACAATGATCAAACTTACTCACATCAGTATTAGCATTATTTTTTCGGTTGGTTTGAAAACCAAGAATTACAAATCTGGGTTTTTCTAACTGAGTGGCAGTTTTTATTCTCCAAATTTGTTTTTCTGTTGACTGAAGCATAGGATTTTCATATAACTCCCATGCTCGAAAACTCACTGAAATTGTTGGATCCTTTTCGATGTATTGTAACATATCAATTTTTTGTTTATCAGAAAGCGTGATATATGGCACCCTCCATTCAACTTTGTTCAAAACGAACTTGAATGGTTCGACGACTGTTTGAACAATAGCGTTTAAATCGGTTCTTGATCTAACAAGGATAAGTTCATGTTTGGCATTCACAATAACTTTGAGATAATCTTCAGCAAAACCCAAAAGCATACTAAGAGGTATAATTATATCAAAGTATCCGTCAGCATTAGTTATTGTGGTGTTAGGACTAGCTTTCCATCCAGCATTTTCCAACATTCGGCTTTTGTTAATATTAACAGAAAAATATCCTTTCATCGTGGATGTAATTCCAACATTTTTACATCTATCGATTTCTACTCCATTTAATTCATAGCGAATTTCATCAAACAAATGACATATTCCGTTGTTTATAATGTTTGTATGTGCTACAGCAGTACCATCTTCTTTCAACAACCGACCAAAAATATGCAAACTGCTTTTGTTAGGTCTAACATATAAATCTTGATTTTGAATCGTTATTCGAATTTCATCATTGTTATTAAACGTGCATGATGCGTATGGTGGATGTGCATGAATTTCATTGTTAGATATTGAATCATCATACTCAACATTGGAGCGAATATTTAACATATTAACCATAATTGAATTTTTTTTTAAGACGAATTGATAGTATAATAGTAACTTTAAATGAATTAGCTATAAACAACCGTAAATATTTGGTGATCACTTTTGTGCAATCCAATTTTACTTCAAAACTGGTGGAGTTCTCGATTTGGTGGGAACAACTGTTAGATTTAGACTCTCTAGAATTGCTCTGTTTGCTGGTGTGAGTGCTTTGATTTGCGGTGCACGAGTGATCTTCTTCTTGCATTGCTCCTCTTTAAAATATGTTTTGATAACGCTTTTTATACATTTAACATCATCATATCTATTGTAAACAACACCCATTTTAATATTTTCGTATGTGCAACCTTATCGTTATGACTTCACCTCTAAAATTGACTAACTTATTATCCTGATCGAGTATTTGAAGAGTTATATTATCTATAATCCGCGTGTTTATCGGCAAATAAATAACGTTTACAGGTTCCTGAACTATTTTATATCCAGGTGGTACTATTGGAAAAAACTCATATAGCGTGTGTGCTCGCTGGTCATTTAAATAAGCACCACTAATTATATTACATTCAACGCGTACTGTATTAATTTTCAGGATATTAACCGGCAGATCAGATTCATATTGAACATTTGGTTTTAGAACCTTTTTCCTAAATCCTAGCAATTTATAGATGGAATCTTCTGGACTAAAGTTTATACTTCGATTGCACTTTATTAAACATTTCAAAGTATTATTGTTTGCTTTCAATTCAAAAACAATTCCTTTGCTTTCTACTTCGTTCTTTATGTATTCAGCAATATCTGTTAACTCATACGAACCCACAGGTAAAGTGATAACAAAATCATCAACGTAAAATTTATTATGGTCTTCATCAATATTTGGAATGGAATTAAAGGTTTGCAGATTAACCAAACCTAACTCATAATTTTCATTTTCGGATAATTCAATTGGAGGAAAATAATTTGTTGATAAAACCGATTCATTACCAGAGAGTGAAAGGGTAAACGACATTGCTAGCCGGTAGAATATCAAATGACTTCCAAATAATATATTTATTTATATATGTATTATTCATATAATTGGTTACATAGAAATTTTAAACATAAATGGCCGCATACAAACGTATCATGGTTTTGATAAGTTTCATAGTTATAATTAACGCTGCCTCCTAGATACCTAACTATTTCCGATGGTGGACGAAGATTTCCAAAACTATCAAAGTACATAACATTACTTCCTCGTTTTTTATAGCATACCCAGTGGGTGCCAGATCCGTTTTTATCGTCTTTTTTTTTTTTTTTTTTTTTATAAGATGGAGGAATGCGTTAAGCACCTGCCCCCCGTATATCTACGGGGGAGTGTGGGACTCCTCCCTGTTCAAACAGGGAGTATACCCACTAAACCTCCATCTCTCGAAGCACCACCTACCCCGGAACTGCTTTCGCATTACTTCAGGGTAGGGGCTGGACTGGAAGAAAACTTCTACACCCGTCGAACTGCCCGGAGGTACTTCTCGTCCTCGTCCTTTGTTGAGAGGATACCAGTGATCATGCCCTTGATAACCTCCCAATTCTCAGCACTCTCCAACATCAACGGGACCATGTTGTCCTTGCGGATCCTCCGTCCAACAACTACCTCAGCGGCTATCCTATCTTCCGCCCATCGTGCGCACTCCAACACGGTATGTTCCGCGCTGTCGGCCTCCTCGCAGTACAGGCAGGTATCCTCCTCGACCTTTCCAATCCTTTTCAAGTAGGATTGGAAGCTGCCGTGTCCGCTCAGCCCCTGGGTGAGGTGGTAGCTCACATCGCCGTGAGCTCGCAGCACCCAACTGCGCACGTCAGGGATTATGGTTTTTGTCCATAACCCCTTCGTCGCTGACGTCCACCGCTCCTGCCATTTGTCGAAGAGGCCCTCCCTATTAAGTGCCTTCGCCCCCGGTTCTCCTTCATAGTTGAGCGCCCGCTCTTCCACCAGTAGGTCGATGGGCACCATCGACGCTATGACCTGGAGCGCCTCCGTGGAAATAGTCCTGTATGCGCAGGCCACGCGAAGGGCAACTGCCCTCTGGGCCCTCACCAGCCTCTCCCGGTTTCTCCGCTTTTTCAGTCCTGCGCTCCATACCGGGGCCGCGTTCAAGGCAACCGAATTAACGACGGACGCCAGCAGTCGTCTTCTTGATGTCCCAGGCCCTCCCGTACGCGGCATCAGGATTGACATGGCTTTTGCCGTCCTGGCTCCCTTCTTAGCGGCCTCCTCGATATGCCTGGTCCAAGTTAGGCCGCAGTCGAGAATGACCCCCAAGTACCGCATCTCCCTGCCAATCTCGACTGTGTTGCCCGCCACAGTGAGCACCCTCGGAGCAACCCGTTTCCGACCGGTGAGCCACAGCGCTTCGGTCTTTTGCGCCGCCAGCTCCATACTGTGCTCCTGGAGCCACACTCTCACGCCCTCAATCGCAGCCTCAGCCCTCTCCACCACTTCGTCCTCGCTCTTCCCAATCGCCACCACCAGCACGTCGTCCGCGAACGCCACCAGCTTGCAGTCCTCCGGAAGGGCCATCTCAAGCACACCGTCGTAAAGGGCATTCCACAACAGTGGGCCCAGAACAGACCCTTGCGGCACTCCGCATGAGACGCACCGCTTCACCCCATCCACTACTACACTCCGTTTCGAGAGGTAGCTTTTGACGAGCTCTACCAAGTAGTCCGAAATGCCCTTGCTTGTCAACGCTTCGACAATCTGCCGCCACGGGGCCGTATTGAAGGCGTTCTTCACGTCGAGGGCCACCGCGATGCACAACTCGCGCTGCCTCCAGTTGCCTTCTCTGGCGCTCTTTGCAGTTCGGACCACTTCCAGGATAGCATCTACCGTAGAGCGTCCCTCTTGGAACCCGTACTGGAACTAGTGGAGGCCTCCCTTCTCTTCGAGCTCCCCCACAATGCGCGCCCCGATGACCTTCTCAAACACTTTGGCCATAGTGTCAATCAGGCAGATCGGTCTGACCGCACCGCCTGCTTTCCCTGGCTTCGGGACCAACACCAACTTGGCCGTTTTCCACTCTTCAGGAAACTCTCTGGCCTGCAGCAGCTTGTCGTAGACGCCTGCGAGGCAAACCGCGTCCACACCGGCGGCAATCTTCATCACCTCCGGGGGTATCCCATCCAAGCCTGCTGCTTTCCCGTTCTTGAGTTTCCCGGCGGCTGCCAGCACCTCACCCGCCGTGACCTCAGGAACTGCTGACGCATCACCCACGTTCTGCCAGATGATCTCTGGCCGCTGCGGGAACAGCTCATCAACAGCCCTGAGTTTGGCAGCAGTGTCCAGCTTCAGCATTGCCTGCTGGCCAGTCCTTCTGCGCGCAATCTTGTAGCCATCACCCCAGACGTCGTTGTCCACAGCCCTGATAATATCCTCCCAGCATCGGCGTTTGGATTTTTTGATGGCGTTCCTCAGCTCCTTCCTGGCCACCCTGAACAGCTCGTGACTAGCCTGGCACGCTGCTTCGTCCCGGTCCCTCCTTCCGTTGGCTCGGACCCAGCGCCTTCTTAGCTGGCAGCATTCCCTACGAATCAGTGCTATCTCGCTGCTCCACCAATAGACGGGTTTTTTGGAATTCCGTCCCCTGCAACGAGATAGGACCAAATCGCAGGTGCTCGCCAACGCCTTCGTTAGGTCCTGGTAGTCACTGACTGTACCCTCGCCAAGCGCGCTTTCCAAGGATTCCCTGAGCCTACCCTCATGCTCAGCCTTATACCGCCACCCTTGGGGTACTGCCATCCGCTCCTCCTCCTCTCCAGTGACATCCCTGATGGTATAGGAGATAGCCTGGTGGTCGCTCAGCGATACGTCCTCGATCACCCGCCAATCGCTCATCCTCAGCAGCACATCGCCAGTCGCAAACGTCACGTCAATCACGCTTTGGGCGTTTTGCCGCAAGAACGTGGGCGTGTTGCCGACGTTTGCTACACCGAGGTCTAGGGAGGCAAGCCACTCGGCTAAAACTGTGCCCCTGCTGTCTTCGCGACACGATCCCCACATGTAATGCTTGGCGTTGAAGTCGCCCGCCACGACGACATCGACGCCTGCCAGGATCTTTGGTCGGACCATCTCGCTGAGCTCATCCAGGAACCGGTTGAACTCATCCATGCTGATATTTGGTGAGGAGTAGCATGAGTAAAGGACAAGTTGACCCGTCTCAACCCACACTATCCCATCCCCTATCCCTTGGCTCGCCACCGCCCCCTTAAGGACCCTTGTCGCCACCTTCTCCTTCTCATCCACAACCCAGCTTCCACTTCCCCTCACATGCCTCAGGTTCGGTTCGCTGACCAGCAGCAGATCAGCCCCGATTTCCTGCCCCAGATGGTAGAGCAGGTCGTGGGCCTCCCTGCTGCGGTTCAGGTTGGCCTGGATGACTACCGTCCCCTTCACGTTTGTGGAGCTGCCGGTGGCCTGGTCGTACCCTCATCGGCTGCTGCTTCCCCGGTGTTGGTGGGCTCCTGTTCGATTTGCATGGGGTTTTCGTCCAGTGCTTGCCGTGCCTGCCTGTAGGCATCGCACCCCTTGCTTCCTCCTGGGTGTCCGTCCACGTCGCACAGCAGGCAGTGCTCTGGGTTGCTGCACTCGCGGGCTCGGTGGTCTTCTTTACCGCACCGGCGACAGTTTCTAGTCCTGTCGGGACCGGTGCAGTCCGCCGCCACATGCTCCTGCGCCCAGCATCTGAAGCACCTCTTTGCCGGCCCTTCCGGGCGAGCGTTAGGTGCGCTGGATAGCTGCCTTGCCGTGGACAGGGCACGCCGGAATACCGTGCACCTGCCGCTGCCCGCCGTATGGCCATCCGCATTGCACAGTGGACAGTGCTCCGGGTTTGAGCATCCGCTGCTCAAATGGCCTTCTTCGCCACACCGGTGGCAGTTCTTACTCCTATCCGGACCGGTGCAGTTTGCTGCCCAGTGATCGTGCGCCCAGCACCGGTAGCACCTATCCACCGTGACCTTCTTATCGAGGGTGGCCTCAACCAGGCCCACCCTCAATACCTTGCTGGTCAGTAACTTCTGGGCCTCCGCCCCACCAATTACCAGAGTCGCCGCCTGGAGGTCCCTGGCGTATGGACGGAGTTCTCCCAGCCTGGCCCCCTTGCCTTCCAGGTCACCCGTCCGCGTCACAATGGCCTCCCACAGTTCCTGCTTGGACGTGACGGCGTCCATACCCCTGATGAAGACAGTCTCCTGCCCGGTGCTTCCTCCGGCTCTCCTCACCACTACCCCATCACCAGCCTCGCTGATGGCTTGCCTTAGGGCTTCCAGGGAAGCGTCATCTTTTCCGGCAGTCACCAGAAGTTTGCCCTCTCTGGTGCTGCGCAGTCCCTTTATGGCCTCGCCCGCTGGATTGCCCCTCATGTACGCCTTCATGTCCGTCAGCAAGGTTTTGTAATCCTTCCCCTTGCGTTCGACCACCAAGGCGTACGTGGCACGGTCCCTGGTTGCTGGTTTGGCCCCTCCTCCTTGCCTGTGGGATAGCGCTTTCGGTGCAACAGACCTGGTCGTAAAAATCGCGACCCGAGTGTTGCCCCCCCCCAAAGATGCACTCCGCCATCTTGCGGAGCGTCTCAAGTTCGGCGGCCTTAATCCTGTGCAAGGCCACACACTCATCCTGCAGCGTCTCTTCCTTCACCGCCACAAGCTTCTCCCACAAGTCCCCCATTGTGCCATCCAGGGTGGCCTTGATGAACTTCTTGCTGCAGCGGCCGGCTGGGGTGTTACCGGACTTGAAGAGCGTTGAGGTTGTTTGCTCTACAACCTCAAACTCTCCCGTGGCCAGCTCGAGTTCGGGAACCGCGACCCTATACAGGCTTTGGATGCTGGCCTGCATTTTGGGATCGTCACTCTCCACCATCACTACTTTCACTGTTGACACTTTGGTGTCAATAGGGTTTCCCACCAATACCTCCGTGTTGGTATAGAGCTCCGGGTTCCACTTCATGGTAGCTACCGCCTCAAACTTGGCCAATGTATCTATGCCGGCTACCGTACTCAGCATTGGTTGCCTGCCCCATGCTCCTTTTGCAGCTTCCGCACATTTGTCCTCCAGGGCCGTGATCCTGCCGGCCTGTTCCTGGATCTGGCTTGCCATGACCCTGAACGTAGCCTCTCTCTCCTCAGCCGCGGTTGCATCCCGGGCCTTGGCGTCCGCGAAGGCTTTTGCCTCCGCTATGAGGTTCCTCCGCTCCCTCGCAATCTCTTCCCTGATATTCTGGACCACCGTCCTCTGCTTCTCAACCGTTGTAAGCTTGGCATATACCTCCTGCCGGGATTCCATCAGGGTCGCCTTGATGCGCTCGATCCTGGCATATTCGCCGTTGATTGCCTGGTCCTTGACGTCGCCGACTTTCTTTATGACCATCGCTACCTCTTTCACTTTGGCTCGGACCAGCGCTTGCGTGCTGGGCCCCTTCTCCACCAGCTTGAAGAGCTGCTCGCCACTCTGCTTGAGGCGGTTCCACGCCTCGGTGTATTTGCGCTTTGAAGCTTCGGCGAAGGCGGGCTCTGCAGTGCCGCTTTCCCTCGATTTCTTCGGGACCTGCGTCTGCGGCGACACCGACGCAGTCTTCTTACGCTTGCCCTTCGGTTGCTGTTCTTCGGGAGAACTGGTGATCACGACTAGCTCGTCAGCCCCCATCCTCTCTCTAATGGCCCTCAGTTCCCCTTCGAATTCATCCTCGTCTGGGTCTGTCTTGGATGGGCCGCCGCCCTCCTGGTTCGGACTCCTCACCAACTGCTTCCTTTTTTGGAACTGCACCAACATCTCCTTCTCCACCTCCTCTCTACTAGGTTGCACTAGCGTGATGCTAGTGCTCCCAGTCATTCCAGTCGTGGGTAACGGTGCCCCGGCCTGGTTTCCTACCAGGGGTACCGTGCTGTCGCTGGATGACGGTCGAGCGAAGCCAGCAACTTCGTCCTCGACCGGTACTGGGGTATCCCCCCCCTGCACCGTAAACATTTTCTCGATCGTTGAGGCCATGTTTTGGTTTATCCAGTTTCCTTCTGCGCATTTTAGACCTTCTGCCAGGTGTTTTTTAATAGGTTGTCTCCTGTGCAATCCCGTTGGTCCGCGAGGGGTATTTTATTTCCCCCTTACCCTCTGAGTGGCTGGGTTGCCACCCAGCGAGCTTTACTACTCGCCACGTAGTTGCGCTTCTAGTAGGGGTTACGGGTGTCCCCCCTAGGAAGTCCTGCCCTAGCCGGAGAAACAAAAACAAAGAAATACACGGACCGATATCCGTCCCATACCTATAACAATAAGACAAGACTCGATAGCTTTAGCTGCTCCTCCTCAACCTTACCGGCATGGGTGGCCCTGCTGGGAATTATATATATTCCCGCCGGCATCGCTTTCAGGTTCATTGCAGTTACTTGCTATGAGTCGAAACACAGCAAATAGAGAATGTAACATAGTGGAACAGAATAAGCACCAATAAGAAATAAAACAAATCAAAACCTTCTGCGCATGTATGAGTAGTAAAATAATAAATGAATGACTCGACTAAAAATGACTTGGCTAACTGACTTAAATTATAAATCTACTGGCTTTAAGAAAAAAAAAAAAAAAAGTTGGTAGGGGGTGGATAAGAGGTACGGGGTGTTAGGAAGACAAAAACTCACTCATGCGCAGGTGTGCGCATCCCCCAATGGTTCTGCGCAGGTGGGCGTAGCGTAGCTCCACGTCCCGCGCCTTTTCAAAATCAACGGCTATCAAAAATTTTCTAAGTCCCCTTTTGTGTAAAATATTCTATGTCCTATTTTGTGAAAAATATTCCAAGTCCCCTTTTGCGAAAAATATTCTAAGTCCCTTTTGACGTCACGCCTCGTGGGGCCCCAGAAACCATTTCTGCGATCATCCGCCGCCCCCTTATACCCTTCGGGAAAATTTGACGCCCGCCGCCCCCTTATACCCTTGGATCATGTTGAGGGAGGTCCACCACACATTCCTGGCTATAAATTTTCGCGCTCCTTATTTTCCCGGGCCGAAATCCTGGATTTCCTCTCCTGCCACGGGATAGCTCCTCAGATGCCACCATATGCGACCTCGCGTTTTCCGCACAAATCCGCGATTTCCCGAGTCATCCTTAGGGATTTTCCACAAATTTTTCTTGGAGTCTTTTCTGGAGCACTTCCTCTTCACATTACAACACTTATTTCTGGAGTTCGAGCGGAAAAACCGCCGAATTTTGTGTTTTTTCGGGAGCGACGCAAACGCGTGTCTTCACCCGAACACAACCCAACTGAACGTTTTTATCGTCTAAGTTTACAATACCACACTCATTTGTATTAACTTTGGTTGGTAGATCATTTCTCATAAAGACACCACGGAAATTTTTAATCCTAAGCTGTTTTGCATAGTAATGCAGCTCATTATCGTTTAGTGCTCTATCAGGCAGCTTACTTATTAGTTTTTTGAGATATTGTTTGGTGGGGAAATAAATAACCCATAACCCTTCTTATATGGTTTCATATATAACCCACGACCACCAATTTTCACAGCTTCCATTGCTTTATTATGACGCACGTTTTCCTCAAGCAGCTTCTTAGCTGCGCTAGCATCGTTAACAGCTTTAGCAATAGCAGCCGCCCCGCCAGCCAAAGCCCCGGCCGCGCTTAATCCGGCAAAGATTGGAATAAGCATGGGTAAAAATCCACCTGTCTTGGGTATTGGTATAACTTTAGGTGTCTTTACACTATTTTCACTTTCAACAGTTTTCATCAAACCATTAACAGCGTTTATTGCGCATTTAATCCTTTTATTTGAATCGCATGTTTTAGCAGCTTTTACAGCTTTTTTCGATATGTTTATAAGTTTCTTAAAAGACATTTTTTTTTCTTCTTTATTGTCGTATTTAAAATTTTTATTTTGTTTTTAGAGCTTTGCCCCATCCCAAGTTTAGTTTTAGCTTTCATAGCATTTGCTACCGACCATGCAATAACTTTTTCACCAATCTTAGCATCTTTTGCAAAAACTCGCTGCCAAGCTTTGTCGGTTAATACTGCATCAGCTTTATGTCGATTGGTAAGACTATCTTTGTTTTGTGAATATGCAATATCATGTTCTTTACATGCTGCATCTAAAGGATTTATACCAGGATCTCCATTTTGTAAGCGTTTCGATAATTTTGTGCCAGGACCACAGTATTGATATCCAGGTACATGCATTTCAAATGGGGTATTATCAATCGCCCAATTGTGTATTCCTTTTCCCCTAATTGTTTTCCGTTTAGCGCTTTTCTTTTTTTTTTTACACTCCATCTTTACGCTTCGGCGTTCACTAACCAATTGATTATAATTACAAAACGTAGTGGGTTATATAATCAGTTACATTCAAGATGCGAATCAATCAGCAGCAAGACACGTTAAAAGTTTCAAACTATGATTTGCTAGCAAACAATAAAAAATCTGTTAGAAAAAGACATGGAGCATTGTTACCAAACACAATAAGATGTATTATTTGCGGTCCTTCAAATTGTGGCAAAACAAACGTGTTATTATCACTGCTCGTGCACAAAAACGGTCTTCGATTTGAAAATGTTTATGTATATTCCAAATCTTTGTTTCAACCTAAATATGAATTACTACGAAAAATATTAGAACCTATTGAGAGTATTGGTTATTTTACATTTTCTGAAAATGAGTGTGTAATACATCCAAATGAGGCCAAAACAAATTCTATTTTCATTTTTGATGATGTTGCATGCGAAAAACAAAATAATATTAGAGAATATTTTAGTATGGGTCGACATAAAAATGTTGATAGTTTTTATTTATGTCAAACATATACTCATATCCCCAAACATCTCATCAGAGACAATACAAATTTAGTAATTTTGTTCAAACAGGATGATCTGAATTTACGGCATATTTATGAAGATCATGTAAATACAGATATGAAAATTGTTGATTTTCAACGATTGTGTAGATTCTGTTGGGAAGATAAATTTGGTTTCTTAGTTATAGACAAGGATAGAGATGTTGATATGGGGCGCTACCGTCGAGGATTTGATTGTTTTGTTGAAGTTAGTGATTAATTAAGGCTTTAAATATGTAAATATATAAATATGTCTCATTCATTCACCGACCACTAATCTTAGATAGCGCTTCGACTGATCTGATCGTAGAACTTAACTTAAAGTATTAAATTTGACCCCCCCAACTTGACTTAAACCTTTAAACTTAACATCGAACTTAACCTAAGTTATTGAACTTGACCTCCAACTTGACTTAAACCTTTAAACTTAACATTGAACTCAACTTAAGTTATTGAACTTGACATCAAACTTGATTAAAACAGTTTTGATTGTGTTGAGAAAATGGAAACCAAAGATAAAAGAAATATTTTGCGTGAAATTGTTTCAACCAGTAATGCTATTAGAAGAAAACATCGATTGATGAGATTAGGTGAAATGGCATCAGATGATATGTTGAAGCAAAATTTCAAGTCAATCACTAATCCCTTAAACGAACTGGTCAATGTGACAAAAAGTAACAACGTAATGAATCAATTAAAAGAGAATAATAATGATGAGTTTAATAATAATAATAATTCTAATAATAATAATACTAATATTATTAGCAAGTATGAAAAACTTTTAACGATAAAAGGAAAGAACACAAACCTTGATCATGTTTTTGGTGTGAGACTGGTGGATAATAAAAAAATGATTGGAGATAGTCCAATATATTTTGCTGATGATAAAATCATTGTAAATGATTTTAGCTGTCCTAATTCTGAGGGTTTGTTGGAGTTACTATATAAAAAGCTTCCTAATGATGATGTTATTACTGAAAATGACTATATTAATTATAAAGAAATATTGAAAATATGTAACGGTCATAAACAAAAGTATAGACCTGAAGGCAAAATTTCTGCATCAAAAGGAGAAAAATATCGTAAATACATATCCAAATTATTTGAAGATGATAAAAGTGTTAGATCAAAAAAAAGGGCATCAATCAAATCAGAATCTGTGCATGGTTATGGGATACCAAAAACTTTAAAGATAGAAGGCGCTCCCCCGAAAATAGATTATTTGTATTGGGATAATCCAAATGAGCTAGTTGATCGTTTAAGATTATTAATCTCTTCACAAGGAGCTGGCAACAACAACCATGGAAATGAAATTATATCAATTTTAGAAGAATTGCGAGAAGCGGGTATTATATATTAATCATTATTTGAGGTAACCATTTAGTTGCATTTAAAATAACGATTAATAAGCATGTAAGATGAGTGTCGACAAATTCGGTAATCATCAGGAGAATAACAGAAGCTCGAGTAGTAGCATATTACCACATGGACCTCCCGGAATTGGATTTCTTTTAACGTCTGATAAGCATTTTAATATCAATAATAAACTTTTGCGAAATGTGGCAAATCCAGAAGCTGAAAATGATGCTGTCAATAAAAGTTATATAGATAATATTACTCAAAATATTAATGAAACGATAAAAACATTGAATGGTAATATGAATGACTTTAAAATTGATGTTATGGAATTGAAAAATATGTTATTAGTCACCATTAATAAAAATGAAACTATCTCAATCACATTAGAAAATAATTTTAGTGAATATCAAAGGCTTGTGGATCAAACCGCTAAACATATTGTTTATTTAAATGATGAAATAAACTCTTTGAAAATGCAAAAAAAAGCTTTATAAAGAGTAATTATTTTAATATTGGCACACTATTAAATATTAAATCGAGAATGCAGGAAGCAAAAGAACAGTTAGTAAAAGAATTGCACACTCCTGCTAGAAGGAATTATCAAAGAAGACATGTCATCATTAAGGGTTTAGATGAATCATGGCAGGCTGATTTGGTTGAAATGATTCCTTACGCTAAACAAAACAATCATTACAAATATATGCTAACAGTTATTGATAACTTTTCGAAATATGCTTGGGCTGTGCCTTTGAAATGGAAATCAGCTGGAGATGTAGTTGAAGCTATGGAGGAAGTATTATCCAGTGGACGTAGCCCTAAAAATTTGCAAACTGATAATGGTAAAGAGTTTTATAATTCAAAATTTAAAGCTCTTTTATCGAAATATAATGTAAATCATTATTCAACCTATAGCAATTTAAAAGCTAGCATATGTGAGAGATTCAATCGCACCCTAAAAGAAAAAATGTGGAAAAGGTTTAGTCTACAGGGTTCATATAAATGGTTAACAATTCTTCCATCATTATTAGAAGAATATAATAACACAATGCATCGTACTATTAAGATGAAACCGGTAGATGTGAATGCTGATAATGAAAAAGATGTTCTGCAAAAGTCATATAATCGCTTAAAAATTGTAAATTCTGCTAAGATAAAATTTAAATTGGGTGAAAAAGTACGTATTAGTAAATATAAAGAAATCTTTGAAAAAGGGTACACTCCCAACTGGTCAACCGAAATATTTACTATAGACAAAATCTTGCTCACAAATCCGATAACGTACAAAATAAGAGATTACCAAGAAAATCAATTGGATGGATGTTTTTATAACCAGGAACTATTAAAAGTCAAGAATTTTGATATATATCTCGTGGAAAAAATATTGAAAAGACGAGGTGATAATGTATTTGTAAAATGGTTAGGTTTTGATGATTCACATAACACATGGATTAAAAAGCGAAGTGTATAATTTTGCTGTTAATAAACATTTTAAAATAAATAAATAAATAACCGAACAGTTTGTTTCTTTTACATTTTTATTCAATCTTTATAATAAATTATTTAATTATCAGTGGTTGTTCATATTCAATTAGCATTTGTGTTAGACGGGCAACATCTATTTTCCCATCCAAAAAAAATTCGCAAGCTTCGATAGCTTTATAACAATCACATTCTTTTTTCTCACATTCCTCGAGATCAAGTATTGGATCCAGCTTATTTTGCTCCAAACAATACTCCATAGCACGAATATTTAAAACCCCCATATGATATTTAACCTTGTTTTCCAAAGTATCCTCATCATTAGCATGGTTTTCATCCAAATTATTCATCGAATAGCATGCCCACATATTGTAACTAAAAAGTTTAATTAATTAATTAAATAAAAAATAAATAAATAAATAAAAAAATTATAATAATAAACCTACCGGTTAATAAAATATATCACGCTTTCACAACAAAAAAAAATTATAGGACTTCTTCTCACAAACTATTTTAAGTGAATAATCTAGTGATGGCCTTTTTCTTTATTATTATTATATTATTATTATTATTATTATTTTAATTTACGGTGGTGGGGGTTTATGATAGATTTTTATTTTTTTATTATAATTTTTAAAACACATATATATATATATATATATAGTTCTGACTCGAAATGCAAGCATTGCATTTTTAAGCTAAAACCCACACATATATATATATACCAATTATGCCAATTCCATAATATAACACCTAAAACTTGTTTACATTACACACAAAGACCACCTTTGTTCTAGAAGTCGCATATATATCTACTCATATTGCATTCAATTTCTTCTCCCACATCCTATATAACTCTGGAAATTGGCGCCAGAAATTTGGACTGATTGTTCACGGTTATAGGCAGTTCATTATAACACCGTGACGCTATTCTCAAGATTGCCGGATGCGGTGTACATTGCATCAAGTAGAGTACTTCTACCAGGACTCGTCCAATGGTTCCAAATTGCTGTTGGAAAAGCCATCCAACTACTCGGTGGTCGAAAACATTATTATGTTATTAGTTTGGTTTTAAAAACTTCTCTTTTCATTTCACATCGTCATTTAAGGTTTTTGATGTATATGGTTTCGAGCTTGGTGTTGTACGCCTTTTCTATATACAGAAATTTACTATTTACGTAATACATAAAATTTACGCTGGCTGGATCTACCTCCCCTTGAGATATGAATTTGCGTTGATTGCTTACTTCCAATACCAATAATTTTGGGTGTTCGGCTTGCCAAACTTCACGTTCACATATTATGATGGTGTGCTTAGGTTGTAAAGCCAGAGCAAAAACTTTGTGAATTTGCTCTACCACGAAGCAGGGTTGGCTGGTCAAAACCACACTGGAAAAAACCGGGCGGTTTTTTGCGGTTTTTTCCGGCCCGGTCAAAATAAAAAAAAACGGTTTTTTCCACTCAGTGGTTAAAATTATTATTTTTTTTAAATTATGTAATTTTAAAATAAAACTGCCATTATAGATAAACTTTTTATTACAAAAATGAAAAATAGGAACATTACACTTTTAAGGAACGAAAATGAACCAAATAAACTGTGAAATAAAATATAAAAAAAAATAACAAATATATAAGAAAATATAGTTTTTTCTTTTTGAACTAATTTTTCAGTCTTCAAAGCTTTGTTTCGTACTTAGCTTTGTAACTAACTAACAAAGTAATAAAAATCACAAGAAATACATTTATACATAACATTTTCACAAAATCTATAACTAAAATTAAGAAACATTTTAACTTAAAACTTAAACTTTAAGTTTATACATAAAACATAAAAACAGAAAAAAATATAAAAAAAAGGTTAAGAAATTATAATTAATAAATTGTTAGGTACTTATTACTTAAGTAACTTAGAATTTAGAAATCTTCAATCATGATTCAGTTCAGATTCATGAATCAATTGTTGATTTTGATTAACGTTTTGACTTTGTCCGACGTTTAAAATTTTGTAAACCGATACTAATTTTGAAACTGTTTCCATTCCTAACCTATTTCTAACTTTGGTTTGTATTAAACTAAAGTTAGAAAAGGTCCTTTCTATGGATGCTGAAGAAGCAACACACCGTGCAAGATGTTCAGCAAATTCAAAAAATTGAACGAGGATATCTCTATTTTCATTGTTATAAAAGCTTTGCTTTTTTAAAGATTGCCACCACTGAATTGGTGTTAGGCTAGCTGTAATTGATTTTGAAAACATTGATTTTGGAAACGGTTCCAGCTCTAATTCCCACTTTAGAATAAATGGAACAAAATCCTCATTAATTTCTTGAATCACGAACTGTCTTAGTTCTTCTTTTTCATTTCCATTAAGTTTTTCTCCTCTATATTTAGAGCTAAGCAAATATGCAAGTTTATGATAATTTGATATACAATCAGAAAATCGTTTCTCTATTTTTACAATGTAAATAGCTAAATCTTCACACTCTTTTAATAATATAAACTCATGAGTAGCGTCAGCAATATTGGCACTATCTGATTGTAATTTATCTAACGCAAGACGCAACTCCAATATGCAAAAGTTGCTTATGCAAATTTTTAGCCTCAGAAAAAAGGCCAACATTAGAAGCTATTCTTATTATTTTGTTTTCAATTTCAGAAGAATGCTCAGTACAAATTTCGCAATAAAACGACCTGTTTTTTAAAAAAAACTTCGACACATTTCAATTGGCTATTCCACCGGGTATCACCAGGAAGTTGGGGTTCTAAAGCTCCTTTAAAAGAATTCAAATAACCCTTGGGAACATGATGGTTTCTGAAATATTTTGTTAATTCCACAATTTGTGATAAAATTGCAGATACATTTTTGAGTGAAGAAATATCTGTTCCCAAGAGGTTGAGGTAATGAGCTGCACATCCATAGGAAATGAATGTTTTATTTTCTGGTGTATTTTGATTAATTTGAACTTGTAGATCCCTTCTCATTTTTTTCATTTTAAATTCGTTATCACTAACAAAGGACAAGATTTTACAACCAACAAAATTTTTCTCACAATATTCTATACATTCATTTGCTAATTTCAAACAGTAACTTGCACCCTTATGCGAAGTGGTGGTTTCGACACTATTTATAAAAAATGATTTTTCACCATCACTAACGCAATTTGCTACCACAGGATTGTTGTGAATATTGGACCAACCATCCTGCATAAGTGTTAAAGTTTTGCCATTTAAATAATTTTTCATTTCATTTTGGCTTTCTTCATAAGTTTTATTGAGCAGTTCACCTGCCAATCGCTTCCTATCTGGTGGGCTGTATCCAGGTCGAAGATTTGATACCATTGTTTTAAAATATGGCCTATTTGCAACATTAAATGGTATGTTGCATGAATAAAAAAATTTTGCAATTGCTAAATCCAGCTTCTCTTTTTCTGATTTAGTGGTTTTTATAACAATTGAATCAATTTTTTGTTGCTGTTTTTTTACCTTTGAATCATAATGTGTAAATGATGTGCCGGTCGAAGTCGAGGTGCTGGCATCACTAGCAGTATCTGTATCATCATCAATATCAACATCGTCATCAACAGCCATATTATCATTATCAGGATGTTGTTCAAATAATGGACTTCGACTTCTTTTTCTCTGTGACGATGACGATGGCGAGACATTTTCACTATTTTCATTTTCATGTGACTTGTTTTTGTGAAGTGTAGATTTGAGCTTATCACACTTTTGAAGATGGTTTTTCATTCGAATTACCTTGGCACTGACTTCTTTTTTACATAGTCGACATTTTGCTTTAACTTCCACTTTGCCTTGTTTACCGTCATTTTCAGCACTACTATCTTTCTCTATGATAATAAAATGGGACCAAATTACATCTTTTGATCTTCCACCAACTCTATTTCCCCTCGAACACGAAGTATTTTCTTTTACCGACATAAAGTAATAGTACTAAAAGTAAATAGAAATTATAATATTATTAATGTTATTTAATTAATAACTAATAAATTAGTGTATTTAATAATACACTAATAAAAATATGTGTATTACTTATAAATTTCAGCTTACCTTTAACTTTTATATTTATTATATAATATGTAGATATTTATTTTATTTAATGATCGGAAATGTTATTATTTTATAATACAAGAGCATTTTTAGGTTATCTATGGAGTATAGTAATAGTAAAGACCACGTTTTAGTTAAGGCGCCTGCGCAAACAGTTAAAAACAAATTAACTGGTTTTTTCCACTTTTTGAGGTTTTTTCCAGTTTTGACCACTGGTCCGGACTTTTGTAAGAAAAAGTGGCTTTTTGCCAACCCTGCCACGAAGTAGTTTTTTAAAGCTTTGCCCGTAACTTTGTGGGCTAAGCCTGAATATAACACTAAAATATCATTAGTACATTCCAGATTTTTATTGATTTCCCATACTGTCTCTCCATAGCTCGAATCGATGCAATACCCATCTAGATACGAACATGCGAATCCACCCATCAAGCTAATTTTGTTCTCATTTGTCTTGACCAGGGCCCAATATTCCCGAGTGATAATTTTGATGCTGGCTTGAACAGTAACATCTTTCCAGGTTCGACCATCCTCATAATAATTTATAGGAAAACACATTTCCTGGTGATTGACAGTATTGTATAAACTTAATTTTTCTCGAGCTGTACCATTTGGTTTAATGTTGTTGATAATATGGTAAAAAAAATAATGTTTGATGTCTATGAATATCTCGGCACGTAGGGGGGGGGGGGCAGTTTGTAAATGAAGTCCGAAATATCTCCATCTATGGCTAAAGAATTATAAGATTAAACGAACTTACCTTAAGTGAAGTTCTATCTGATTATATGTAGCGTCTTTTTCGATAGATCGCAACTAGTAGTACACCCTCTTTGGTGTACGAGACCACAATTTTAAAGTAAAACTCAAATTTTGAATTTTGCGCCATCTCTCCCATTCAGCGCGCCACTTTCTGTTAACCTTCATTTCTTTAAAGTATTCTTCGTTGCACACTCTAGGGAGTAATATTTCTAATATTGAGGTAGGGTGGGACTGATCTATCGAAAAAGGCGCTACATATAATTAAGATAGAACTTCATTTAAGGTAAGTTTGTTTAATCTTATAATTATAATCCGCGTTTTTTCTCAAAATCATAACTAGTAGATGTTTAAAGTAATCCTAGTGCAACGATTGTAACATTAATTAGATCACATTTCCATTCAAATAACATATTTATTCAAGCAGAAAACACTAAGTATATAAAAATAAAAACAAAACAATTAATTGTTTTGTTTTTATTGTTGTCCCGTTGGACAATTGTCCAACGGGACAAAACAAAACCCAAACAAAATTACTTTTCGGGTTCCTACTCGTTGTACTAGAACTCAAACTTTGTTTTTTATACCTCAACATCGTACTAGATACGGAGGCAATAGTATAATTCCCAGGACCTTAAATTTGTATAACTTTTTCCTACCATAATTTTAATTTGTTTAACGGGTCGTTTCTAGCATTTAAAGCCAAATTAGCAAGGGGTTTTCCTTAACTTGTTTTTTTTCTTCTTTTTTTGTTATTACTATTTGCTTTGAGAATTTTACCTTATTTTTAAATGTGTACTAATTGGAATTTATTTTCTGTATGTATAATTGCGTTAAATAAATAAATAAATAAAAATTAAAGTTGGGACCGCTGCCTTGGCTTTTCTGCACACGCTTCTAGGTTTTCTCGCACAACTGCTAAAGCTTGGTGCACCCGTACCGCTGACTCGCTGGCGTAATTTTGTGCTAAATCGTACTTGTATCTAGGTGGTTCCCACATTACCTGACATGGTAATTCCATGTCTCTCCCAAGCAATAGAAAATACGGCGTTTCTTTTGTTGAACCATGAATACTCGATCGGTGTGCCATGGCCACAAAGCAGAGCATTTCGTCCCAGCTATCAGACTATTTCTGAACAAAATGTCTCAGTCGATCTTTTAAAGTACCATGAATTCGTTCTATTATACCGTTGCATTGAGGGCGATACGCCGTTGTTTGAATCTGCTCAATTTGCAAGAGCTTACATACATCTTTAAACACTTCTGACAAAAACTGCGCCCCTCTGTCTGTTAGCAACGCTTTTGGCGTCACATGCCTAGTAATTACATTAGTAACAAACGCTCTTGCTACCGTTCTTGCTTGGATATCTGGAATCTGTATCAATTCTACATACCTTGATAGGTAGTCCATGAATGTAAGTATGTACTTATTCCCACTTGCTGTTCGGTTTAATGGACCCACAATGTCCATTGAGCATCGTTCAAAAATCGCTTCAGGTACTTTTAATTTCTGCAGCTCTGCCTTTGGTAACCTTGACCGCTTAACAATGTTGCATTCATGACATTCCTGAACATATTTCTTAATGTCTGCTCGCATGCCTTGCCAGTAAAATTCTTGTGCAAGTCGATCATGTGTTTGCTGCTCACCCCCGTGAGTTGCTCCATGGAGATCTGTGATATAGTTCTAATATCCTATTCTTCATACTACTTGGCGCTACTATCTTGTCTCTTCTATCTATTAAGCCCCAAGTTTTCATGGGCATTCCATCCTTGGTTATTTAGAATCCCGTTTCATCCTTTGCATTAGTTTTTCTAACAACATCCTTTAGCACCTGATCTTGTTGTTGCTCTCTGATGATATGTACTCTATCCCAACGTGTGCCAAATAAAGGTTCCACCTCTTCTACCGCGCTGATAACAACTTCGGGTCTTATTCTTGACAACACGTCTGCGTTTGTATTTAATCTGCCCGCCCGGTGTTCAATATCAAACGAGTATTCCAACAATGCCATTGCCCAACGCGCAAGTCTGCTACTTGGGTCTTTGATGTTCAACAAGTACTTTAACAGTGCATGATCCGTGATCAGCGTAAAGTGTGCTCCAACTAAATAACATCGATATTGCTTGATGGCCTATACCACTGCCAAGCACTTTTTCTCTATTGTACTGTAGTTTCGTTCCACGTCGTTTAAACTACGACTGACAAATCTAACTGGATGTTCAAAATTGTCATATTTTTGGGAAAATATGCCACTGAGAGCTACATCTGACGCATCTGTTACCAAGATAAACTGTTTACTAAAATCTGGGTATTTCAAAACCGGTGACGATATTAGAGCAGATTTTAATCGTTCAAACGCTTCTTGTTGTTTAACCTCCCAAACAAACGGAAAAATTTTCTTAGTTAGTGAAGACAATGGTTTGGCAAGTTCTGCCAATTTAGGCACAAATTTTCTATAAAACCCACACAATCCAAGAAAGGCTCTTACTGCTTTAACGGTCTTTGATTGTGGATAATACTTTACAATATCTGTTTTCCCCGGGTCTGCTCTACACCCTTCTGACGTAATAATATGACCCAAATATTTTGCCTTCTTTTGCAAGAAATTGCACTTGGTGGGCTTAAGTTTTAATCGATTTGCTCGTAATCTGTCAAATACTTCTCGCACTAATTTTAAATGGGTATGAACATTTCCTGGACTATACACAATTGTGTCATCCAAGTAGACAAGACACGAAATGCCGTTTAATCCTGCTAACACAACGTACATTAATCTTTGCCATGTAGCTGGCGAATTCTAAAGTCCCATAGGCATTCGATTGAACTCAAAGTGACCATCTGGGGTGCTGAACGCTGTCTTTTCCTTATCTTTTTCTTCCAGTTTTACTTGGTAGTACCCACTGACCAAATCTAACGTAGTAAATAACGCACACCCTGTGAGTTTATCAAAAGTTTCCTGCAAGTTAGATAACGGAAAGTAATCTGTTTTGGTTATGGCATTTAACCCTCTATAATCGATGCAAACTAGTTGTGGCTCTTCGCCAGGATGTTGTTTCTTGTTCACTAGCACCACCGCCGCGCTCCACGGTGAACTGCTCGGTTCAATAATATCTTGGTCCGACATATCATCTATCTCTTGTTGCAAAGCTGCTTTATGATGATGCGGAACTCTATATGACCTTTTGGCAATGGGCATCACCTCCTCGGTGATTATACGATGCTTAACGTTCTGTGTTGCTGTTAATATTTCGTCTGACGTCTTAAATATATCGCCCTACTCATTTAACAACTGTTTCACCTGTTTTCTGTCATCTTGAGGTAAATGATTTAAATCATATTGCGATGATATCCCTTGATACGATTCCTGTTTTTAGCAACAACTTACTACTTGCTCATTGCTTCCCCTAGACACCCTATTTCTTTCTATTTCCTCTATTTCTAGAATGTCGCATTCTACCACGCGCCCTATGATTTCTCTCTCTTTCTGAATTCTTAACCTCTTGGCTCTCTATATTTATTAATCTTACGGGAAATATTTTCCCTGCCGAACAGACTGTTCTTGCTACTAAAACTCCTCTTACTCCCCCTCGTGCCGATTCAACTATAAATTCCGAAGAATATGCACTCTTCTTGGTCCATCCAGTGCAGATAACTTCACTCCTTGGTGGAATAGTAATTTCTTGTAGCAAATGAACTGCAAGGTAGCTAGTCTTTTGTTCATTCACATCTTGATTCTGAAGATGGCTAGTCTTCGAATCAACTACATCTGCACTTGAATGTTCAGAATTTATTATTTCTTACGCTGATTCTTCATTTATTTCTTCATCGTCTTCTTGCACCGCCCGGCGTGCTGCTCTATCCTTTGTATTATTTTCTTCTCTTAAATGATCTCTTACTTTCTCACATCTTTGTGATTCTATTTCTTTATCTTCCGCGACTCGCTCTATATCTACATCACCCCGCTCTAACTGCATCACCTCACCTATTTTCTCCTCTGGAAACCAACTCAACCTAACTCCTCTAACGACGCACGCATTTTGACTCCATAATACATCCACCTCAAATTTTTCCAAAAATCTAACTCTACCATCATATCGGCGCTCATTGAAATATCTTCTACTACTACAAAATCGTGACATATCATTGTGTTAGCATTGTTTGCACTGTTATTTATTGACTAGTTGTTTAATCGTATTGACAATAGCTTAATGCTGTTTTAAACTTTTATTGCACCATGATTTACAAATTCTTAATTATAAGTACAGCTCAAAGCCGGTCTTGCGTCTGCAATGCCATTTTTCTTGTTGCGCATCCTCATCGATCCAACCGCTTGCTGTGGTTCGGGCAACTTCGACTCGATTCGCCCATCTCTGGTCACTGAGCGCGACAAATTTAAATTCAAACGCTTCTTCATGCCGGCCACCTTGAAAGAGTCTTTCAGCACTAAACAATAACATTCAGATACATGATCAAGATCATACCATGATACAATATTTTCGCTTAAGTCTACATGAACATAAAGAAAAAGAAAAATCATACAACTATGACATACGGATCAAAAAAATTGCAAAATGAAAATAAATATAAATGACCAATCAAATAAAAATAAACCTATGCTACAATAATATAAACATCGGCGCGTTACAATTGGCGCTCATTTATATCACTTTCGGCTTTCATCGAACTCACTACTATCGGATATTAAACGCACTAGTTTAGTAGCGGGACGTTTGAACACGCCTGACGACGTGCGCACATTAGCCACTCTTGTTATACCATCCGCACCGGGGTGAGTTGCTTCGACACGCCCCATTTGCCAAAGCAGTGGTGGTGTTGAATCCTTAATCAGCACAATGCATCCTTTAGTAATTGGCTCTCCTGAGGGTAGTTGCCACTTGGATCTAGTTTGCAGCAAATTTAGGTAGTCCTGCGACCATGACTTCCAGAAACTCTGGTACAATTGTTGAATCAACTCAAACCGCTTTAGCCTATTTTGCTTGACATCTACCAGACAAGGCTCCGGTAGGGATAAAAGTGAGTCGCCCACAAGGAAATGACCAGGTGTAAGGTATGGTAAATCGTTGGGTTGAGAGGGTAATGCAATCAATGGCCGCGAGTTTAGCACCGCTTCGATTTGGCAAAACAACGTCGTTAGTTCCTCGAAAGTGAAGGACATATTACCAGTTATTCTGTATAAATGACGCTTTGCAGATTTTACGACGGATTCCCACAGTCCTCCGAAGTGAGGAGCTCGGGCTGGATTGAATTTCCAATTAACTTTTTTTTGAGTTAAAAAATTTGAAATCGCGTTATTTGCTGATTGACAGGAAATCATGTCAAACCAGTCCTTTAACTGATTAGCTGCACCGACAAAGTTGGTGCCGTTATCGGAGTGAATCTCAACGCAGTAACCCCTCCGAGCAATAAACCGTTTTAAACATGCGATGAAGGAATCTGTTGAAAGACTTCCCACTAACTCCAAATGCACGGCCTTTGTGCTGAAGCACACAAACACGCATAAGTAAGCTTTAGTTATTTTACAACCGCGCCCTGCAAAAGATTTTACGGAAAAGGGACCTACGAAATCAGTTCCGCATATCGAGAAGGGCCTTGAAGGAAACAATCTTTCTTTTGGCAAATCACCCATAAGCGGTGCTGCCGACTTAGAATCAAATCTACGGCATATCACACAAGATCTAGTAAGCTTATTAACCGCGCCTTTACCAGCAACAATCCAATAGGACTGGCGAATGGCATGCAAGGTGGCTTGAGGACCTGCATGCAAATGTTGCTCATGATAAAATTTTATTATTTAATTAGAGAAATGATGACTCTTTGGAAGAATGTATGGATGCTTTGCATCATAAACCATGTGGCTAAAACGGATTCTACCTCCAACGCGAAGCAATTTGTCTTTATCAACAAATGGGTTTAGAGCTCTCAGTCTGCTTTGTGGCGACACATGTTTGTGTTTATTAATATATTTAATTTCGTCCCATGGTGGATTGTGTTTCCAGAGATTTTGCAATATAATTTTTGACTTTACGATTATTAGACCGACCAAACCGAGTGGATCGAAAATTGAGCTTATTTCAAAAAGAATTGTTCTTTTAGTTACCTTAGACCCATTTTGCACATTATTTTTGAAGGGAAACTGAAATCTATCTTCCTTCGAATTCCACTCTAACCCGAGAGTTCTTTGATAATGGGCTTCGTCATCAAAATTAGTTAGAGAGTCACCGATAGCCAGGTTACGCAATAATTCGGGATGATTTGATGTCCACTTTCTCAGAGTGAACTTATATTCAGGAAAAATTTTATTAATTTCAAAAATTGTTTTGACAGCATCTGAGGCAGTACTGCAACTTGCAATAAAATCATCGACATAAAACGAATCGTGTATGAATTTTGCAGTTTCCGGATATTGACTCTCCGCCTGGAACGCGATTTCCTGGATGCATCTAGTTGCCAAGTAAAAAGCAGATGCAGTGCCAAAGGCAAGCGTATTGAGCTGATAACATTGAAATTTGTCTGAAGAACTTTTTCTGTACAAAATATTTTGATATTTCCTATCATCTTCGTGTATCAAAACTTGTCGGTACATTTTTTCACAATCGCTTGTAAATGCGTACGGATGTAATCTAAACTGTATCAAGATTGCGAAGAGATTTGATTGAACTACCGGTCCGACTTTTAGCACATCATTTAATGACACTCCAGAAGCAGTTTGGCAACTAGCGTCAAAAACTACTCGCAGTTTTGTGGTGAGACTATCTGGTTTTAGAACTACGTGCTGCGGCAAAAAACATGCTGTTTTTAATTGAGCTTCACTATATATTACCGGCGTCATGTGCCCTAATTTCATATATTCTTCCATGAAAGCCGTATATTGCAGATTTAACTCTGAGTTTGAATGGCGCCGTTTTTCAAAGGCCACAAAACGCCGTGTCGCTATGTCGTATGATTCGCCTAACTCCGATAAGTTAGATTTAAAAGGTAGTCTGACCACAAACCTGCCTTCATCATTGCGAAAGGTAGTGTCACCGAAATAATTGCTGCACTCATTTTCTTCTAGCGAAGTAGGAACGCCATTGGGCACGTCTTGTATTTTCCAAAATGATTCTAATTGTTTTTGTATTTGATCGTGCGATTCGTCAACTGTCAAGAAACAAGATTGTTGATTATTTGTTTCGCGATTAGTGACAAAGCCTGATATAATCCAACCGAAACGCGTTTTCCTCATAATTGTCGATAGCCTAACGAAATTTGACCTTGCGAAAACAATGACCAAAAATGTTCCACCCCTAGAAGAATGTCAATAGAGCTGCTTTGATTAAAGGAAGGATCAGCTAGCCTGATGCCCTCGGGTATCGCTAAACTGGTAAGCGCGATTGAAGCTTGTCGTAAATTTCCGGTAATCTTTGGAAGAATGAAACACGATACATTGCATTTGTAAGAATTTACTTTGGAATTCAAAACAACCTGCGCCATACCTACTGATTGTGACGTGGAACTATTTATGCCCGAAATTGTTAACGTGCTGGAATTAATGATGCAACCTACTTTATCGACTAAACTTTGACTAATAAAATTCGATTGCGAACCTGAATCTAACAATACTCTCGCATCATGCTCATTACCCATATCGTCGACAATGCTTACCAATGCCGTCGGTAGTAACGCCTGGCTTATTGCTGCATAAGCACAATTCACAGTAGGCGTTATAGCCTCGCCGTCAGCTGACTGCGCGGATTGATGTCCAGCTTGGCTGGGAATGTGAAGCATTGTATTGTGCAGCTTTTGACATTTGCGACATGCCGTTGCTCTGCACTCTTTAGTTTTATGGTTAACGCGAAAACAATTTTTGCATGCATTTAACTGCGTAACTTCTCTAATTCTTTCGCTAACTGACATTTTAAGAAATTTGGAACAACGGTAAAGTGGATGGTTTTCTTTGCATAATATGCATAACCCTTGAACCACTGAAACTACATGCGATAGTGTCTTGCTCTTCTGCGGAATTACCTGCCGCTTCGTATTTATATTGAGTGACTCTAAATAATGACATTTTTTAGTTAAGAAGTCGGCGAGCTCTTTCATGGTAGGAAGCTCAGTCATATCCGCTTTAAGCTTTTCCCAATCTCGTTTAGTTGTTGCGTCAAGCTTGCTGGTAATTAAATAAATAAGCATCGCATCCCAAGTGTCCGTTGCTTGACCAAGAACCTTTAATGCTCTAATATTGGAAAGCGTATTGTTTAAAAGAGTTTGTAATAATGCATGAGATTCTTTTGGAATAGCTTCCATTTCAAATAACGACTTTAAATGATTATGAATTATTAATGATTTGTTTTCGAAACGTTCTTTCAACAAGTTCCACGCAATGCTGTAGTTGGCGGATGTTAATTCTAGTGATTGCAATAATGTAGCAGCATCGCCGGTGAGTGACGCCTTTAGATATTGGAATTTCTCGATATGCGAAATATCATCCCTTTGATCTACCAACGAATTGAACATATCGTAAAAATTCAACCACCGATCGGTCTCACCTGCAAATGTAGGCAATGTGAGTCTTGGAAGCTTTACTTGATTGCTATTGTTATGGTTATTTACTTTGCGAGATAATAAAGGAGGCAGTGAATTCGACGGCTCACTGCCCGAACGCTTCGAACTTAGCTCTGAAGGGTCACCACCGTCCCCGAGACTACCAACTTTGACCCTTTCATCCTGATTACTATTGGTGCTCATTGCAACAAACGCGGTCAAAACGTGATAATAAGTATTTTCGAAACTTTCGCCCATCTCCACCATTGCTACCATTGCTGCCTCGTCCGTAAGGGGTGCAATGGTTTCAATCTGCGCCTGAATGGACTCAAATTCATCCAGCCAGGGTTCCATTTTTTGTTTGCGCAATTGCGCTTCAATTCGCGTTCGCGGCGAATTTCATTTTCATCAAAACCACCGACATAATTTTTGTAACGAGTTAAATTTCGTTTTAGCGTAGTGCGCCTATTAATAAGATTATTTAAATCGGCCATTTTATGCAATGCAAATGGATAGGAATGCTGGAAGGATAAACGACTACACTTGCCTTGCTAATGCGATCAATATCCCACCAGAACTGAAATTGATGATTGAGAAGCACTTCGCTGCCTAAAGATTTCTCTTGGTCGATGCTTCTGCCTTGCTTATTGATTACGATCCACCTGGATCTCGCTTTGATTGAATAAACGGATGGCTGCTTACAACGATTGATTTTGCCTTTCAACAATGGCTGACTTCGCCTTGCTGCTTGTAGACCATTTTCTTGCCTGCACTAAACCATCCGGCTCGAAGGACCAAAATGTTTGCACTGTTATTTATTGACTAGTTGTTTAATCGTATTGACAATAGCTTAATGCTGTTTTAAACTTTTATTGCACCATGATTTACAAATTCTTAATTATAAGTACAGCTCAAAGCCGGTCTTGCGTCTGCAATGCCATTTTTCTTGTTGCGCATCCTCATCGATCCAACCGCTTGCTGTGGTTCGGGCAACTTCGACTCGATTCGCCCATCTCTGGTCACTAAGCGCGACAAATTTAAATTCAAACGCTTCTTCAAGCATCTAATTCTATGCCAACCTTAGTCTTCCCTAATCCCGCTATATTGTTGCCTTGAATGTCTACTAATTCTGGCGAATCGTCCTGAGCGTATGACCCCTTCTTTTGACACCTAATTAAAAATACTGCCGCTCCCGAATATATAAATATTTTTCTAACTGCACCCAAAGCATTTAAATGTAACATATTAAATTTACTCTTATTATCTACAAAACTAACTATTTTATTTTTTTCTACTATTCTATGTATACTCGGAACGACAGCTACTTCTTTTACTACTAACGCCGCCAGTTTCTCGCGGTCGCAGTTTGGGGTTCCCGTGCAACCGCCTCCTCGTTTAAAGGCATGGTACAATTTCTAGCAAAATGACCCGATGTTCCACATCTGAAACAACGGATTTCCGCTGAAGAGCGATGTATGAACGCTGCAGGTTCACTGCTTCTGTTTACTGGCGAACGACAATCCCGTGCAAAATGTCCAGCCTTTCCACATCTGTAACATTCATTGCTGGTTCGGAGTTGTTCCTGTTGTGTGTTTCTTCTTCGGCAATCTCTTGCTATATGTCCTGTTCCATTACACTAGAAACAGCGTGGCGCCAGCCCTTCCCTTCTCCTCTCGCATGAATTGCCGGGTGTTACCTGCTCTGCCATTTACACTCTGTGATAACTTTTATTCCCTCTAATTGTGTTCTCCGCAACATTTCGAATGCTTTGCTGGCGCTTAGTCATACCGTCCACTTTTTCTTCTACTTGCGCTTTGACCCTTGCTTCCCAAAACGCCTTTGGTTGGGCCGACAACACCCTTTATTGTAACGGTATTCTTAATCTGGCTGTGAATTGCCTCAGTACCTCCCGGTCTCTTTGCGTGGCTGACATTGTTCCTTGCCCCGCTGATAACTCCGCTTGTTGCAGTTTATTGGCCGCAACTTTTACTCTCGTAGCAAATTTAATAACTCATCCATTCGCTGTCTACAGATTACCAATTCGAACGCTGCCTGGTCTGGCGTGACGATAACGTCAAACCGTGACCTCAATATTTGGTCAAATTCTTGCCACGTTGATTTCGTGAATCTATCGGAATCCACCCTTAAAAATTTCCTGGCTTGGCCTGTTAACCGCATTTTAGCCACCATCAGTTTCTCCCTGTCAGACCATACTCCAACAGCCGCAACTTCCTCAACTGTATCCAAAAAATTGAGTACATTTGACTTTCCATCGTAGTCTGGTATATTCAACGGAATATGCAGCCGTTTTGCTCGTGCACCAGGATTTGCTTGGTTTGCCATCGCCGCTTCTCTTGCCTCTAGATCTAACTCTATTTGGCGCCATCGTGCTGCCAATTCCTGGGCTTGTAACTGCCCTTGCGCTGCTTGAGCTTGGGCTTCGCTCAACGTAGGTGATGGTAGCGGTGACCCACCTGTCGAACGATGTATCGGCATACTCTAAGTGTTACTCACGATTTCTACGCCGAATAAAAGAGAAATTTCAACCTAATAATGCTACAAAACTAACGCAATTCGACAATTCAATGCTTGAACTGCAATTCTGTTCTGATATCTCCTCTATATTAGCTAGCAATTAATATTATAACCACAAAAAACAATTTTTATAATTATGCAATAATAAATTGTGTGCACCCGCTTAAATGTCTAAAAAAGCACTTTTTCAACAATATTATAAACAATAATGAGAAAAGCGTTCTTCCAATGTTCATCTGTCACTGTTCGCCCCCGATTTTAACTACATCTACAACTCATAAACACTAGATAATTTATGTTCATAAAAGTACCCCAAAATTTGCCACCCCGTTTTCACTACAAAAGGTCTGGGCACAACCCGATTTCAATAATTTTAATCGTGAACCCCAGAAAACGCCCAATAAACATACAGCCAGAAAACTATAAACCCAAACAACGCAACGTAATATTGCTAGGGGTCTCAGCTATAGTAGCGCCCCAGCCTATAACGCGAGCACAAAACGAAATTAACCCCATTCTAAAAAAAAGGTAACAAAAATGCTAACTCGCTATTTCTTTTGTTTTTTATTACAATTACTTAACTACACTAATTAAATTTCTTTAAACCCCACACCTGACACCATTTGTCACAACCCCGCTTATGGGTGTGAATTGCGGGGAAGACTTGAATGTCGGTGTCGACAGGTTGTGAGGGGTGGATTTAAAAATAAACGGGGTACTGCGAAAAACAACTTGACATAAACTTAGCAATATTAGATCTTTATTGAAAAAAAACTACAATTAAAAGGCAATTGTTATATTCTACTTTTAACAACCTAAAGCTAACCTAACTAGGGTAAGGAAGCCAGGTGCTACCTTCTTCAAATCTTCAAATAAAATAAGCTACACAAATGAACGACCCATCAGTAAAACAGACCACAAATTGGCTACGCTAAACGCCTCGGAATCGAATTATCCCCGTAAGGGAACTCACCCTGTTAAATGGTCCAAATGGCCAATGGAGCTGGGCGTGGCGATAACTTGTTTTTATTCACTCTGTTCAAACACTCTGTTTTTATTTCCGCACTCTCGGCCCGATATTTTTTAACACTTCACAAAAAAACGAAAGACTGTGAAGTCGATTGTTGGGCTGACCCTTGGATTTTGGCTGCCTTTCCCCTCGGCTCTTGGTAATTGCTCCGTTTCTGGCACTTTAAACTAACACCCTCTTCCGATACTCTCGAAGTACCACGCCTTTTTTTTGAAACCGAAACCCACGACTTTTTCTGTCCCAACTTGAAACCTGCCGCTCGCTGACTGACTCCAAAAGGTCCACTTTTTGATCTCCAAGTCCATGTTGCTGATTTGTCATTTATTCATTTCCCACGATTTTATTCCAGGGCGTACTGCCTCGAGTTCCCACTGCATCAGCGAAAGTATTATATAAACACTAGCGCACTTATCATCTGAGAAATTTGTTTGCGGATTGCCGCTCATTGCTATCATCACTTTTCTCGATTTCCTGTTTATATTTCTTCGCTGGTTCGGAGTTGTTCCTGTTGTGTGTTTCTTCTTCGGCAATCTCTTGCTATATGTCCTGTTCCATTACACTAGAAACAGCGTGGCGCCAGCCCTTCCCTTCTCCTCTCGCATGAATTGCCGGGTGTTACCTGCTCTGCCATTTACACTCTGTGATAACTTTTATTCCCTCTAATTGTGTTCTCCGCAACATTTCGAATGCTTTGCTGGCGCTTAGTCATACCGTCCACTTTTTCTTCTACTTGCGCTTTGACCCTTGCTTCCCAAAACGCCTTTGGTTGGGCCGACAACACCCTTTATTGTAACGGTATTCTTAATCTGGCTGTGAATTGCCTCAGTACCTCCCGGTCTCTTTGCGTGGCTGACATTGTTCCTTGCCCCGCTGATAACTCCGCTTGTTGCAGTTTATTGGCCGCAACTTTTACTCTCGTAGCAAATTTAATAACTCATCCATTCGCTGTCTACAGATTACCAATTCGAACGCTGCCTGGTCTGGCGTGACGATAACGTCAAACCGTGACCTCAATATTTGGTCAAATTCTTGCCACGTTGATTTCGTGAATCTATCGGAATCCACCCTTAAAAATTTCCTGGCTTGGCCTGTTAACCGCATTTTAGCCACCATCAGTTTCTCCCTGTCAGACCATACTCCAACAGCCGCAACTTCCTCAACTGTATCCAAAAAATTGAGTACATTTGACTTTCCATCGTAGTCTGGTATATTCAACGGAATATGCAGCCGTTTTGCTCGTGCACCAGGATTTGCTTGGTTTGCCATCGCCGCTTCTCTTGCCTCTAGATCTAACTCTATTTGGCGCCATCGTGCTGCCAATTCCTGGGCTTGTAACTGCCCTTGCGCTGCTTGAGCTTGGGCTTCGCTCAACGTAGGTGATGGTAGCGGTGACCCACCTGTCGAACGATGTATCGGCATACTCTAAGTGTTACTCACGATTTCTACGCCGAATAAAAGAGAAATTTCAACCTAATAATGCTACAAAACTAACGCAATTCGACAATTCAATGCTTGAACTGCAATTCTGTTCTGATATCTCCTCTATATTAGCTAGCAATTAATATTATAACCACAAAAAACAATTTTTATAATTATGCAATAATAAATTGTGTGCACCCGCTTAAATGTCTAAAAAAGCACTTTTTCAACAATATTATAAACAATAATGAGAAAAGCGTTCTTCCAATGTTCATCTGTCACTGTTCGCCCCCGATTTTAACTACATCTACAACTCATAAACACTAGATAATTTATGTTCATAAAAGTACCCCAAAATTTGCCACCCCGTTTTCACTACAAAAGGTCTGGGCACAACCCGATTTCAATAATTTTAATCGTGAACCCCAGAAAACGCCCAATAAACATACAGCCAGAAAACTATAAACCCAAACAACGCAACGTAATATTGCTAGGGGTCTCAGCTATAGTAGCGCCCCAGCCTATAACGCGAGCACAAAACGAAATTAACCCCATTCTAAAAAAAAGGTAACAAAAATGCTAACTCGCTATTTCTTTTGTTTTTTATTACAATTACTTAACTACACTAATTAAATTTCTTTAAACCCCACACCTGACACCATTTGTCACAACCCCGCTTATGGGTGTGAATTGCGGGGAAGACTTGAATGTCGGTGTCGACAGGTTGTGAGGGGTGGATTTAAAAATAAACGGGGTACTGCGAAAAACAACTTGACATAAACTTAGCAATATTAGATCTTTATTGAAAAAAAACTACAATTAAAAGGCAATTGTTATATTCTACTTTTAACAACCTAAAGCTAACCTAACTAGGGTAAGGAAGCCAGGTGCTACCTTCTTCAAATCTTCAAATAAAATAAGCTACACAAATGAACGACCCATCAGTAAAACAGACCACAAATTGGCTACGCTAAACGCCTCGGAATCGAATTATCCCCGTAAGGGAACTCACCCTGTTAAATGGTCCAAATGGCCAATGGAGCTGGGCGTGGCGATAACTTGTTTTTATTCACTCTGTTCAAACACTCTGTTTTTATTTCCGCACTCTCGGCCCGATATTTTTTAACACTTCACAAAAAAACGAAAGACTGTGAAGTCGATTGTTGGGCTGACCCTTGGATTTTGGCTGCCTTTCCCCTCGGCTCTTGGTAATTGCTCCGTTTCTGGCACTTTAAACTAACACCCTCTTCCGATACTCTCGAAGTACCACGCCTTTTTTTTGAAACCGAAACCCACGACTTTTTCTGTCCCAACTTGAAACCTGCCGCTCGCTGACTGACTCCAAAAGGTCCACTTTTTGATCTCCAAGTCCATGTTGCTGATTTGTCATTTATTCATTTCCCACGATTTTATTCCAGGGCGTACTGCCTCGAGTTCCCACTGCATCAGCGAAAGTATTATATAAACACTAGCGCACTTATCATCTGAGAAATTTGTTTGCGGATTGCCGCTCATTGCTATCATCACTTTTCTCGATTTCCTGTTTATATTTCTTTGTCGTCTGGTACCGGTCAATATTCCGCATTTTAATATACCGGGTGGTTTATCACATAAGCATAAACGCTCCAACGCGTGTCCTGAACCCTCTTTAAACTTCTTCCTATGGCCTCAAGGAGGACTTTTCACCGGTGCGTCGACATAGAAAAAAAAAGCGTAGCAGCGTTCTAACGTACCAAAGAAAGTAACAGAATTTACTTCCACAGAAGCTGCATGTAGGCAAACTAGGTTCAGTGAATGATTTGAGCAAGGAACAAATTCGGCATTAGGACTGATATTTTTTATCTGTTGTTGCACACCTGTATGGCATCCAGCCATAGTGGCAGCATTATTATAGGCTTGCCCTCTGCAGTTCATAATGTCCAGCCCATCAGCCTCAAGTTTTCTCACTATCATGTCACTTATACCTTCCGCAGTTTGGCTTTTAGTTTCAATGAAATCTATAAAAGATTCCTCTACTCTTACCTCCTGGTTTTTAATCATCACATATCGTAATACTTCGCTTGTTTGATCTTTGTGGGATGATCTTGCCAGAAGATACACCAATTCTAAAAAGTTGCCTCTGTTAGTACTGGTGTCATCTTTCCTGTGACCACGTAACGCCAAATTTTGTGTTGCCAAATATTTTATTATATCAAACATTCTTGTCAGAACTTTTTGCCATTTTTTAGTTTCCTTCATTATAATTTCTTGTTTTTTTTCTGTCAATTGTTTGTCCTTTTTGAAGCCCCTTTTCTAATTCTTTCCATTTGCAGAATTTTTTGTTATGTTGAGCACTTAATTCACTTGACCTTGCGATTCAATTTCCACCAGGTATTAAATCCGGCGGTGGAGTAAAACTTTGATGAAGCTGAAGAATTGGCGTCTTCAAATAAACGACACCTTTTCGCCATTTGGCAATGTCCGGTAAAACCAATCTCTATCAGCCGTCTTCTCGATACTATTTTTGATGTTGTAGAGTCCATTTCTGACTGAAACGAGCGTGATACTGTTGACTTTTCAGAGAAATCTGTGTTCATGTGTTGAATCTATACTTTCAGGCCATTTCCCAATGTCGTTCAAATCAATATTTTGTTCCGGTTGCGGAATTTCAACGATCATAGCAGAAGTATTTGAATTTGACATATTCGTACTAACAAGCAAAGACTGTGAGTCTTCAGTATTGGCTACTTGTTCTATTTGAGCTACTTCTTGGGTTCGAATAGCACCAGTCTCTGACGAAATCAGACCTGAAGGTCCTGCCATAGACTCTGGTAAAGCTGACGTACAATCTGCCGTCTCCGAAAGTTTCACAAACTTTAATATAGCTCCTTTATTCTTCCTGATCTTCTCCTCTTTTGCTTTTTTCTTATTCCGATAATATGCTCCGCTTTCTTTTGCCCTCTTCATTTTTAATTGGAGAATAATGTAGTATAAAATAAAAAACGATGCGGCGGTCAGCTGAAGCCTTATTAATAAACAAACAATATTTGAAAAGGCTATTGAATAAAGTTATTTTGAGTGGTTACCTTTACGGCATAATTAATTCGAGGTAGTTTTAGAAGCACTCATTCGCTTCTCGCATCGTATATCAGATTCGTTTTCGAGTAAACTTGTTGCAATGAAACTATATCTAAAACGTTTATTGTGTGTAATATTGTCACGCCTTGGGTTAGCTCGGTAGTTCGTGCTAATATAAAGGATTTGGACTTACTGTGATTTGTTGATTTTGATTTGCGCATCTCTCTTATCGTCGCTCATTATTAAAACACAATTGGGTTCACTTGACATTTGTTTATTTTGAGTTCAACTTACAAAATTACAATCAGCGCCCCGCAGTCTAGGCTGTACGTGGAGGGGAACATTCTCTTCGAGGGATCCTGTTGATGTACACTTTATGGACCGTGAACTATTCACTTCACTATCGACTGTATTATTCACTCTACTACTGACTATCTCTTGACTAACTCTTTGACTGTCTGTAGAGTAACTCTTGACTCTCTGTTGACTAACTAACCAACTAACCTCCATCTTAATGATGGTCCTCTTTTTATATTCTCTTCTATCAATCAATCCGGAAGGGATTGTTTTATTATTTATCTTATTTATCAAATATTGTAGTTTGTTTATATTTGTGACCTTGTACGGTTGTTGCTATTTATTAACCTTGCAAGTTGCACTATTTGCTGGTGTCGGCGAAATATTGTTTGGAAAAATATTAATGTTCTTGGCCTACTTGACAATATTGAATTGAATTTTAAATTTACTTTATAAATACTCTTTAAATTAAAAACTTTCAGTAGTTGTTGCATCAGCATCAGGATCACTCGATGAATTTTTGCAAATTGCTTTCACATTCACTGTAGCACTAGCTGGTTGAAACGGTGGTTTTTTTTTTATTAACGCATCAAAGTCGATGGTGGCGAAAAATGCATGCGCCTTCAAATTCTTTGACAAAAGATGAGTCAGTTTAATTAGTTTTTTGTAGTTAAAATAAATTTACACCTAGTCGAGTCGCAGATATACGATATCTATCGCGGTAATCGAAAATAATTTTATAATCTTCTAAAAACAATTAAAATGTTTATAATTACAAAATCTTCATTCCTATGTACTTGCTTGATGATGTGATGTTTCAGAATTTATGAAATTTTCAGAAGCAAAGTTATCTACTATTCGTACTCTACATACTACACCTAAAACTTTTAAAGTCAGAATAAAATTAAATTACTATAACAAAATAAATTTACTTTTTAGACAAGTAGATAAATCGTAACTCGCGCTAAAATAGAATCACAAGAATGTTGTGACATGACAAGCAAGTAGTGTGATTCTTTTGTTTACTTAAATGGGAACGTTCAATTTACTGAGCGCAAGCGAGCCGTTCACTAACTTAATCTACTTTTGTTGAGTGCCGTTACTCAAATGGGTGGGAATCGACCGCGCCTTTCTGTCGCAGCCGTGCGGTCCAGCCTAGCTCATGTCAACGCAGGTGCGTTTTGGAGTTTGAAATAAAAATTTAAAATTCGCGGTGTTTGCTTGCAGCTTCAATATTTGCAGGTTTTTCATTCAAGTTGTCTAACGGTTATTGGAAGTCTGGTCTTCTCCGTTTCTCCATCACCTACTACAGAAGAATATCCTTTGATGGCTACCAATCTTTCCTCAATGGGGGTTAAAACTAGTTCACTTTTGGGACCTCCACCTGTTCCATTCATGTTCGTCTTTATTTTTGCGAACTTTGTTTTCACTTTAGAAATCCCATCCCTAAGAACCTATTAAATAAATATGTATATTAAACCAAATAATAGTACTAATTATTGTTTTACTCTTTTCCATTTCTCTTTGGAAATTTGTTCCCAAAGCCCAACGAGTTAAGTTGTTTGTCAGAGTTTTCCAATTTTCATTGTACATTGTTCTAGCATTGGGCGCTGTGAATTGCATTCTCATTAAGGTCGCAATTTTACTTTGCCCACTTAACGAGTTGTCTACGTAACCTTCGGCTACCGTACTGGATTTCCACCCACCTAATCTTTTTAATTGCAGAATATCACAACCATTATCTGCACAACTGCAGAATATCTGCAGAATATCACAACCATTATCTGCAAGTAATGTCGCAGCAGTTCTCCTAAATGTATGTCCCATAAATGCACTAGGGTTCTGTAAATTTAAATATGTCGCAATTTTTTTAAGATATGACGTAATGGCGTTGTGCCCAATTGGCTGTTTTGTCATTTTTCCAAATCTTATTGGCATAAATAAACGATCATTTTCTATATTTACACGTAAATTTATGTATTGCATTATTATTGTGATCCATTCGGTACTTGTAATAATGAATGATCTAGAGCGATATGTTTTTGTATCTGGAATAACGACGCAGATTTTATCTTCCAATATATAATATTATCGACTTTCATTTTAAATAACTTTTCGCCTCGGCAAGCCCCCCGAAATGCCAATTACTAATGCAACCTAAAATTTGAAATAATGTAGTGTAGGTACACCTCGATTTCGATGATAAATACTTTGAGTGGAAGAAATTCCAAAGGCGCGTCTTTCAAAAATCTATCAATTTAATTTTTTGAAAAAGTATTAGACTTTTTAGGATTGAATCCTACATTTTGTTTTTTTAAATAAGCCACAAGTTTTGAAAAGGTACTAATATCAACATTTTCTTTTATATTTAAAGTTGCTTTTAACATTGGGTATGTTGCTCATAAAGTTGATGGCTTTTTAGTCTTGGCTAATTCACTGAAATAAGCCAACACGCTCGGTGTTGGCTTGTGTACACTCGGTACACTAATTCATAACGAACTTTACTCTTCTGGGGCAATAAATCTTCTACAGCTACTGAGGCTGCTTTTTTAACTCCGGAGGAGTGCATAATTCGAGGTCACTGTCTGAATTCGACATTTTTCTTTCAATTCTTTTGCGTGTTTAACTAAATAACAATCATGTGAATTGAATTTTAAAACTTCACTAAATGACAATTGTATTTCTAGTGATTTTTGTTTTACAACAAGATTTGCTGATCGAAAAGTGCATTTCCACCACCGTCGAATTTGTGTTTTTATTTATATATTTTTACATGTTTTTGATAATAATTTGTTCGATTGTGAATAAAATAGTATACATACCTAGGTATACATACCAATATCATTCCCACCTCGGTTGTAATATACTATCATGTATTATTATTATTATTTAGTGTATGTTTTTGGTTGTTTCTTTGTAGCTGCATATCGTGAAATTGTATTGTAACTATAAAAATGTATAGGCGAATGTCAATAAATTAAATGCTTATTAATGTTATTAATACTATATCTTAGAAATAAAGAAAATAAAAATTCTTTTATATAATATAAAACAGAAACAATGAAATAAATACATAAGTACATAACAATATTATGTAATAGATATACAAGGAATATCATCATCCTCAAAATGCTCTATTAGTTTTAAATCTTCACAGGAGTTTTTAGGATTGGGGTTCTTTTTGTACACATCAGTCTTAAAGCGCTTAAACATACCAGCAGTAATTTTAAATTGATTACAACATTTAGAATCTCTGTATGATCTTACTCTTATTCTTAATAAGCTTGAGAGCATGGGTTGTTGCATCCTATTTCGAAATTTTGTTTTAACAGCATTCATAATGCTAAATACCCTTTCAACAACGGCATTGGATCTTGTCAATGAAAAAACAGTTAACGCATATTCTGCTAAATCTCTAAATATAAATGAACCACCAGCATCTGTGAAATAGTATAATTTGCACCAAAAAATACAAGTGTTTTTTAAAGTTTAATTCTCTAATACATCACACCAATTCACATCTATTAACTTATTATATTGCACTTCTAATATATAGTATATTGTGAACCAAGGTAAGAAAGCGAATGATTTCACACGAGTGTAAAGTTTGCTGCGCGAGCTGAAGGCTCTTGGCGCATATTTCAAACGAGAACGAGTGTGGTTTGCGACGCGAGCCGAAGGCGAGCGTCGTAAACACACTCGTTCGAGTTTGAAATACGCGCCAGGAGCCGAAGCGAGAGCCGCAAACTTTACACGAGTTTGAAATCCGCTTTCTTACCGAGGTCCACATACAATTTTTTCTAATCCTGCGCGGGAAGTCACGATTTGAGGGGACAAACCGACACCAACGGCATTCATGTCATTCACGGATGACACGAACAGTAGACGCGGATACAGGATTCAGCCCCCGTTGGGGTGGAGGAGCGGAACCTCACAGGGGGTTGGCAGTGGGGTCCTAACAGTGAAAACAATAATTATAAAAAAAAAACAAGAAAAAGCATAAAAACAAAATTATTGTATGCGTTTCCAGATATTTTGAATGTTGGACGATGAATAATGATTAACTAACAATTTAAACTATACGATGTTTAATTTTTACATAAAACTAGTAAAGATGATTACAGATATAAAATTTTGTAGTGAACGCTGTCACACGACAAAAATGCAAGTGGTAGTGTTCGTTTTGGCACCAAAAGCTCTTCTTCTTCTTCTCGGTTGAGGATGCAACCAGCATTACATACATGAGACTAAAGTTCATTTCAAAGATCATTTCACTGGCGCGAACATGCCCCCACCGTATTGAAAGGATACATTTCAATACATACTTAAACGATTACATAAAGCACACATAAGCAATTATATAAAGCAAAGCACAAGGAGATAATGTTCACACAAATACATTCAACTAGTCTTCTTTTGGTAGGGGACAGATTTTCGGGAAGGATCGCTTCACCACTCCTCTCGCAGTCTTGATATCGGCAACGCGGGCGATATTATCGGTGCCCAGATACAATTTCTCAACGCGGCCCATTTTCCACTGAAGGGGTGGAAGTAAATCGTCCTTGATTAGGACAAAGTCACCAACCTTTAAATTCGAATGATTGGTTGTCCATTTCGTCTTTACTTGTAACTCGGAAACAAATTCCTTGGACCATCTTTTCCAGAAATGACGGCAGACGGTTTGCAACTGCTGAAATCGACTAAGCCGATTTAGGTTAAGGCTTGTGTCATCAGCTTCGATTACACTGTTCATTGGTCGACCAATCAAAAAGTGACCTGGAGTCAAAGGATGCAGGTCATTGGGATCTGACGATAGGGGTGTTAGCGGGCGGGAGTTCAAAATAGCTTCAATTTGCACTAATATGCTATAAAATTCTTCGTACGTGAATTTAGCATCTCCAACCACTCGATACAGGTGATGCTTGAACGACTTAACACCGGCCTCCCACATACCTCCAAAATGAGGACTGTATCCCGGTATAAACTTCATTTCAAATCCCATCCCCAAAGCTGTTTCGGCAATATTATTTTTTTTCTTCATTATTTTTTCACCCAATTCATGCAATATTCTATTGGCACCGACAAAGTTGGTGCCGTTGTCAGAAAATACTTTAAGAGGCAGTCCTCTTCGAGCAACAAATCTACGCAACGCCAGGATATAAGTTTGCGAAGATAAGTCTGTGACTAATTCCAAGTAAATTGCTCTAGTAGCCAAACAAATGAATACGCAAACATAAGTCTTTACTACTTTGCAACCTCGAGCATTTCGGGTTTTGGTCAAAAAAGGGCCCGCATAGTCCACCCCGGTATTTGCAAATGGACAAATGGGAACATTGGTTCGTTCAAAGGGCAGGTTACCCATTATAGGTTGAGTCGTTCGGGGCTTAGCCTTAAAACACTCGTGACATCTATGAACGATAGACCTAGCGATGGATCTACCAGAAACAATCCAAAATTTTTGACGCGAGTTTGATAAAATTGAGTTAGGACCTCCATGCATGGATTTTATGTGTTCATGCGATAAAATAAGTTTAGCGAGAACATGTTTTCCAGATATCAAATAAGGATGCTTTTTGTTGATCGAGTAATTTGAATTTCGTAACCTTCCGCCGACGCGAAGGATGTCGTTATTATCTACAAACGGTGACAATTTTAATAAAGACTTATTTTTCAGTTGATTGTTAATTAAGGACCTTTTTTCCTGGCGAAATGACTCTAACTGAGAAATCTTAACTAAAAGCTCTCAAGCTTCATTCAGCTCATTAACCGATAACGTTCCGAACTTTTTAGGCCCACGAGAGGCGCAATTATGCACGAACCGACGCACATATGCAATAACGCGAATTAATTTTGAAAGGCTAGAATACAACCCGAAGACAAATGACGTATTTTGTTCGTCTGTGGATACGTTTACGAAGGTTTTCCTCTCCGGCAAGTCTATAATTTCTTTAACCGTGGAAGCTGGCCAAGATGATTCATTCAAACTTAGCCAATCAGGACCTCTAAACCAAACACTGTTGTGCATTAATATTTCAAGAGTTGTTCCTCTTGATACGATATCTGCTGGATTCTCCTTGGTTGAAACATGTCTCCAAGAATTTACGACGGTGCAAGACTGTATTTCGCTTACGCGATTGGCGACGAAGGTTTTAAGATAACATGGTTGCAACTTTAACCAGCTGAGAACAATTGTAGAATCACTCCAGCAAATACAAGAGTCAACTTTGATTTTTAAAGAATTAATTACTATGATCAATAATTTGCACATTAAGTGTGCTGCGCAAAGCTCTAAACGCGGTATTGAAATTACCTTCAACGGTGCTACTTTTGATTTTGCACAAAGCAATTGACAAGATATGTTTTCAAAGCCATCAGTAGATCTGATGTATATAGAACAACCATACGCTTTAAGCGATGCGTCACAGAAAGCGTGTATTTCAATTCGAGTTGGCGCATCAAGTATTACCCTACGAGGTATTGTTAAATTAGGTAACTGCCCCAAATCTTTTCTAAATTCTGACCAACTTTCTGTAAGGTGAGAAGGGAGACTTTCATCCCAATCCAGTTTCTCCAACCATAGAGATTGTAGCAAAATTTTAGCCTTTGTAACAAACGGAGCTAATAACCCCAAAGGATCGAATACGCTTGACAACTCGGACAGCATCACGCGTTTAGTCACTATGGTTGAAGAACCAGGACACGATGAAAAGCAAAATACGTCTTCCGAGGGATCCCATAAGACTCCCAGGGTTTTTGAATTGAATTGACTTACGTTACTATAATTCAAAATGCCCGGATGGATATCATTTTTATCTAAATTTTCCAATGCACTTGGATTATTTGACAACCACTTTCTAAGATGAAATCCATGCACCTTGAGAGCTTCCGATATTTTTAAGCATTGAGATTCAGCTGATTCAGTAGTGTCTGCTCCAAAAATCAAATCATCTACATAAAAGCAATTTCTTATAATTGATGCAGTTTCAGGGTTATCGTGCTCAATTTCATTAGCAACTTCGTTAAGACACCGAATTGCCAAAAAACTTGCTGCGGCTGTCCCATAGGTGACAGTATTTAAATTGTAAGCGCTTATGGGCTCAGACAAGTCATATCTCCATAAGATGCGTTGCAAGGAACGCTGCGAAGGCTCTATAAGAACCTGGCGGTACATCTTCTCTACGTCAGAACTAATAGCTACAACAAATTTTCTAAAATTTAGTAAAATAGTAAACAAATCCTGTTGGATTTTGGGGCCTACACATTGAATTGAATTTAAAGACTCTCCCGACGAAGTGGCCTGAGAAGCATTAAATACGACACGAAGTTTGGTTGTTAGACTATCTTGTTTAGCTACACCGTGGTGAGGCAGGTAGTAAGAATACTGACTATCATTTGTTTCAAGTTTGGACATGTGTGCCAATGTCTCATATTCTCGCATAAAAGCTATGTACGCCTCTTTAAGCTCGGGATTCTTTGTGAATCGCCGTTCTAAAGACAACAATGAATTTTTAGCTAATTCAAATGAGTTACCAAGCACGTTTGGATTTTTACAGAGAGGCATGGTTACAACGTAAATGCCATCATCATTAATTGTTGTGGTTTTACAAAAGTTCTCCTCACAATACAATTCATCCTTTGATAATTTTTGTGCTTTTGGCACTTCTTCTAATTCCCAAAATTCCCTTAATTGCTCTTGAATGGCATTATTAGATGTGCTCAGGGAACAAGTCACTGTCGGCAACTGCTGGTAAGACAGAAACGGGCCTGATATTATCCAGCCAAATAAAGTTTTTTGCAAGGTAGGTTGACCTTTACCCAAAGATATTTGGTCCGAACACAGTAATTTCCAAAAATGACCTGATCCCAAAAGCAAATCTATATCTTTTGGTATATGGAATTCTGGATCTGCTAGCATAATATTAGTGGGGATTTTCCAATTTGACGTGTCAATCATAAACGAAGGTAAGACACCGGTTATACGCGGAACTACTAAACACGAGACATTCATTTTGTATTCCAAATTTAAAGACGAAATTACTAAATCATCTATTTTTGCATTGATCATGCTAGTAACTCCAGTGATCCCATTTACATTTATTGAAATAGGTTTGGTTTTAATTCCTAGCTTTTTACAGCACTTAGACGTGATAAACGACGACATGCTACCCGAATCTAACATAGCTCGTACTCTATGAGTTTTTCCGCTTTGATCTTTTATTAATACTACAAGCGTTGCCAAAAGTACTCCCGGTGACTTCATACATGTGTTTGTAATTGAATCATGCAACTGAATTTCGGTATTCAGCTCATTCTCCTGAACCAATTCACTTGCGATATTGCTTGTTTCCAATTGCGAATTATGCTGTTTTTTTCGAAAATGCAAAAGTGTATTATGACGACCTTTACAAGTCTGACATACAAAATCAGCATTACAATTCTTCACTCCGTGCTTTGGTCTAAGGCAATTTATACAAACATTTAATGCTTTTGCTTTGAGATATCGATCTTCAGGAGTCAAAAGCCTGAAATTCGAACAATTATAAAGAGAATGATTGCCTGCACACAATGGACATTGAACTTGATTAGAACTTTGACATACAACCGTTTTGGCGACCGGTTGATTTTTGTTAGTTTTATAGTCCGCTTTATTATTTCGCTGTTCGACCGTTTCTAGCAAGGTAATTCTTTGTTCGAGATACGTAATAGCTTCCTCGTAAGAAGGCGACTCATTAGTACTAGGAAATTGTTTCTCAAATTCGCGCGCTGTAGTGCTATCAAGCTTTGACGCCAAAATGTGAAGTAGAAGGGCATCACGTTGCTGTTTATGATCCAAAATCGTGTCTAAGGATCTATTAACGCGCCTAGAAGTATCAATTGTTTGCGACAATTTACTCGAAGATTCCTTTGCGATTGGTTCTGAACTAAATAAAGATTTCAACAAATTATGAATTAAGATTTTTCGATTATCGTACCGATCTTTAAGTGCTTGCCACGCAAGAGCATAATTGCCAGATGTTAGTGGAAAATTCTTTATTACATCCGATGCCCTTCCGGAAAGACACGAACGCAAGTAATGAAATTTTTGGATGTCATCAAGTTTATAATTTGATTCAATCATGCCAAATGAATCTTTAAAATGCAGCCAATCTTCATAATTGCCACTAAATGTAGGAAGTTTTATTGTTGGCAGTTTAACTAAATTGTCTTGGGCTTGCGAAGTTTGCGAAACCGACTGCGGATTAATTTTGACGGACTCAATGTTCACATTTGCCGGCGCTTGCTTCGATAAGAAATGTTTTTCTAATATAATATTAGCGCGACCATTTAAACTAAAATACAAGGCTTCAAATGCTTCAATAGTATAGCCAGTTGCTAATACTTTTTTAGCGTCGATTAACGCTTGAATATCAATGAACTGCGGTAGTAGAGACTCTATGTATTGCATTCGACTTTTCAATGTTTGAATGGTTGACTCACTCAACTCCTGGCTTGCCTCAACTTCCTGCTCAATTTCAACTATAAAATTCTGAAAAGTGTTGAGTCGTTCAAAGAGATAATCCCGTTTTCGAATGTTTGCAGCTGCCATTGCAACGATATGCACGAAATGCTAACAAAATAAATATGACAACTGACGTTCTACGGTTTTCGAATTTTCGACTTGACTATTAATAGCTATCAGTACAAATCGACAAATTGACAAATTAGCTGGAAATAAATGATAGGAATCGGTGTGACTTACGTAGCGAGGAAGATCGACTTCTTGGCTTCTTAACAATACGATTTTTCCAGTTGCAACGAGTTTAATGACGAAAAGCAGCTTTACCCATGGATTAGCTACTGCAATTTACTGCGACAAATTTCTATTTTCTATCCATTCAAGATTCTGATGAACGCCCACCACGAGTTATGCCTGATTCTAACCTCTAACGATGCTGAATCCGGCTCGAAGGACCAATTTATGTATGCGTTTCCAGATATTTTGAATGTTGGACGATGAATAATGATTAACTAACAATTTAAACTATACGATGTTTAATTTTTACATAAAACTAGTAACGATGATTACAGATATAAAATTTTGTAGTGAACGCTGTCACACGACAAAAATGCAAGTGGTAGTGTTCGTTTTGGCACCAAAAGCTCTTCTTCTTCTTCTCGGTTGAGGATGCAACCAGCATTACATACATGAGACTAAAGTTCATTTCAAAGATCATTTCACTGGCGCGAACAATTATTTAACTATAAAATAAATTTAATTATAAAATAAATAACACCGAACAATGTATTGCAACGTTTTATTTTTTGATATTAAAATTACATAATATTAATTTTTTTTTGGGGTAAAATATGGAAACATTAGAAGCATTTTGAAAAGTGATGTTGACATTCCTGACAGGGGAAGAAGTTCTATTGGAGGATGAGTCCAGAGTCTCTTCGTCGATATCGCAATTCCTTGATGATGAAGGTTTGATAATTTGTTTAACCTCACCATCAAATGTGAGCTTTTGTTTTTTATTTGGACAGTCATTCTCAACTTCGAAGTAAGCACTCATTGATGTTGACGGTTGATGAATTGAACTGACAACATTTACAGATTCAAGAATTTTTTCACCAATATTCCTTTTATTTTGAATAGACTCTTCAATGTAGCTTTCTGCCACTTTTGTGGATTTCCATCCACCATGTCGTTTCAATGTTGTTATATCACATCCAGCATCTGCTAGTAACGTTGCTGAGGTTCGACGAAAGCTATGGCCTGTATAGAGATTAGCTTCTGGTAAATTTAAATATTCCGCTATTTGTTTCGGCATTTTTGCAAATTTATTGTGTCCAATTGGTTGTTGTGTGCACTTCTCGTTCTGATAGTTCAAGAAAAATCGATTTACTATGCAATTCGGTGGACGTAGAGCTCTGTACTTAGCCAAAATACTGTAGAATTCACCAGTGATTGTAAATGATCGGTCAATATGCGTTTTCGTGTTTGGAACTTTCACGACCAGCATGGAATCATTATCAGAGCAATAATCAGTAATATTGTCGATGGTCATATTACAAAGTTCGTCTCCTCTGCATGCTCCGGCCACACCAAAAATCATAACAGCCTGTAAATCACATTTTAGTTAACTTATATTTGTGAATAGAACAATTTTTTTTTTGAAAAAAAAAGTAAAATTACCTTCATTGCCAAATATTTTTCATCTGAGGCTTCAGTTAGAAATTTGTTTACTTCCATTGGAGTGAACACTTTTGATTTTTTACTATTAAATCCAGTCGATTGTTTTTTCAGGAATGCTTGTAATTTTGAATAAGCACTAATGTTGACATCGTTCTTAGTACCTAGAGTACTTTTCAACATAGAATACTGAGACCACAGAGTGGATGGTTTCAGTGTTTTAGAAAGTTCACAAAAATAAGCCATGAAAACATTCTCAGAGAAAGAAGTTGTCTTATTATTCGTTCTCCAATTCATGAATTTATCATAAACTGCGTTGTATTTATCTTTGGACTTATCTGGTAATAAATTCATTGTAGCAACTTTAGCTGCTTCAATAATTTCCGGGGGTGTCTTATTCATTTCTTCGTCACTCATTGTTTCGTTATTTATACACTCGTAAACAACTTTTTCACTTGAATTATTAATTTTAGGAATAGCTAATTTTATAAACAGCCTCACTGAATAGGGTAGTGTGTAGTGCCACGTGAACGGCGTCAACACTAACCTAAAAACGCTGTAGAAGTTGGCATGGAGCGTAACATAAACAAATTAATTTTACACTCAAATAATTGTTGGTGTAAAATTATTGCTTATTTGAATTTCTAAAAGATCCTAGACTTTAATATTAAAGCATATTGTGTAATTTAGTGTATTTTATAACTAATAACTATATTTTTAGTGTTAAATTAGACAAAATTTAGAAAATAAAATTAGGTACGTCTATGGAATTAGTGTCAACCGTTTGCGAGGTCGTGTCACTGCGCTCTAGAGTGAACATAGCTGTGTCTCCCGGCGCTTGGCGCTTTGGCATTGGTCATATACAGGACGACTAACGAAAACCGTAACATAGGGCTTTCTGTTCACGGATGGTGGGGGTCGGCGAGTGAGGTACGGGTGCCCGTGAGATCGATCGTTAAAAATCAATTTTTATTCAGTACGCTCTCGCAGCTATTGGGATGTAGACGACGTTCGTTCATCTTGGAAATAATTTACGCGGCTTATAACATTTACCTAAAAATACCAATACCTAATTTATGATATTTTTTGTGAGAGATGTAATTAGTTCACAAAAATGTTGTAATGTAATAATAACGAAATTAAAGTTTACTATTTAAAATCAACAGTAATAAATAAATCTAATCTTTTCATAAAATGAAACTAATAAATGAACTAAAAATTCTTCTAAAAAATAAAAAAAAATTCTAAAAAGTAAAGAGAAGAGAAATAAAACTAATTTATCCAATAAAACAAACAAATTAAAATACTCTTTCTAAAAATGAAATAAAAAAACAAATTCTAAAATGGTTTTCCGCTAAAGAAAAGGCTCGAAAATCTGACCCCTGTTTGCTATGCAATATCCCAATCGGTTATAAAAACCTTCGCGAACATTTGCAAGAATTTGCGGACTGATTGCTTGCAAAGAGATTTCAATTTTCAAACGCAAATCTTCCAAAGTATTTGCCCGCTGCTCCTGAAATCCGTAAATTTGTGACTTAACATACCCCCAAAGAAAAAAATCATTTGGGGATAAGTCCGGTGATCTTGCAGGCCACAAAATGTTTCCGTGGCCAGAAATTACCCGACCAGGAAAAGTGTTGCTTAGGTACTGACGTACCGGTCGACAACCGTGTGCAGGACAACCGTCTTGTTGAAACCACACGTTTTCCATAGCAATGTCGGGTAATTGTTCAATTGCAGGAATTACTTGGTTTTGCAAGAGTTCAAGATAATTTTGACCGCGTAAATTTCCGTTAATAAAAAATGGACCGATTATGTGGTCCCCCAATATGCCCGCCCAAACATTTAGCTTTTGCGGATATTGGGTGCGTCCCACGTATGTTCGATGCTTGTTTGTTTGGGACCAAGTTCGCACAACCGAAGGATTATGTTTTCCTTGCAATGGAAATGTCGATTCATCAGTAAACAAGATGTTTGATATAAAATCTTCATCTTCGTTCGCCATTTCCATTGCAATTGTACAAAAATCCATTCTGCGAAATTCATCGTCCGGAAAAAGTTCATTGGCTTTTTGGACTTTGTAGGATTTGTATCCGTGCTTTTTCAAAACTCGCCGAACAGTTTTTTTACTACAATCGACTTGTTGGGAAATTTTGTCAAGCGATTGGTCCGGATTTTCTTCAACACATGCACAAATTGAAATATTGCGATCTACTATAACCGGTTCCGGTTCAGTTTCATGTGTATGTGCTTTAGGATTAATACATCCATGTTCATTAAAATCATTAATAATTTTATTAATGGTTCTAATATTAGGAGTAGGCCGGTTTTCGTACGCCGCGACAAACAAATTAATCGTTCCCCTTAGTAAGTAAGTAAGTAAGTTTATTGCCATCAAAGTAAAATTACATGGTTTGTCAATCAAAACGTTATATATATAAATAGACATTGAAAAATTAACAGTTTAAAAATTTAAAATTTAAAATTGATATGAGTAATTGTTACATATTACACATTTGAATGTTGTTACCTTAGATTACATTAAGACATCGACATGACAGTTTAAAAATTCTTGTACAGAGTAGAATGCGGCATTTATTAAAATTTGGTTTACTTTTTTATTAAAAACACTATCGGTGGTTTCTTTTATATTATTTGGAAGCATATTATAGAGTTTTACTCCCCAATAGTCAGCATATTGCTGAGTAGATTTCTTTAAATGCAGTGGCGTTGCAAGATCATTTCTAGTTCTTGTGTTGTAGTTGTGTGTTTCTCCATTGTGATTCAAACTGCTTTTGTTTTTATGTGTGTATTTTAAGCACTCTTTGATGTATATGCAAGGAACGGTAAGTATTCTTTGCTCTTTGAATTTAGGTTTGCATGTTTCTCTAGTTTGCATATCACACAAAATTCTAATTCTTATCGAGTTACCCGACAGATACCACTTTAGAATTTGAATTTTTTCCTCTTTCTCTAACTCAACCATTATTAATTTAATAAATAAAATGAAATACTCGATGAAATATTACAAAACAACACTAATGCTCACCGTTTACTTATTTCTCTCGAATGAACAAAATTCGCCAGTTGTGAGTTTAAAATTGTTTGCAAAAAGTGGTTTATCCATCTAGTTTAAAAAACAAGCCAAATTTTTCAATACAACATTTTTTGTCCTGCAATTTAACAATTACCTAACATTTTAATAGAAAAAGTATGGTTTCAACAAGACGATTTTCTGCAAAAAAATTGCGAGCATTACTTAAACGACACTTTTCCCGGCCGGGTAATTTTTGGTCATGGAAGAAACATTTTGTTGGCTGCAAAATCACCGGACTTAATTCCAAATGTATTTTTATGGGAGCATGTTAAATCTCAAATTTTAGGGGTTTCAGTAGCAGTGAGCAAATACTTTGGTAGATTTGCGATTAAAAATTGAAATTTCTTTATAGGAAATCAGTCCGCAAATGCTTGCAAGTTGTATCGAGCCCTTTGTTGAGCTGCAAACCATTTTGAAACTTTCTTTTTTTTTCTTTTTTAGAAAGTGTATTTTTATTTATTTGATTTATTTGATAAATTAATTTTCTTTTAGTTTAAATTTACAATTTTTTAGGAGAACATTTAGTTATTTTGAATAACTAAAAATTATTGAATTTATTTATTGATTTTAAAGGTTTAATATTTATTTTATTATTATTATATTTACAAATTTTTTGGGAACTAATTACATCTCTTGCAAAAAATAGTTATTGATATTGTTATGTAAATGTCATAAGGAACGTAAATTATTTCCGGGGGAATGAACGTCGTCTTAGAACCAGTACGTGTGGGAGCGCACTAAATAAAAATCGAGTTTACCCGATGATCTGATCTGCACCCGTACCTCACTCGCCGACCCCCACTATCCGTGAACAGAAATCCCTATGTTACGGTTTTCGTTAGTTTCTCTGTATATCAACATTATAAGCCGCGAGAGGTTGGAAAACGCAGCAAATATACGCTAGGTAGGATATGAAAAATATTCTACCCGGTCAGAGGTAGGATACAACCTATTTTCTACCCTAAGGTAAAATATTATCATATTCCACTTGTACTTCTAATATCGTCGGAAATCGGACTTGTTCGCCCCCCACTACAGACCCCGAAAATAGTGAATTTCCAAGCAGGTAGTAGAAAAAATAATTGATCACTATTTGCAAAAATATTTAAAAAAGGAAGGTCGGAAAATTTACATCTTAAAACAGGGGATAAACAACTATCTGCGGAAATAAAACTCTTGAAATAATCTAAATTATCTGGTAGACGCTTCAATATTGGTTGAAGTAACTGTTTAATATACATGAATGCTTTTTCTTTTACGTTATTTTTCTTTTCTGCATTGCACTTTGCCGTGTTTAAAGTTCTAAAAAATTCGATACCACAATCACAGTCGTTAATACTTAAGTACACTAATTCATTGCCAACATTCTGTTGAACCGTATTGAAATCTTTGTTAACAAAGATTGGCTTCATTATTTTGCGTGCTACAAACATGACAAAAAAAACCAATGCTTTATACGCACTTCCTATTTCAATATTATTTCTTTGAAATAAAATGTTTATATTATTTGATTCAGATAGAATTGGTTTTAAAATTAGAAAAATTAACAAATTGGAGTCGTCTGACATTTCATTAAGTACCCTGGCACTATAGCATTTTTCTTTAATAACTATTGTACTAAAATGTAATTTTAGTTCATCCCATTGTTCTAGAATAGTATTAATTACGTTATATCTAGATAGCCACCGTGTGACAATTGAACGAATTTCCGAATTTTTTTTTCAGATTTATTTAAAATATCGAACAATATTTTATATTCACAACGTCGTTTTGGGCTACAACTGAACCAGTTGAATATTTCTCTGCACATAAAATCGATGTTGGCAAATACATCTTGCCAATTGAACTGCGGGATATTTTTCTTTAAGCAAAGAAAACAATGAATGATGTTTACTACAAAGATTACTTGCTCCATCGGTTCCAATGCCAATTAAATTTTCTAAATTTAAACCAATGCTTTCTATAAATGTTTTTACCGAATTAAAAAGTGCATCTGTTGTACATATATCTACTAAAATTATTCCCAGAAAATCAACTAAAATTGATTGATGCTCTTTGCTAAAATATTTAATACACAAGCATAAATATTTTACAATAGAAACATCCGTAGATTCATCCAAAATTATGGAGTATTTTACATCTAAAAGATCATCTAACAAAGTTTGTTATACTTCAGGTACAATAACATGTTTTATTACAATGGAACATTTCGTCCTATGCAAAGCTAATTTTTCTGTGTTCTTTTCTTTTATGACATTATTTATTACATCGCATAAATGGTCAACCCTTCTTGCTGAACCATGCATTGCTGTGTAATACGCCAAAGTTAAATCCTTTACTTTTTGGTCGTTGGTGATTTGAATAACGTGGATCGTTATCGAGTTTGCAAATGATATTTTTTTGGATTTTTTTAAGTGTACCTTTGTGTTAGAGTGTTTCTTTAAATCCGCTCGATGAGCACGTAAAGCCACCTTACATAGGGTACAGTAGGCTTTTCTAAGTTTGATGTCCTGCCTCTGCCTTAGCTCTAGATAACTAACCCACAATATACAATACAATAATAATACAATGACTAAAATTATTGAGTTTGGGTAAATATATTTCTGATGTTGTTTGAAATAACTAGAACATACCTTTAGCCCAGGATTCAGTTTTCCAATTGGCGCGATATTTTCTGTCGTACAGTTTATCTATTGGCATTTATAGACTTATTGAGGAAGTGAGTGATGTCAGCGAAAGCGGTCAAAAGAAAATAAACTATGACTAGAAAAAACAATTGTATCAACTAATAGAATAGATCAACAATATTAGAATAAAAATGTTTGAAAATCCATGAGAGTTGAATTGTTAGGTTTGTAGGAAAAGAAAGACGGTCCTTTATCTCTCAAATTTAATCATCAGTTTTTTATTTACGACTAGTTTCGATACTTTAAAGCAGTATCATCATCAGGCAAGAAAACTACAAAATGTGTAACAATTAGAAAAAACATATTAACACCAATCAAAAATAATTGTAACAAGTATGAGTTAGAACAATTGTAGTACAACAACATTATTTAACAATTTAAAGTGTGTGAAAAATAAAATATGTTAGATTTAATATTGAACATTTAAGAAAGTCTTGTAATTATTTTTAGTCAAAAGTGTCAAATTAAAACATATAAGGGATATATAAGTAACATTTAATGAGTTGGAACAAAGGAATTAAATTGGTATATAAATTTGTAAATTTGTTATTTAAGAGTATAAAAAAATCGAGTATATAATTAAAATAGAAAACAGAGTAAAAATGTAAATAATATATAAATAGGTTAAAAAATTGTTTAAAGGGTTATCATATTATAGAGTTAAATTATTAGTCAAGTTGTAGATTATTTGTAAATTGGAAATTTTTTTGAAAAAGGAGAATAAGGAGTATTAGTTTTGAAAATTTTACTTACTTGATGATTAAAAAGTTAAGTAGTAACCTTTCATTAGAAGTTTGAACTTTGAAAAAATCATTTTTTAAATCGAAAAACTGATTCTAAATCAGTGGGTACGTCTATTTATTAGCACGGACAGAAGAACAATGTTCCTTCAAAGTATTAAAATAGGTGAAGTCTATTTTTTATACTTTCAAGGTCAACATTCTTGTAGTTTTTCTGTAAACCGTTAATTTTAATTTTAAATTTGAATAGTTGAATTTTATTTAATAATGGTGAATAAACTATTGATTTCAAAAATTGTTTGTGTATTTAGAGAAATTTTATTTTATCAATTGAGAGTTTACATATTTCCAATACTTCCAGATTATTCGATAAGAACTATTACAACAATGCAATGGTTCAACAATACAACAACGCAATAATCTACTGATGATTAAATTTGAGAGATAAAGGACCGTCTTTCTTTTCCTACAAACCTAATATTAGAATAATACCAATAATCAAACGATAAATTAAAGAGTAAACTCACCAATTATCCAATACAATATCCAATACTGCCTCGTGCCGGTGCATGCACAGCATGCCACGTGTGGAATCATACAAACACAACACAATTAAACGTCAATTTATAGAATCCTGTAAATTGCAACACTCTAAACAGACGAGTCTACCGGACGGCCGATAGATGCTGTTTACTTTTAATGGTCTTTTCGATTTGATTGTTAGTGTTTAGTATTAGTAGCATAAAATAGCCAGAATAGCTTAGCATAAAACATAATAGCCAGAATGGTCGCCAGTAGCCAACTCCAAAAAATGGTCGCAATTTATTTACTAAAGTGGCCCAAATGGGTACAAGTCGCCAGATATAGCAACACTGCTATTGCCTACAATTACAATTGCATAAAACGCTTCGCATTTTAGGTGGGCGGTATGTTTTGTCCTTAAATGTATTAGTTATTAGAAATTCTTATAATTATATTCCGCGCCTTTTTTCTCAAGATTATAACTAGTAGATGTTTAAACTAATCCTACTGCAACGATTGTAACATCAATTAGATCATATTTCCATTCAAATAACATATTTATTCAAGCAGAAAAGTATATAAAAATAAAAAGAAAACAATGGTTCAACGGGACAAGGCAAAACCCAAACAAAATTAAAGTCTAATTAAGAGCTACTATTATTCACATAGTACTACTCTAGAAAAACTTTTGCCCTGTGTTAAAGGGCGATTATAAAATCTGGCAAAATTTGAAGATCTTTCTGACCATCCCGCTGTCGATCTTATTATCTCAAGAGTCAACCCTTTTCTATTTGCCGCAGAACTGGACGCATGTCTTGTACTGTGAGCCGAAAATACAGTGGTGTCAATGCCGTTTTCTTTAACACACATTTAACCCACCTACTTAAAGTATCTTTAGAGGCTACTTTGTACGGTCTTTTGCATGTTAAAAATAACTTTTGATCATTTTCCTGTCTTTCCGTCTTTGTACGATCTAAATATGTTCCAAGTGTAGCTGCAGCACAAATATTTGGATGATCTTTGAAAAATGGTATTATTAACAAAAGTTGTAAATTATTGGGACCCGATGTTTTAATCAACGCAGGAATTTTAATTCGAAATCTCTCTGAATTCTTCGTAATATTTTTAATTTCTATGTTGTGCAAGGTCTGTATTCTGTGACCTGTGGCCAAAGCCAATAACATTATTAATTTCCAAGACAACTGTTGTAGACTTAAGGCATGATTGGGAAAAAGTTTTGCCAAATATTCTAGCAGAACTCTCGGGTCCCAAGTCTCCAAATATCGCGGTTTAGTCGGTCTCAGTTTGAAAATTCTTTTAATTTTTTTTTTATATCTGAATCTGTACCAAGTTGATATGAAGTTATTAACGCAATAGCTGATTGATGCGTATTTAAAGTCCCATCAGAAGAACCGGTTTCATATTTCGTAGACAGAAACGATAATAATTTTTCCGTAAGGCATGCCATACGGGTCCTGATGAGATATCTTACAATATTTCCACCAAACTCTAAGAGACGAGGAATATTGCTTTAGCGTTGACGGAGAAATTGAAGAAATCATGATATTGATAGATGATTTTGGAAGTCCTCACTTTGTGAGCTCCTGTATGATAATTTCCCTGCAGCCAGGGAAAGTTGTTGCCAAAGGGGATGTGCTGATCAATTAGGATCAAATAATAATGCCTTGTTAGGTTTAGGCAATATAGGTTTATCAGTTAACATTGACATGAACAAAGAAAACCAAAGCTGAGTTGGCCAAAATGGTACTACTAAAATGCCCGTGGCTTGGTCATCTATAACTTTTCGAAGTACTTTTGGTATCAGATCAAAAGGTGGAAACGCGTAGAAATAATAATTTGACCAATTCATAGTAAACGCGTCTATATTTTCCGATCAGGTAGCCAGGCCACAAATAACTTATGCCGGTATGCATAGTCGATCTCCGGTGAATCGCCAGTATTTTAGAGTTCGCTAGATGATAATTCTAATGCATAGTCGGTCGCCGGCAACATCAAGCTTGCGCATAAGCGTAATTTTTGGCGAAGCGCTGGAGTTATGTTGGAGATGGCAAATAGCAACACCGTTGCATATTGTAATTTGTTGCATGTTATAACTTTGATATATTGGATATGGATCGCGATTTAGATATGCTGCATAATGCAAACCGAGATATTTTAGATTTAGAGTTATACATACCGCGTAGGTAAGTAGCCAATTACATTATAAATAGAATAGAATAAATTCAAATGAACTTATAGATATATCCGAGACATGGAAAACCCCATGGAAATGTATATCGATAATGAATTTAAAAAACGATTTCGCTTCAGGAAAGTTATAGTACGCGATATTTTACTACCAATGGTAGTGGATCAGGAGCCAATTACCAATAGAGGGTTACCAGTTCCTCTATTAATTGGTATCCTGCTAACGTTGCGTTTTTACGCAACTGGCAGTTTTCAGGTTATTATTATTTTTATGTTGTACCGTACATACAAGTCATCCTCTCATCCTAAAAAACGAGTTAGTTTATTATTACAATTTTAGATAGTATATGGAGATCTAAGGGGGTTTAACCAGGGCACTATTAGCCGTGTCATAACAAGAATTACCCGAAGAATAGCAGCACAAAGTAGAAATTATATAAAATTTCCAGAAAATGTCCAGGAAGCTCAAAGACAGTTTCACAATATTGCAAATTTTCCTAACGTCACAGGTTGCATCGATTGTACCCACGTGTCTATTGTTAATCCAGGAGGACTCCATGCCGAACTTTTCAGAAACAGAAAAAGAAAAAGAACATTTTCATTAAATGTGCAGGTAACCGGCGGACCTAATTTAGAAATATATGACATTGTTACACGATATCCAGGAAGTTACCACGACAGCCACATTTTTAATAGAAGTTCTGTAAAAGGCAAATTTCAACGTAGGGAACTTCCTGGATATTTGCTTGGTGATGCCGGGTACCCTTGCTTGCCATATCTGTTAACTCCATTTAGGCAGATACGGACTCCAGGTGAGATACGATATAACCAAGCACAGATAAAAACAAGGAATACTGTTGAGCGACTCTTCGGTGTTTTAAAGCGTTTATTTCCTTGCTTAGCTCGCGGACTTGGTAATAAGGTAACTACCTCAGCTTCTATTATTATTGCTTGTGCGGTTCTTTACAATATAGCGATTGCTCATCGTGAAATTGCAGACGACCTTGACCAAGTTAATAACAATATTATGCCAGAAATTCCTTTTCATGAAAGAAATGTAGCTTTAGGTAACCTTATGAGAGCAAATGTAGTTCACAATTATTTTGATTAAAATACAAATATTTATTTTTTTGTTATTGTATGTAGTTACGTATAATATTATGCATTACAATAAAACATTACATTCACTATTCTCAATTTGAATTTGATTATTCCCAATTTGAAATTTGAATTTGAATAATCTCAATTTGAAATTGATTAGTCCCAATTTGAATTTGAAAAGGTATAGATTTGATTGGCGTAGTAGTTTGGACGGTTCCTGAACCGTTCAAAGTGTAAAGCAAAACAAAGCTAGTATGTTCATACAGCTACACTTTTTGAATCATAAAAAAATATTTCAAAACTACAAATTGTTATTCTGAACTAAAATCAAAGTTTTCTAAAATACACTTGCAAAAGCTGTAGTTGTATGTAAACAAATATACCTGCATTTCTCATTAAATTAATCCCATCAGAATCATCCTAAATTGGAAGTTCAAATTCGAAATGTGGCACAAGGTTGTCAATTTCTGGTCGGGGTGAAGGGGGTGGTTTAGATGGTCCACCACCTGTGGCCATCAATTCGCGCCTTTCCTCTTCCAGTTCGCTTTTCCTGCTTCTTTTTATTTTGTCCCACAATCTTTTTAACTGGATTATGGTTCTCTAAAAATATTATTAATACTTTTCAGGTGTAGATTATTAAACAGAATTATAATTACCTTCTCAGTCGCTATAGCATTGAATTCCACAACAATTTTTTCCCATGCCTTTCTTTTTTTTTTCAATGTTCCAAGCGTCGGTCTTTTTATCCTCAATTATAGGATAACTTGCTAAAATTTGAATGAACTGGTCCTTGTCGCTTGCTGAGTATTTCACTGTCATTTTAAATTTGAAGACGGTACATTAATAACTGTCCAATTAATTGACATCTGACACATGGGTTTTGTATAAACAAATGAAGTGCGCATACTCAAGCCGCTGAAAATTTAACAGCGAAGCGCCAGAGCAGAGATCTCCGGGAGTGCAACTATGCATTTCAAACTATGCGCCGTCACTTCGCCGGCGAAGTCGCTAGATCGTCGCCAGGAGTTAACTTCAGCGCGACGCTGGCGATCGACTATGCATACCGGCCTTACACTTTTTATTCAGTCTAGTAGCAAATAGGTCAATACTAGGATGCCCAAAACTCTGAACAATCTTGTCAAACGCTAATTTATCTAAACTCCATTCCGTTGAATTTATCGTTCTACGCGATTCAATATCAGCCTCTACATTCTCAGCTGACTTTATGTAGGAAGCAAAAATTCAAATTCCTCTAGTCTCGCACCATTCACAAATACTCTTTGCTAATTTACTTAACTGACCAAATTTTACTCCGTCCATTCGATGTACATACGAAATTGCCGTCGTATTGTTAACCCTTAAAAGAATTTCACAGTTATTTAAATTGCTACAAAAAAATTTTAATGCAAAAAACACTGTTAGCAATTCTTTGTAATTAATATGAAATGTGAATTCTTCTTGACTCCAATGACCAAAAGTACGACGATCTTGGCAGACTGCGCCCCAACCTGTATCAGTAGCGTACGAGAATATTTCTAAAACAAATGCATACCGGGTAATCTTATTTGTTGCTCCTATTAAATGTTGAGACCACCAATGCAACTCAGATTTAGCACTATCATGTATTGACAAGTTAGCATCAACGTTGTTTCCTGCATTTTGTGGTGCTAAGCATCTATCTCTTTCTAACTCTTTCGTATGTGCCCAACCATAAGCTTCAGCTGGACAAACTGGCACCAACTAACCTAGCATTCTAGCAAAATCTCTAATACAACAGAAAGATATCTTTGTAAAACTCACAACTAGATTGGTAAGTTTGACTTGTTTTTTAATGGGAAGCTCTAGCGTCATTAAATCTGAGTTAAAAATAAACCCGTAAAACTTACATTTAGTATTTGGTTGTAACTGACTTTTTTCAACATTAATACTAAAGAGTATATTGAGATTCTTGAAGTCTCTCCACTAATTAAACGAGAATGAATTGTTTATACAATGTTTATTATATATTGTATTAATGAAGCAACATGTTTCGGACAAAGTCCATTTTCAAGCTATAATATAAAAAGTTAATGTAAAAGTTAGACAAATGCCAAGCCAAACATATACAAATCGAGTTTAATAAAGGTAAAAAGTTAATTAATGAGATGATTATTAAAAGAGTTAGATTTTAAGGTTACTTACCATGTGAAATTTTTGAAGATTGAATTACATTTTATAACGAAACCATAAATATATGTTACGCCAATCCCGAGGGGCCACAAAAGCAACACTCCGATATGAAGCTCTAGGGACCGATAGGGACTCGAGATTGGTTTCCCATTATACTTAGTTTAAGAGTTAACTCATTATTCTGATGAAGTTAGATTGGAAATGACAATGTTAAAATTCAACGATCAAAGAATCGTTAATACAATCTATAATAAACATTGCATAAACAATTCATTCTTGTTTAATTAGTGGAGAGACTTCAAGAATCTCAATATACTCAGTATATAACTCCACTTTAAGAAATATGGACTTTCTACAACTCATTAATAATAAAGCCTAATTTTTTAAGTAGCTCGGAAGTGGTTATAATGTTTTCTTGACATTCTGCAAATGTTCTTTTAAATAATAAAAAGTCATCCAAATATATTACTGACTGATAACCTTTTCCCCTTAGGAAAGATATTACTGGCTTCATAAGTTTAGTAAAAACCCATGGAGCTGAACAAAGACCAAATGGAAGGCAAGAAAATTCAAAAATCTTTCCTTCAAACACAAATCTTGAGTATTTTCGATGGGCTCGAAAAATAGGTGTAAGAAAATAAGCCTCCTTTAAATCTAACATTGCTAGAAAACATTTTTTAGTCATTTATTTTGAGGCTGTAATCCGGTCTTTCAACTTAAAATGGGGTGCAATCAAAAAAGTATTAAGGGACTTGATATAAATCGACCTTCACACGGCCTGCATTCACAGACTGCAACAATTTCCAGTAAATGTCTTACAGAAGAACATATTTGCGAACGTTCTAATTCTGACCAAGCCTTTTTAATTGGCAAATGATTTTGGCTTGGTTTACATATAACGGGTAATTTATACTCCGAAATCCAATCTAAGATTAATTCATCATTAGTGATTAGTTTCCAAGACTTCTTGAAAAAACGTAATCTACCGGCATGACAACTTACATCTAACGTTTCTTCTGAGAATGATTGTATGTCCTGGTTTGTGCTTGGTAAAGTCTGAGGAACTTGTCGATTGTAGTGTGTTGAGTACCGGAAACTGAGGTTGTCGTCGTTGTTGTTGACGTTGGTTTGTTGCTGGTCCGCCTTTTCGATATTGCTGATACCAAATATAATGTATACCATATAAACTGAATAGGTTAGCTGAAACTCATCACAAGAATTTATTTATTTATTATTTATTTATTTATAAATACAGCACCCACAGAACAAGTTCCAATTACGGGTGAGGTGTAAGCACATTTACAGAAATTAAACAGATAATAGACAAAATAATAATACATAATAATACAAGTGTGATATCTACTCATAGATGGCGGTCAAAGCATAAATAATGACTAAATTCATTCACATTCAAATAATTGATATTGAGTAAAGAAAACTGTAACTTGCGCCTGACTGATCCGTGTTTGTTTACCTCACTCATAGATTGTAGTATTTTGTAATTCTGTGACGTATGTTTCATGCACCAAATGTCACTCGTGTTTCTCTCTTTTTCTATCGAGTTTGCCAAAAAAAAAAAAAAAAAAATTGAAACTAATCGACAACATATTTTATTCACAATAGTTATTGTAATGTTGTGATTACCAACGATTTAGAGGTCGGGAAGTTGAACATTACATACCTAGGTTCGTAATACTGTCAAATAATAAATATGATTGTTTGACACTTGCAACAGTAGAATTTACACAAGTATTTAATGTATTTCGCTATTTCCACACTTTTAATTACATTTAAATATTAATCTATAGTCCAACAGCACAACAAATTAATGAACTATCGTAAAAAACAACACGCAACACTGTATTTTTGTTTTGAACTGGAGTTTTGACAACTGCAATTTCACTCCAGATTTGCTGATCGAAAAGTGCATTTCCACCACGGTCGAAAATGTGTTTTTATATATACATTTTTAATTATTTTTTTGATAATAAATTGTTCGATTGTGAATAAAATAGTATACATACCTCGGTGGGAATTTCATTACAGCCTCGCGCTTATATCTGACCTCGAGGCTTCGCCTCTCGGTCAAATATCAGCCCACGGCTGTAATGAATATCATTCCCACCTCGGTTGTAATATACTATTTCATAGATTCGGATAGTGCAATGTTATTCGCGTGTTGAAAAATTGCATTACAAACTTCAGCATTTACAACATTCAGTTATTTACATTATTTTGCAGTATAATTGTGCATAATATGTCTTCAATATTTGAATTTAGTTACATGTTTCATTATTATGTATTACTAAATATTTAGGTTCTCAAAAAGTTATTTAGTAAAATAAATAATTTTTTGAGTTTTGGTCTGTTATTGTTGTGCAAAGTACGCTGTAACAGCGGCATGAGACGCGCTTCATGCCATAGGTATATTCAAAACGCGGAGCGGATTTCATCAAAGCGCCGTACAAAAAAAATCATATCTTTTATATAAATAAAGCAATTTATGTAATTGTTTTACTAAAAACTTCTCCATTCTTTTCTTCACATTTCATACGCTATAAGTATGCATCTATCTATAATAGTTTAAAACTTTTCTCGATGCTGAAGTTTGTAATGCAATTTTTCAACACGCTTTGTTTAAACAATTTCTGAGCTAATTGTTAACAATAATTTTAAGAATAACTTTGCACTATCTGAATCTGCATATGAGATGTAAACACAAAATTTAACAATATTGTTCATCAAAAAAATTAAGATTAAGGGTATCCCGCCGGTTACCGATTTAATAAATTCGTTCCCTACGTATATTAAGAAGTTTTACCAGTATAAACAGAAAACTAGTATAATAAATACTATAAAGTATACCATAGGAGTAATTCATAATTCTGATCTATATCCTCCGACGTAGTCTCAACTTCCTCAGTAATGATTTTGAAATTCGCTGGCAATGCACTAGGTAACAAACAACTAGACACTAATGATCTATAATCCGAAGCCGAAAAATGCATTGAGCAGACAAATTTATTTCTTAACTCATTTTTTTCCAAGTCAAAAAGCTGATAGTTGTCTAACATAAGAAAACAAATTAAATCAGTAAATGATGTAAAGCAACAATATACAGGGTGGTCCACATGTTTACAAAGCACACCTCTATAGAATGAGTTGCGCGATTTCAACATACGATTAAAACACATTTAATGCTAATTTGTTAACACAAAAAAATGGATAAAATATTTGATTTGTAAATTTTTTTACGTGTGGGCTACCATAACATTAAACCTAACACACACCCCTTAAATATTCTGAATCATAGTAGAGTACTAAATTTGTAGGTATGTATTAAGTGCTAATTTTTGCACTTTTCTGCACATTTTTGCAGTTAATACATACTAATTTAGTACTCTACTATGATTCAGAATATTTAAGGGGTGTGTGTTAGATTTAATGTTAAGGTAGCACACACGTAAAAAAAAAGTTACAAATTAAATATTTTATCAATTTTTTTGTGGTAACAAATTATAGTCGGGAATCTAAAAGCACAAATTCGATCATGGGGTGTGCACTCGATGATATATGGTTTTAAAAATATGCATATTATGTGAAATGATCTTCCGGATCTGAATATAAGGTAGGCCCGTTTGTCCAAGATTGCAAAAAGACACAAAAAATTATTTCCACATTTTTTTTTGGTATTAAAAATTGTGAAATTTTATGTTTACACCGCTACAGCAGGAGTATTATTCATCTCATTGAAATGATTTTTAAACCAATAAAAAGCTAAATTCTTTTACATTCACACGCTGCAAATTTTTTATCAAGATTCTTAATAATAATTGCTACAGAAATTGTTTAAACAAACCGCGCACAAAAACTGCATTATAAACTTCAGCATCGAGATATTTTAAAAACTATTATAGATAGACGCATACATAAAATTTAGTTAAAAATGTGCAAAAAAGAATGAAGAAGTTTTTAGTGAAAAAATTACATAGATCGATTCATTTGTGTAAAAGATATGATTTTTTTATAACGCGCCTTGTTGTCTTCCGCTGAGCGTATGCTGACTATTAGTTGATCAGTTAAATTTGTAATAACATCTCAGTATTGTTATTAGCTTATCATTTGATACTACAAATAATGGAACAATCTCGACTTCACATAAAAAGTAAAATAATAAGTACTAATATATTCTAACTGCTCTATATTACGGCCTTAAATCCAAAAATTCCGAATCCAACTAACTTTGGATGGAATTTAAAAGACAATGTTCTTATACCAAAGTTGATAACTATAAATGCTCGTCCAAATGTATCATCCGAAAATATGTTTTGTAAATGTAAATTTAAAAAATGTACCAAAAATTGCAGGTGTAACAAAGTTGGATTACAGTGTATAATAGGTTGCTATTGTGAGGGTCAATGTCGATAACTTTAAATTTAATATTCAATAAATTTTCCATTTTATGTATAACTTAAAATTATTACGGAAGATAGAATTTATTTATTCATATAATTAGTAATGTGCAGTGGTAACGCAACTGATCAAATAATGTGTGCGAGACCGTCTTCGTGTTAAAGTCGTACATATGCTCAGCGGAAAACAACAAAGCGTGTTGTTAAAAAAATCATATCTTTTACACAAATGGATCTATTCATGTAATTTTTTCACTAAAAACTTCTTCATTCTTTTTTGAACATTTTATACCAACTATGTATGCATCTATCTATAATAGTTTTTAAAATACCACGATGCTGAAGTTTATAATGCAGTATTTGTGCGCGGTTTGTTTAAACAATTTCTGTAGCAATTATTATTAAGAATTTTGATAAACGATTTGCAGCGTGTGAACTTGAAAGAATTTAGCTTTTTATTGGTTTAAAAATCATTTCAATGAGATGAAAAATACTCCTGCTGCAGCGGTGTAAACATAAAATTTAACAATTTTCAATGTCAAAAAAAAATGTAAAATAGTTATTTATACAACAAGTAGCAAAATGTAAGTTATTTTTTCACGAGTCGTAAATTTGTCCAACAAGGCGTCAGCCGAGTTGGACAATACGACGAGTGAAAAAATAACTAATTTTGCTCGTGTTGTATTCACTATTTTTTGCAATTTTTAATTAAAATACTAAATATTAAATATTAGTTAACAATCAGATGAGAATCGGTTGCAATGCTGTTTTATAACATTTTACCACGTTTTGAGCAATTTTTAAAATAATGAAAAAAAGTAGAAAAAGAGTGAAAATAGTTATTTATACAACAAGTAGCAAAATGTAATCACTTGTCGTATTGTCCAACTCGGCTGACGCCTCGTTAGACAAATTTACGACTCGTGAAAAAATAACTAATTTTGCTCGTGTTGTATACACTATTTTTTGCAATTTTTAATTAAAATAAAAAAATATTAAAGATTAGTTAATAATCAGATGACAATCGGTTGCTTGATTCAAGCTTAATTTGTTATTAATTAAAGCAAGCATTGATAAAACAATTGAAATCGCCCCTAGGAACGAAAAATCAAACAGCTTCCTTCACATAATTCAAATCGAATAGAAGTGTTTGCTAACTCAAATTTAATGGAAATGTTGCTTATATGTTCTTGTTCAGTTAAATAATCTTACTAATTGTACAATTAATATTGTTAATAAATAAAACATTGCGGTTTTATAACTTTTTGCCACGCTTTTAGCAATTTTTAAAATAATGAAAAAAAGTAGAAAAAGAGTGAAAAAAAGTATTTTTTTCACGCTTTTTTTAGAACAATAAAAAAAAGAAGGCTGTTTCAATATCAAAAATGGCAACTAAAAAGATGTCATTTTAATCGCAAATTGCAAAAAGTTTTTTTTTCACGCTTTTTTTAGAACAATAAAAAAAAGAAGGCCGTTTCAACATCAAAAATGGCAACTAAAAAGATTTTAAACACAGTCATTTTGATCGAAAATTGCAAAATAGTTATTTATACAACAAGTAGCAAAATGTAAGTTATTTTTTCACGAGTCGTAAATTTGTCCAACGAGGCGTCAGCCGAGTTGGACAATACGAGAAGTGAAAAAATAACTAATTTTTCTCGTGTTGTATACACTATTTTTTGCAATTTTTAATTAAAATAAAAAATATTAAATATTAGTTAATAATCAGATGACAATCGGTTGCTTGATTCAAGCTTAATTTGTTATTAATTAGAACAAGCATTGATAAAACAATTGAAATCGCCCCTAGGAACAAAAAATCAAACAGCTTTATTCACATAATTCAAATCGAACAGAAGTGTTTGCTAACTCAAATTTAATGGAAATGTTGCTTATATGTTTCTGTTTAGTTAAATATTCTTACTAATTGTACAATTAATGTTGTTAATAAATAAAACATTGCGGTTTTATAACTTTTTGCCACGTTTTTAGCAATTTTTAAAAGAATGAAAAAAAGTAAAAAGAGTGAAAAAAAGTAGAAAAAGAGTGAAAAAAAGTCTTTTTTTCACGCTTTTTTTAGAACAATAAAAAAAAAGAAGGCTGTTTTAACATCAAAAATGGCAACTAAAAAGATGTCATTTTAATCGCAAATTGCAAAAATATTTTTTTGCGCCTTTTTGCAATCTTGAAAAAGCGGGCCTACTTCATATTCAGATCCGGAAAACATTATTATGCATATTTCTACATATTATGCATATTTTTTAAATCATATATCTCCCGAGTGCACAGTTCGACTTTTAAACAGCGTCTTTTCGGAGTCTAGATTCCCGACTATATAGGAATCTCATACAAAAAATGAGACAGAGTATTCTAATTTGTATGTATAAGACCCAGATTGGAATTTCGCTTGGTAGTTAGTCAAATGTCAGATGAACTAGAATCAACGCCATCTAGTTTTGGTAGATAATTTTGGCTAATGGTCCGTAATATTGCGGACCAGAACCACTTGATGATTGTTTTAGCGACCTCTATTGCGCGTTACACCTACCAGTAAATTATAAGCTGGTAGGTGCTAGTAGGTGTAACGCGCAATATAATAAGGTCGCCCAAACGTTCGTAACACAAGTTTGGGCAGATTTTTATGTAAGGCAGAAATTTATATGGTATACAATATTATATTTGCTTTTTAAGGTGAGTTTTACGGGATTTATTGGACAGTATGTAATAAAAAACTTTATAACTGACCGGTTTCGATTTATTAGCCTAAATCATCATCAGAGTCTAAAAACAACACAGTAATTAATATATTAGAAGGATTGTTTTACATTTTTTTGTCTTCTTGTTTACTCATTTAAAACCTAAAAATAAATTACTTTTGACGTTTATAATAAACGTGTTACATAAATTCTTTCGTGTTCTTGTTGTTTAAATCTACAAATTAATTACTTATGACGTTTATATTTACTGTTACAAATTTTTCTAATATATTAATTACTGTGTTGTTTTTAGACTCTGATGATGATTTAGGCTAATAAATCGAAACCGGTCAGTTATAAAGTTTTTTATTACATACTGTCCAATAAATCCCGAAAAACTCACCTTAAAAATTATTATTTCTGGACGAAAATTCAAATTCAATTATATTTGCTGATACTGACGAGTCTGACCCCTCGAGCTTAAAGGGGCGACTCTTTCTCTTTGAGTTGTGTTTGCTCTTGGAATGGTCTGAGAAGGAAGTTTCAAAGTCTGAGCAGAGCGCTCTACTGCTTTTTGCGGTTGCTCAAATACTTTTCTCCAAAAAGAAATTCGTTTAGAGGAGCATCTGCAAAAACGTCTCTAGCTTTTTTGTCTAAATTATTTGGAGCTAATGTCCTACGCGACTTTGACAAATCGTGATGCTTATCGGTAAGCAATCTGCCCCCGTCACTCGCCAGCTCAATCATCTGCCGCCTCTTCTCCCCCTCCTCATCTTTAAGCAAAAATTACTGGCCTATAGCGGAACAAGCCACGCTAATAAGGTCTTGTGATGCGACTAGCCTTGAGTCTATCTTTGCGCCAATTTCCTCAATAGTCAAACTCAATTCAGGATTCAACTTTGGGGAATTTAATGATAGACATTTACTAGGAACTTTATATTTCTTCTAGGAACTTTATATTATTCAGTTCCCCTCTTGCCGTAAGAGGCAAACCAGAATGAAGTATTTTTTCCCATCTTTTAGAAATTTCTGGTTGAATTGGCGGTCCCACAACTGCTTACCATTGTCTTCTTCAAAATCTGGTTTCCCAACGCCTTTAATCGTGTTACAAATTACGCAACCGTTTCATCATGTTTTTTAAAACTTTTATTTAATTTTAACAATGGTTCACCTAATATTTTAATCTTATGAAATTGATTGATGAATGCTTTAAAATCCAAATAATCTGCATCGTTTAATTCTGGGTTTGCTTGAAATATTTTAAAGCATGGCCCTGTAATCTATATTTAACAATTTTCAAGTTTTTATCTCTGACCAGTTATCTAATTTCGCTCTTTGTTCCAATTTACCAGAATAATATTTAACATTTTCTATTCCTGAAAATGAATTGCTAAGACGGTAGAAGCAATCATTGCCAATGAAAACCCGTACATTGCTGCTTGATTTGCCCCTGCTTGTTCTGCTACTCGTTTTTTTTTTAACACGAATTGCGCGTAATAACTCAATAATGAGAAAAACAATTCACTTACCTTTCTTTCCACTCAAATGAAGTTAAGGAAAAAACTATATTCAAAAATCCCTTTTAGCTGTTACCAATGTAATAATTCGAAGCCCTCACTAGACAATGCGGGCTTAGAATCCTAGTAGCACTCGCGGCCGAGAACTAGGTCCTGATTTTCGATATATAGCACACAAAGGAAAATAAAACGCTAACTCGAGTTACAAGTACGCTTACCATTTATTTAAAAATCAAATTGAATAATAACAAAAAAAAATAGTAAATAAGTAAAGTACTAATGTCAAAATTAGATATTATTTAGTTTTAGCGAAAGGACAACCGATCACGATCTTGGTCAATTACCAACTGCCTCTCAGCCTTGCAAACAAAAGTGATAACCACTCTGGACATGATAATTTTTGCGGAATATGTCTTCCTGTTAATATTTGTGTGAACAATGCCCAATACTTAATGATTAATTGAATTTTTGATATCACTGTTGTCTGGGGTTAATCTACCATTTTCTCACCGTCTAGAATTACAATATTTTTTTATATATAACTTTGAAATTGTTACAGTTTTTTTGAAACGGTCCTTGCATAATTAATGCCTAACTTCTCAAAAAGATAATTAGCACTTTCCGATGTTAGTGCTGGATTTTTTTCGTGACATGCTCTGCATTGTTTGATAATTGATTCCGTTTGTTTGTCTACGTTGGGAAACCAAACTCTGCTTCTCTATAGCTGTTTTGTTTTTACCATGCCTTGATGACCTCTGTGAGGGAGTTGAATCACTCTGGTTTATACTGTGCTAGGTATGACATTCTGTCTGTTGCGTAAAACTATACCCTCTGCTGTTGTTAGTTCGTAACGTATCTTTTTAAATGGTAGCAGTTCCTGCCTCTCTCATGACTTATCACCGTTTCCTCTTATAGCCTGCTTCAGCATCTGTAGAGTGTTGTCAAGACTTGTTTCTTTCCTGACCTCTTCTATGTTGAGTGCTTTTGGCATGTTCTGACTTACTATAAAATTAACAAACCGATCTGCCGTGTTCAGACTGATGTTTTTTTCCATGATAATTGGATGTCTTGATAAGTAATCTGATGGATTGCTGTTTCCTTCTTGGTGTATTATTTTGAATTTATAACGCTGAGTGTTTAGACACAATCTTTCTAATCTGGCACTAGGGAATGATGTTGGGTTCATTAGTATATTCACCAATGGTTTATGATCTGTATATAATTCAAAAGTTGTTCCAAACAAATACATATCAAAGTGTTTTATGGCCCATGTTATCGCCAAAAATTCTTTCTAAATTTGAGAATACCTATTTTCCGGTACTATTAATGATCTGCTCGCATATGCAATTATTTTTGGTGTTCGTCTGTTTGTCAGCTTGTGATAAAATGGCGCCTAGACAGTTCGGACCTGCATCCACATGCAATTTAGTATTGTTCTTCATGTTGTAGTATGCTAGATGTTTTATGTTTGACAGTTGTTTGATTTCATCAAAATTATTCTGGTGTTCTTTAGTCAAATTGAATTTACTGTTGTTTTTGGTAATTAGTTCTCTTATCTTTGCTGTGTTATTTGACAAATTTGGCAAAAATTGTCTTATATAATTGATCATGCCAAGTTCACTTCTCACTTTTGACATGTTTGTTGGTGGACTTGGTTGTGTGATGGAGTCTATCTTTGACGCATCTGGGTGATATCCATGATCTGTAAACTCATAACCAAATAATTAATTTTTGTTTGTTCCAAAAATACACTTGTCCAAATTTATTGTTAAGTTTGCTTTTTGTAGCTTCTGTAGAGCGTGTGTCAGAGCTAGGTCATGTTCTTCAACTGTTTTCCCATCAATTTGAATATCGTCATTATAATTAAGAGCATTCGGCACGTCACTTATCGCTTGTCCTATGACATCTTGAAAAAATTCAGCAGCTGCATTTATTCCAAAATTAAGCCAAAATCGAAACAAACCAATGTGTGTTGAAAAGGTCGTAATATATCGCGATTCTTCGCATAATGTTAGTTGATGATAATCATTCAAATCAATCTTGCTAATAATTTTGTAACCATTCAATTGCGTGATCATGTCGTCGATGGTTGGTGATATGTGCCTTGTTCGCTTAATTGCCATGTTGGGTGCTCTCACATCTATACACATCCTGAATTTGTTTGGGTTATGTTGTTTCGGTACGATTACTATTGGAGATATCCATGGCATCGGACCATCTGCTGGTTCTATGATGTCAGCTTCTGTTAACCTGATTATTTCCTGTTCTACAAATTTTCTCAGATTATATGGAGTGACAGCTTTGTCTATGTGCAACTTGATCTCACAGTCTTTCATCTTTCTAACCCTATTCACTACGGTCGGGTACTGTCGTTCTATTGCCATTTTGTTGAGCGCGGCTTTACTTGTTTGAAAAGTAATGTTTGTTTAAATAAAAGACTGGTGTTTTAGTACGATATGGTTTATTTCTGTCACGACCGTAGTCGACTGTGGTCAGGCTCAGAATGCCCGCGGCCTTGTTTTTGCTCGCGCATGCCGATTTACATTTTCTATTTGTTTGGCATTGTTGCCAATATTATAAACCAATATATTCTAAACATCTTCCGTTTTCACATTATAATTTGCAAGTTCAAAATATTCAATATGTATTACAAAATAACTGTTACTGCACAATTTAAATACTACCAGTTTAGTTTATCTACTTTCTTGATTGTCCATCCAGCTCTAGTTTTAGTTACTTTTTGTAAAGTAACTTTGTTTTCTTGGCTACGGTTATGCTCTTCTTCAGAGTTATACTTTATCTGTGATAAGGCACTAGATGAGCTAGTAGACATAGATGGAGTTCTAGTAACGTTACCTTTTTTTTGAAAAGAGTCTTGCTTTGGATGCTTTCCGCACATCCTTTCTCTCTTTCTCTTCTAAATTAATCTTATTTCTATCTATATTCCTATCTATATTTATATTTTTATCAGTTTTAAAAATTTACGACTTCTGATTAAAATCTTGTTATTTTTGCCTAGTTTAATTTGATATGAACGAATTCCGAGTTTCGTTAAAATTATTCCTTTCTCCCAAAATCTGTTTTTGATGTTTTGAACCAAGATTTTAGTTCCATTTTTTAATTCTCGATACTCTTTTGTACCTTTACTATTTGTTTTCATTGAATTGAGTGGACTGTATATTAAACAACGTTGCCGGAGATGTTGAATTAGAATATTGATTCGAATTGATACATTTTAACTTTAGTATAAATTACAAAGAATAATGCTTGAAGAAGTTGTTGTTGATTCTTTGGCGCTTGCTGTGGAAGAGAGCAATTTGCGTGCCTGTGCTGATATTGCGTGGGAGTGTGATACCGATCTTGCACGCTTATTGCCGATGTGAGGATACGATTTTCAATATTCCGAAACATACTCCCGCTTTGAGCCGATGGCTCAAAGTACTCACTATTGTGATTAATTGCTGTCTAATATGGGTAATGGACAGAATCGGGTGACTGACCTCTTCAGGATGCCAGTTGCAGTCCTTACAGTTGCAACTCTTATTATGTTATCCTTTCCCGGTTGTACCGCAATAATGCGTCCCAACAACCATTTGCAAGGAGGTTGATTGTCATTCTGTTTGGTTATTTGCAGCGGCGCTGCAGCGTCTGCAAATATTCGACTGACCACCTTTTCCAAAAACATTGGTGCATCTGTTGCATTACTTGATATCTTGATAGGCGATTTAGAGGTATTTCCAACAGATGTGGATCTGGCACTGTTGTTATTGGTCGTCCAATCAGAAAATGTGCAGGAGTCAAAGGGTTAAGATTGTTGCGATCAGATGCGAGAGGATATAAGGGTCGTGAGTTCAGGGTACCTTCAATTTGTATCAAAACCGTAATGAATTCTTCATACGTGAGTGTGGCATTCCCCATTACCCGTGAAAGATGAAATTTTGCGCTTTTAACCCCCGCCTCCCAAATTCCCCCAAAATGTGGTGAGTTTGGCGGAATGAAGTGCCACTCGATGCCCTTTGAAGAGCAAAAACCTGACAGCTTATCCTCTTCATTATCTCATTATCTGAGTAGATGGTAGCTGGGATGCCACGAATATAAATATACATAACGCTGCTATAAAAGTTTCTGTGGTTAAATCTGTCACTAATGGGCTATTTTCATAACTCTCAGATTTCAAAATTGACTTATTTTTTTAAATATACTATTATTATTAAATGACTGTGTTGGGTTAGAAAAGTTTTACATTTTTGTTTGAATTTTTTATAATAAAAAATATCTCATGTGCGTTTGAAACGATAAAATTGCTGCGCCGCTTTCCTATCAGCCAATCACGGAGAAGCAGATGATGACACAAGCCAGCATGAGCCAGCGTTTAATTCGCCCGCTCTCCTGATTGGCCACTTTGCCTGTGGGAAACGAGAGCGGGATTTTGATGCGTTTTAAATGTTTATTATTTATTTATTTTTTTAGTAGCAAACTTTAGTTTAAAAAAAAAATAGGGGTCAATTATTTTTTTTTCAATGAAGATATAGACGTAATTTATTTTATTTTTTTTAACATAGCCCATTCCAAATGTATAGCTTTAGTCACAGATAAGGTTATATACAGATGTGCCATCGTATAGGGCAAAGTGTTTCGCATTTTTGATATTGCCAACGCCCGACCAGAGAGGGCTTTTTTTAGTATAACGCCGGCCACGGAGAGGCGCTGTTCCTGTTGAATGGCATGTCTATCCTATGGTAGATGGCGTTGCAAAATAATATAATATTCTAATATTGTAATATGAAATCATCGTCATATGGCCCAAACCACACCCAACCAACAATTACAACAGTTGCAACCCCACGTCGAGACAATTTAACAGTTACAATTTAACAGTTGCAACCCCACATCCAGACACAGTTTCTAAAACTATCCGTTAAATTATAATGTGATTACAGTTTTCTTTCAAAACAAAATTAAATAAACTATAATGTAGGCAATATAACAGGCATACTCCTAGATGTAGGCAATATAAAATACACGCGGGTTGAGGGGAACTGAATAGGTAGCGAAACAAATATTAACGTTGAACAGCCTATCTGTATACTTATCTGTACTTTAGTGCTAAAACATATAGACAAACCTATGTATGCTTTGAATAAGTTTGAGCCACGACCCTTTCGGTCTTTTAAGGTAAAAGGGCCAGCATAGTCAATGCCAGTAGAATTAAATGGATTTGATGGTGATACTTGCGGTTCCGGAAGGTCGGCCATTTGCGTTGTTATTGCCCGTGGTTTAAATTTAAAACAACGAACGCACTCGCGAACTGTTTTTTTGCTAAGTACATACCCTTAATAGGCCAAAAAGTTTGTCTGATATTTGCAAGCAATAGTTGCGGTGGCGCATGCAATAAATTATTATGTTCAAATTTAAAAATCAATTTGGTCAAGTTATGATTTCTATCTATCAATAATGGATGCTTTGCTTTGCAAAGGCCAATTGGGAATTGCTAAGTCTACCGCCTATACGTATTAGCTCATCATTGTCCAAAAAAAGTGATAGAGTCTTTAAATGACTTTTATTGTTTAACGATGTTTTATCTTTAAGAGCTTGTAATTCTAAAGTGAAAACTTCGTGTTGACTTAACTTCACTAATCTTTTTATGCATATATCTAATTCACATTTTGTCAATTGTCCTAATTGTCTGTTCTTAGATTTTAATTTACTATTGCTTATAAATCGAATGCAGTACGCTATTACTCGTTTTAATTTATTAAAACTTGAGAACCTATACAATAATTCTGAACTCATATCCAGACTAGTAAATATCTTACTAGACGGCTCTTTTAATTCTGGTACAATAAAGGTTGGAGACACATTAAATGTTGATACAGGCCAATCACTGTTTTGTGATTTGAGCCAACTAGGACCGTGCCACCAAAGTTGTAATTTAACTAGAGCATCAGGTACGGCACCCATTGATGACAAATCAGCTGGACTACATTTAGTATTTATGTATCTCCAAGTGATAGTTGAATTTATTTTGCAATTCTGTATTTTTAACAATATTTCTTATAAAGCTCTGCAAACGCGATGGTTCTGTATTTATCCAATGCAATGCAACTTGCGAATCAGACTATAATGAACAGACAACCTGTATGGTGAGAGCATCTGTCACTGTAGTGACTAATTTTTTAATTCACAGAAACCATGCAACTCAACAAACCTTGGATCCCTGCAAATTACTTGCCTTGGTAGGCGAATGTTTGCTAAATTACAAAATCCTTTATTCAAAAGTTGCCACTGACTTGACAATTCTTTCGGAATTGGCTCGTCCCAACCTAATTTTAACTCCCACAAATTTTGAATTATTATTTTTGCTAGAACAATAGATGGACTGACAAGGCCTAGCGGATCATATAGCTTTGCGATACTAGATAAAATAGACCGCTTTGATATATTTGCACTGTGGCTAAATTTTGGTTGAAACAACAATTCATCCAATTGATTATCCCACTGAATTCCCAATGTTTTTGTAGAAGATTTATTCCCCAAACTAAGAATGCTCATTGGTTTATGGTTGTTACCTATTTTTGATAAAAGCATTTTGTTGTTTGAATTCCATTTTCTTAACGTAAAACAACCACTTGCCAAAATAGATGATACATCATTGCACACCTTTATTATATCTTGCTCGGTATTAAACCCTGTTATGAGATCATCCACGTAAAAGTCACGATCCATCACTAATGTTGTCTCAGGAAAGTTAATTTTATTTTCTTCCACCAATTGTTTTATGCACCTTATAGCTAGAAACGGTGCAGATTTAGTACCGTACGTTAGTGTTTTTAATTGAACGGTGGATAAACTTAATGATGGATTGTCTCTCTATATAATGTTTTGTAAATACCTATCAGACCAATCAACATTAATTTGGCGAGACATCTTTTCCATGTCAGATGTTACCACAATTGGATATTGCCTAAATCGAATTAAAATTTTAATTATATCAGTTTGAATTGATGGACCTGTATACTGTAGGTCATTGAGAGACCAGCCAGAACTGGAATTAGCGGAACCATCAAATACTACCCGTAATTTGGTGGTCACGCTATCCTCTCGCAAAACTCCGTGATGCGGAAGAAAATAAGACGATTTCTTGTCGTATTTGTTTTCTTCAAGTTTAGACATGTGATTTAGCTCCAAATATTCTCCTTTCCAATAGCAGAAATCGTTTAATAGCAAGTTGCTTTGAATCTCCCAAATTACAAGGCGAATACTTAAGAGGAATCTTTACAACAAATTGTCCATTACTCTCTCGAGTTGTATTATTTTTAAAATGAGCTTCGCATAACTGGTGATCTTGGGACAACAAAAGTTATTATAAAGATCATGTGATCGACTTAAATTGCAATAGCTTGTTTTATTTGACGACCTATTATAAGTGGTTATATAACCAAAAACTGAATTTTGTAATGTTATTGTCCCTAGCTGTATTCTATTGTTCATTAACAGATCCCAAAATAGACTGGCACCAATTAATAGATCAATTTTGGTTGCCACGTTAAAAGATGGATCTGCCAAGGCAATATTGCTAGGAAATTTGATAGCATTAACATTAAATGACCTTATAGGCAAATTATCTGTAATCAAAGGAACTGTCAAACATAAAATTGTGTTAAAATAAACTCCCAATCTTGACTGAATTTTAACATTGCATTTGGAAGTAATGTTTGTTGCAACTTCATTTATTTCAACTATTTGAATACTGGTAGATGAACGGATTAACCTTAATTTTTTGCATAAGCCGGCTGTAATAAAATTTGACTGTGAGCCACTATCTAATAATGCTTTACATGTATGCCGATTATTACTTATATTGTAAACAAATAGTGATACGGTTGACAATAAAACTCGAGCATTATTCAAAATGTCAGTTTTGGTAGTCAAGGCATATTGAGGTTGTTCAGCTACTGGTTGCTCGTTAATATGTACTAATGAATTATGACGCTCTTTACATGTTCTGCATCCCCGCGATCTGCACTTGCTCGAATTGTGACCAGTGCATAAGCAATTTTGACATAATTTTAACTCTCTCACTCTTTTAATTTGCTCTAAGACATTGAGTTTGAGAAATTCCTCACACACATAAATTACATGCGACTGCAAAAATTGCATTTTGGATTTGTAGTTAAAAGTGAAGTTTGTCTAGAGGTCACCTTTGTGGTTTTACTGTTGTGTTTCAGATCACTGCTGCGATTTATTTCTAATGTTTCCAGCAAATCTACTCTCGATTTCAGAAAGGAGTACAATTCATTCAATGTTGGAAATTCATTTGTAATTTTTAATTTTTCCCATTCGTTTGCACTAGTATTGTCTAATTTTGACGTAATAATAAAAATTACCAATGAATCCCAGTGTTCAATTGGTTGATCCAAAGCCTTAAGAGCTCTTAAATGCTTAAACACATCATTAATTAAATTTTTTAACGTTGTGGCAGAATGTTTTGCAGTATGTTCTAATGAGAAAAGAGATTTGATGTGATTATGTACTATAAAAGCCTAACATTATATCTATTACAAAGCAATTCCCACGCAGTCGCATAATTGTTAGAAGAGAATTCAAGTGATTGTATTACTTTTCGAGCATCTCCTCAAGAGAAGCTCTTAAATAATGATATTTTTAAATGTCATTAATTGCGAAATTAGCATGAATAAGTGACTCGAATATATCTTTAAATTCTAGCCATAAATTATAATTTTCATCAAATGTTGGAAGATTGATTGTTGGTAGTTTAATATTATGCAAGCCGCTATTAGTAGGTCGTAGAACTCAGGATTGCGGAACTTGTCGTACTGTTCGAGTTTTAATTGCGAATTGGCGCCTCTAAAAATTTATTAAGAGTTGCCGTGTGAAAGAGTTGCCAACTAGATGTCGCCACATTACAAATTTTATTTCATGGTTTTTAGCTAAAACACGTAAAAAGTTATGAATTACAAATTATTTTTCAAAAACAGAATAACAACCATGCCCAGGTTTTATTATGTTTATCAAATTGTGCATTGGTTAATTGTTTATTAAATTTTGAAGTTTAAAAATTTCGTCTATTTTTTTTTCACAACTCGTGTTTAAAGTTAAACTGGGACACAAACAAGTATGTCAAAATCTATATTCAAGAGTTCAAAGCATATGTTGCAATAATTTGACTAAAAAGTTGGAGTCAAATGTGAAATTGTGCAAACTGTAGAAATTTTAAATGACTTATTTGGCTATTAGTTTGATAAGCTGCTCACAGATGGCTACTAATCAAAACGTATAGATTTCTACATTTTATTATTAACAATTTTTGTATTTGTGAGACAACAATAGATGGCGCTAACAAATGTTAAATGTCGGTGCATTTTATCTGCAACCAAAAATACTTTATTATATTAATTAAATTATAGCACAAATTTTAAAATTACTACTATGAAACCGAATCAATGTTATAAATCGATAATGAAACTCAAGCGCCCTTGCTACTATTGAAACTAAAAGACAGAAACAGTATGTGATTGTAAGATCGTACATTGTGTCTATATTTTGACTTATATGTTCTGTGCTGTCAAGTGTCGGTGTGTGATCTCTAGTGACAATTAATTTTCAAATAAGGTGCCTGACAAGTAAGTATATTTGATCCCATTATAAAATGCCTACAAAACTACTTTGTCTCGCTATTTAGTTATGAGGTACAAAATACAAGCTATTCAAAAAAAAAAGTCACTTGAAATCCAAGGTTAAGTTAGTATTTCTTAATTGTTTAGCTTTGTTTTTATTTTGTGAATAGCATGTTTTTTTTTTTAATTTTATAATTTATTTTAAGTTTACAACTTCGATTATTGATGGCGGCAGCGGCAGAGCGGAGGGCTCAGGAGGCAGCTCAAGCTCACCCTCCAATCCCACACCCGTAAGCTTATAAGTTTATATTCCTCTCATTTAAATCTATGTTTAAATTAGAATTTTGATTTTTTTTTTAAATTTGAACTTTAAACTTGTTTATATTTCAGAGTGGCAATCGGCCCACAAGGCCGGCGAACCCACCGGTTCCGGTCTCCAACTCAGAAGTTAATCTCAAATTTTTACTTACCAGATATTTTAAACATTTTTATGTTTTAGAGCAGCAAGCGGCTCTCAGGGCCGGCGAACCCACCGGTCCCGGACTCCAACTCGGTAAGTTAATTTTAAATTTTGACTTGCCAGATATTTTGAACATTTTTATGTTTTAGAGCAGCAAGCGGCTCTCAGGGCCGGCGAACCCACCGGTCCCGGTCTGCAACTCGGTAAGTTAATCTTAATTTTTTACTTACCAGATATTTTAAACATTTTTATGTTTTAGAGCAGCAAGTGGCTCCCAGGGCCGGCGGGTCTTCCGGTCCCGGTCTCCAACTCGGTAAGTTAATCTTAAATTTTCACTTACCAGATATTTTAAACATTTTTATGTTTTGATGAGCAGCAAGTGGCTTCCAGGGCCGGCGGGCCCACCCGTCACCGACCCCAAGTCGGTAAGTTTATATATTAGCTGCATTCCAAACTTTGCGTTTCGAGTGCTGGAGCGCCTAGGGCTTGTAATTCGGCATATGATTGGTCAACATTATGAAATAGACGAATCATATGCTAAATTACAAGCCCCATGGTGCTCCAGCGCTCGAAACGCACAGTTTGGAATGCAGCTAATATATAAACTTACCGACTTGGGGTCGGTGACCGGTGGGCCCGCCGGCCCTGGTAGCCACTTGCTGCTCATCAAAACATAAAAATGTTTAAAATATCTAATGTAATAAATAAAACAAATTATAATTTATTTATTTTTTTATTTATAATTTATTTACTATTTTATCCACCATATTATACTCGTTTCCACACCACCTTGAGGTAGAGTATTCGGCGGTTTCCCCCAGTGGCGGTTTCAATTAGTTTCAATTAGTGGTTTCCCCCAGTAGGCCTAATTCCACTTTCTAGTATGCCTTTCCTAATAATTCTTACTCCACTTCCACATCCATTTTTTGTTATAATTTATATTTTATAATTTTATTTTTTCAGTTCGAAGAGTCGACGTCCTCAGCAACGAGGGGGGGTTGGAGGAAGGGGCCGAGGGAGAAGAGCCCGAGGGAGAAGACTAATTGTCAAAACTATTTTTTTAAATTATTTTTTTTTTTAAGTTGCTGTTTTAAATTTCTTTCCAAACTGATAATCCTTCTCCTGTGTTTGGTGCTACCATTTATTTGACTCTGCACTCTTAACACGTTCCTCTGTGTTTGGTGCTACCGTTTATTTGACTCTGCACTCATAACATGTTTCCTTGTATGTTTGGTGCTACCATTTTTTTGAGTCTGCATAATAACACGTTCCTTTGTATGTTTGGTGCTCCATGTATGTCAGCTCTTTTCACAATTTTTAACTTTTAGCCCCTTCGGTAATTTATTGGATCATCATTACGGTATTTCTATTCTAAAATGCAAAATTCTAAAATGAATACATTATTAATATGCGCATATGATTAAAATATGTCAACAAGGCTCTGAGGTGACATTGGTCACGATGGGCTAGAAACGGCGGTCTTGATGGTTGATTGTTTTTTTTTTCTTATCATTATATAACTTGATTGCATTCAAGATATAAGGAGGATCAACACATTTCTTCTGATTTTTTATGTTTTTTAAATGATTTCTGGAGCTGTACATTGTTTGTAAAATCTTGTTAGTACAGGTAACATATCCTTTTCCCAAAATTTTATATCCCTAAAAACTTCCTCAATATACAAGTCAATTTTATCGTTCACATACACGACAAAGTAGCACTTTGATGTATTGGTAATATTTAATTGTTCTTGCAACTATAAATATGAAATGAATTTTAGTAACAAATGTGATTATTATATTTTGCTCTTACTTGGTAATAGTAGGAATGTTTGCGTTTTAGTCGAATTCCACCTGATGTGTTTTTCAAGCACATTTGAGTTTTTCTCAAAGCAATAGCTTGTTCTTGTGTATTTAGTAAATAAAAAATTATTTACTCCAGAATTGAGTAGCAGTGAATTTCTTTATTTTCTTAATTCACAAGCAGTGAATTTTTTTTATGTTTTTATTTTCGAACATTTCTTGTACATTTGCCGAATTTTAGCAGGATTAACTCGTGTCGACTCGCAATCGTTTGTTCGTATCGTTCATTATGGCCGCTGCCGCCGCAAAATTGAAGCAAGCACTCGCATTCCGCGATGACGCCATTTTGCAAATGACAACATAAACGCGAGTGGCAAATCAAGCACATAACCAGGACGAATTGTACGATTTTTTGTACGTTGAATTTAAATCTAGATACGCTCACGTCGATGATTTGTTTGCGGAATTTAGGCATTTGCAGGCAACTATCTTAACCGCGATGTGTGGTTTAGAGAATGCCGATTTAAAGGCACAAATGACAATTCGGGAATCGTTTCATGACAATTAATATCGAGTTAAAGCTGTCTATGCTGATTTATTCGAATCGACTTCGAATCCGATCGCTTTGCAGGAGAATGTGCCAGACAATATAACGGTTAAAAGTCAGGTAAGACTTCGCGTTTAGAACTACCGAAATTGAATGGATATTTTCAAAATGGAAACCGTTTGTAGACATGTTTGCCGCTACGATTCACGATAACGCCGCGCTTTCAAACATTGAAAAGTTTAACTTCCTCACTTCTTGTCTCGGGGATGAACCCCTATCGCTTATTCAATGCATTCCCAAATCGCACGATAACTATCCCATCGCATACGACACTTTGTTCAAACGATTTGACAATAAGCGCCTGCTAGCTTCGTTTCATTGGAAAGCTATCGACAACGCACCCGTTTTATCGGACGCTCAGACTAATGCGCTCATCAACGCGCAGACTAATGCGACACCACACTTTATTGCATTTTAATACAGACCACACTGTTACTCCGCTTCCGTCCACAAGTTCTGCGCCACGCACCGATCAGGCATCGAGTTATCCTCAACAGATTACCTCATTCACTACTATTGTCCCAGCCAATTCTACGGTTTTGTTAGCAACCGCTGTTATTGAAATTAGGAACTCGAAAGGAATATTTGAACCTGTGCGCGTGTTGATGGATAACGCCAGTCAAGCCAATTTCATGTCTGAAGAATGTGTGTCTCGTTTGGGTCTGTCGAAATATTATCTATCGTTTTCAATTAGCGGATTAGACAAAATGAGCTCCACTTCTTCGATTGGAGTGACTTGTACCTATCGTTCTCGATACGCACCGCAACGTCAATTTTGCTTGGAAGCAGTTGTTATTCCGAAAATTTGTGGCGCAATGCCCAACTTTAGCTTTTCTCCTCCACCGTATTCGTATTTCTCCAACCTCAATTTGGCTGACCCTCAAAATTTTGAATCTCGATCTATTGATATGCTTCTTGGAGCTGAACTCTTTGCTCACATTGTGGAAAACGGCCGACTACAAGGCCAACACAACCAACCATAGCTTGGAACACAAGTTTTGGATAAATCTTGATGGGAAAGATTGAACTTAACACAAATTCCTCTTCAAACGCCATAAATACATTTTGCTCGCTAGTCTCTGAACCGTCCTTGGATATATTAGTTAAAAGATTTTGGGAAATAGATGAGATAGTATTGCCCCCGCCTACGTGTCCTGATGATGAGCAGGCTGAAACAATCTTTGCCAGCAATCATTTTCGTAAGCAGTCCGGACGATATGTTGTACTGTTACCATTAAAAGTGGACTCTCCCGCATTTTTGGACTCAAAAATGATTGCACAACGTCGATTAATTGCTTTGGAAAAGCGAATTCAACGGGAGCCTTCGATTCAGCAGCAATATCATGATTTCATGCAAGATTATTTAGACTCAGGTCATATGCAGCTACTCTCTCGGCCTGATGACACTGCTTTTTGCTACTACATCCTTCATTATTGCGTGGTAAAACCAGAGAGCGTCACCACAAAACTACACCTTGTGTTTGACGCTTCTGCAAAAACTTCAGAACAATTTTCGCTCAATGATTCACTGTTGGTTGGTCCTAAGCTCCAACAGGAAATTGTTTTGCTTCTCTGCCGCTTTCGTTTCGATCCGATGGTGTTCACTGAACACCATCGAACAGCATCGTCCATATCAACGAATTTTATGGAGATTTTCCTCGGCCGAACCTATTCAAACTTATCAATTGAATATGGTTACTTACGGTGTATCGTCTGCCCCTTTTTTGGCACTAAGAACCATTCTGCAATTAGCTACAGACGAACAATCTAAATTTCCGGTAGCCTCTTCGGTTCTGTTATCAGACGTTTATGTAGACCATATTGTGACCGGTTGCAACTCCCTCGAAGAAGCTTTAGTTTTGCGCGATCAGTTGACTCAACTCCTGTTATCTGGAGGTTTTGAAACTCATGAATTCCACTAAAAACTTTCGAAAATTTAATCACTTTCACTCATTTCTACGGTTGGTCTGACTCAACAGTAGCTCTCGCTTGGATTAAATCGTCTCCGCATCGTTGGAAAACGTTTGTGGCCAATCGCGTCATACAAATTCAACAAATCGCTCCTTTAATTACGTGGTTATACGTTCGGTCAGAAAACAACCCTGCCGATTGTGCCTCTCGCGGTCTATCGCCTTCTGATTTAATTTCGTTTTCGCTTTGGTGGGCGGGGCCCAAATTTCTTCAAACTCTTGATTGTGAACAGCTTGCTTCCTGCCCTTACGACGACGTGCCAGGGAATTATCTTGAGGAGAAATTGCGTCTCTAAATTATCGGTCTCGAGCACACTCGTTGAGGAAGCTATCGGTTTTTCTTGACGACGCCGGTATTCTCAGGGTGGGCGGTCGCATTCGCAATTCGTCGCTGTCGTTTGACGCAAAACATCCGATGCTACTACCTGCATCTCATCGATTGACTGATATGGTGATAGAGCAATTCCATCTCCAGTATTTACACCCCGGATCGCAAACACTTCACTCTTTGTTGCGGCAACAATTTTGGATCCTGGGTGCAAAACGCTTCATTTCTCGAGTTGTCTCCAAATGCCTTCGATGTTGGCGTCTGAATCCTTCAGCCACCCTACCTCCTATGGGTGACTTGCCTACTCTGCGACTCTCTCAATTGAAACCGTTTTCGTGCGTCGGCGATGATTATGGTGGTCCCTTCAACTCTTGGCAAACATAGAGGCGTTAAAAGTGTGAAAGCGTACATTTGTTTATTTGTCTGTTTTTCCACCAAGGCTCTGCACATCGAACTCGCGTCAAATCTTTCAGCCGAATGTTTTCTGGCTGCCTTCCGTCGGTTTGTCGCGCGTCGTGGACGATGCACTTATGTGTTTTCAGATTGTGGCACCAACTTTATCAACTTAGCGGAAAAATATAAATCAGGGCACAAAGCTATCTGTACGGACGCTGAGGCCGACGTCCACCCTGATTAAATATAATAACGCCAGGGATCAAAGCCAACTTTGTTAGGGTTGCTGAGACAACCAACCTGGCGCCTAATGGTTTGTTCAAATCTGTTCAATGTTAAGCCTTCTAGGGAAGTTTAAATTTTATATTTTTTACTTCGGGTTGCTCTCCAGCGCGGGAAAATCTATAAAAAATTGAAATAATTCAGTAAATTTTACCGCAGAAAAAAATGCACTTTGCCTAATAAATTAAAGATTTGTTGTTCTATTTCCCAAACCCTCCCAAAAAGATAAGTTAAGATATCTAGAAAGGCCCATAATCGCTTTGCCCTTTGAATTTTTTTGTTGTTCAGCTGTTTAATCGTTTTTTTTTCAGTTATAAGTGGCAAATAAATATTTCAACTTACGTATGTTATTTCTTATTATGATTATTTTATGCTAATTGCGGATTATCTTGAATTGTAGAATTATACGATATGATCTTTCGTGCTATACTAGTTAGGGTGGCTATTTAATGATCTCACGCAGAATTTTGGTACAACTTTTGCGGTGCGCCCTTAAAATAATGTTAAGAAAAAGTACACAACTAACAAAAGGCAAGATGCAGGATGTCAGACCCAGATAAGCCACATACTAGATCGCAGTAAAAAAAAATTAGAAGAGGCGATCGGTAACCCAGGATGAAACCGTTCCGCATACGTTGAACCAGAAGACCCAAACAGCAGATTTCCGACTTGAAATTCCAAAATATGAAATATGCGGAAATTATCGCTTAACGACACAAAAGATAAATCGAAGGTAACGCTCGAAGCACGAGTAAAAGACGATAAAATCACGGAAATAATCAAGGATCCGTTTAGAAAAGAGCTGGAAGAGCACAGAAGAAAAAAATAGAAAAATACACAAAAAGCACTGGACGAGGAAACCAAGCTGCAGAAGCAAAAAAAAATGAAGCAGAACGAAGAAAATCAGAAATAGAGAAACTAGAGAGGAAAATTGCGGCCGAACGAGCGGAAAGAAATATACAGAAGCAAGAAGAAGAAAAGAAAATAAAAGTTGCTACAACAAGAAAAGGAAGAAAAGAAGATGAGGGAAAAGCAACGACAACAGGAAATAAGAATACTACAAGAAGAAGAAGAGCGAGAGAAGAGAAAACAAGAAACGGACGAGGAAAAAAGGAAAGAAGAGAGACAGAAGAGGGAAGAACAAGAGAAAAGTAAAGAGAAAGCGAGAATAAGACTGGCAAGAACGCCATCCAAAACTTTTGTCACCACAAATTTACAACCCATGCACTTCAACAGAGACACCCAAGAAATTCTTCCGCCACTACGAAAGGTGCGCATTAGCCAATGGATGGGACGGGACCTTCAAAATAAGGTATTTTGGAACGTTTTTGGAAGGAGCCGCGGAAAATTGGTATAAGCATTACATAGATGCAACAAAAATGCCCAGAAGACATAGCAAAGCATCGAGGATGACTTCCTCAGAGAGTTTGGATTCAAAAAGACCAATAGAGAGGCAAAGCTCCAATGGGCGAACCGACGCCAAAGAGTAAACGAAGATATCAAGACATACTATTTTGATATGCTGGATCTAGGCTACGAAATAGTTCCAGAAATTAACGATGATACGTTCCAAGAATTCTTCGAAAACGGCCTGCAGGAAGAAAACTATCAGACCTACAGTATGATAAGCAGGACCCAAAAGCCGGGAGAAATTCAAAGACGTGGTATTTAGGTTGAGCAACAGCGGAGCCAGAAGAAGAGAAGCTAGCCGGTTGACAACCCCTACTCCCCAGACAATAGATCGCGTAGCCACACCACCACCAATGTTCGGACAGAGTAGCTACCTGAATAATAATAAATTTGAGAACCGCAGTCCCATGTTTAATAACGCCAGAAACTACGAAAACAACCTCAATCGCAGACAAGAAGGGAGTAACTATAGGAGGTAAAACTGCAGAGGAAACAACTACAGGCAAGAACAACAAGACAATCAAGGTAACAACTACAATAATAGCGGTGATATAGGTAGGCCGAGTAACGCGGTAATATTATAATTCAATCAGCTAAATCATTCATATTTAGAACATTCTTTATGACATTTTATAACTAATTTTGTTTATTAATACATATATTATAGCGGCGACATCTGTGAACTAATTGCCAAAACCGACTAATTGCCTAAAAACGTAAAAACTGACGTATTTTAATTGACGATAGTATTAGAAAAATTATACTCTGAAACTCGTCGGAATGAATATTCAGCCGTCACACTACGGAATATCACACGTCGGAATGAATATTCAACCGTCACACTCGCCTTCGGCTCGTGTGACAAATTTCCACTCGGGCTGAATATTCTCATTCCGCACTCATTGCAGAATATACTATTTTGCACGATCAGTCTTTTTTTGTCAATTTGGTCATTTTTTTTTGTCAATTTTGCACGATCAGTTTTTTTTTCGTTTATCTTTGGCGTCGACTTCAGGACCAGCCCGTGTTTAGTTATGCCGTTTTCGGCCTCTTTGAAATCGTAATTTGCCTCTTTATGTAGTGCTTGATCTTCTAGCTTCCCCACTGCGATTAAATGCATCTTTTGGTCACTCACATTATATGTATTCTACACCGAATCGACTCTTCCAGTCCACGCGTCTATCCCAATCCCATGATCTGCTCCGGAAAATCCAGGTAACAATGCTGCTATCTCGCGATTTCCAACCGTCTTCGGCTCCTGTCTGTTGACTCCAGCTCTATATGCCAACACCGCATCCACTGCAGCCGACATTACTTCACTCACAGTAAGTCCTGTCGCTGCATCCTCCCGATCTCCCTGACCAGTTGGAGTTGACATCCTCAAGCCTCAACAAGTTTTTTCTTCGGTTACTCTAACCAAACTTCGACCGTGCCACGCAATCTTATTTTTATGTCTCCCCGACACAAAAATCACAAAATCTACATACAAATCGACACCACTTAATTGTCGATCCCTTTTCTGAAAACTGTAGGGCGAATTCTCAACGAATGGCACAAATTAAACTCGAATTTTCAAATTTGTAAATAAGCACGTCTTTATTCTGCAGGCAGTTACAAGCAAGTCCTTTTTTTTTCATGCACACCTTCTTCTTCTCCTAACTTAACCGAATTAAAAGTCCCTAGACAGAAAACAGACATTTCTAACGCGCGCAATTCAAATACATATAAATATAGTAAATTTGACCACATGGCGGTAAATTCAAAATTAACACCTACAATTAATAAGTTAAATGAATAATTCATTAATCAAAATACAATATCTTAATGTTGCGTCAATTTCCATGAGATGGCGCCACATTTGGTCATTCTATCACTTGTATAAGAATGAATATTCTTGCACTTGTTGCAGTATGAGTTCATTCTCAAATTAAAATTAGTTCAAGAATGTTATTATTCTAAAATAGTATTATAAAAACTTCAGTTATTACAAACTATTACAATTATTAGGGACGTGATTCTATTACATAGAATATAGAATATTTTATGTATTAACTTATTGTTATAATATAAAATGTATAAGTTGTAAGTTAAAATATAAATGGCAAAGTAATATCCGCGCCGCCTTTCTAACAAACACTGAATAACGCAAATTGTAGCAATATATTAAATGAAAATATTGGTTCTCTGGTACGGTGACAATAGAAACAAACATTATTTTCACATCTAATTTATCTTTATACCTCTATTTAATAAGTTCGCCACAAATATTCGTATGCAATTGCACAAGAACTTGTTTTTTGTCGGATATTTTTTTAGTTTATACGAAAACGAGGTTGCCTGGAAATTTGACGAATCAAGCTGCCAAGATAAAAACGCTAGTCTGCAGGACGAGCGTTTTTATCATGACAGCTTGATGAGTTTTTTTTTATCACGACAGCAGAGATGAGTGCAATTTAACAAGACAATTTTGCGAATGAACAACAATAAAAATTAAATTTTTAATATGAAACAATTTACTAATAGATATAATACGAATAATTCCAACAAATAATATTAATAGGTAAATTAATAATAATAAAATTAATATTATAAATAATATTAATTTACTTGAAAGAACATTTATTGAAATTAATAACACAATTATTAAAATTCATTCTGTTTTGTATGTTTTTTCATCTTGAACATTTAATACCGATGTTGATGTTGATGCAATGTTAGATTCTTTCCTCAAATCGTTTATCAAGTTGGTGTGCAGTGTTGAATCTAACTGCAGATATGGCTTTATGGAGTTTGAATTAGAATGCCCGGTGATTTTTATTAGTTGTTGATCACTAACACTTGATTTTGATAACTCCGTAACGGCAGCAGCTCTATTTGAATGATTTGTAATTTTATTTCGTTTTAGGTCAATTCCAATAGATGATGCGGCATTTTGTGTCTATTTTGAAATAATGTTTTTGCCTAGTGGAACATTTTTAAACCATCCTTTGCTTATTTTGCTTTTCCAAAAAGGATTAAGGGTTAGAAATAATCTATCAGTTGTAACATGTTGGCTACGTTTCTTCAACATTTCTTTTAACAATTGAACTGGACAGATATCTTGGTCCTCTCTATTAGGTGCAAGTCATTTAGAATCACTCAATTTTTTTGCACTACCTTGGTGAGTTTTAGATAAGATATATTCTATTCTACCAGTAGTAGCGCCTTGAATGTCAAATTCTTCTTTGAGGTAATGCACTTTGCAATCCGCAGCCTCGCCTCCTCTCCAAGCAAGCTCAAAAGCAGCAATATGAAAAAAAAATTTTTAAATACTTACAGGTTCATGCTCGTCCCACAATTTTGCCATGTTAATTATATTGTTTTTAGAAAGGGCAGTTGAACTCAATTTTCTTTGTTCAGGATTTATTTGCAAATCCTTTTTTTTTTGCGTCCCTGGCATCTCTTGCTTCTTTAAAATATTATGTCTTTAAACGGATCAAAAATTATATTAAATTTCTCGTAATATTTCTGTTGGACCATCTTGCTGTTTCACATTGTTTTTACTACAGATTCCTTGTAGTCATCACTTGTAGTTTTTTTCATATTGGCTGCCCAGTCACATAAGATTTTCGAAATTTTGCTTTTAGTAGTTGTGGCTAAGAGTACAGTCAGCGAATCCCAAATGTGAATAGTCATTCATTGTCATGGAGATTTTTTTGTATTTTTAGTTGAATGAATCAGGCTCGGTTCATTGGCGTAGTCTAATATTTTATTTAAAAACTAATTTAATAGTAAAACAAGAAAATATAATAAAAATAATTTAGGGAGGAAACTTATAATATAAATAAGCAAATTATTAATTGTAACAACAAATAAGTAATGATAATTAATAATAGCAATAAATTATTAATTATAATAACAAGATTTCGAATAGCAATTGGAAAAATATCAATCGAGAATGACGACAATGAATTGGTCGAACATGTGCGAAAAAGTCCGTTTGATACCACTGTTAAGGCACAGCAACCGTCACAGTACAAAAACGTCTTAGACAAGCCATTTTGAAAAATGATTTTTGAAACAGCTTTATCTTTTCAGACAATTTTTTTTCAATCTTGTCAACGAAAAAATACGGTTCTACAGACCTATTGTGTTAATATTTTTGAAATTTCCAAATAAACGAAAAATTTAAAAATAAAACTACACTGGTATAAAACTAATATTTTGTAACTGCACCATTCGCAGCTACAACGCTTTCCAGTCGCCTTGGCATAGACATAATTAACGCCCTCATATCATATTCATCCACCAGCTCTTCCCAAGCATTTTCTACACTTTCCCAAAGTTGTTCTGCATTGGCCGGTCTAAAAATTTTTTGTAAATGTTTTTAACAATGAAACCCCATACGTTTTGTATGGGGTTCAAATACGGACTTTTTGCAGGCCATGGTAAAATTTTGATGTGATTTTGATTCATCCAGTCCGTAATAATTCTCGCAGTGTGAACTGGACAATTATCCCTAATAAACATTATTTTTTCCATGAGATTTTTAATTTTTGAAAAGACAACAAGAGTAAAAATGTTCTTACATGTTGGTAAACGAAATTATCAGGCAATGATTGATTCACCGATGGCAGCATCACGTTATCCAATACATTTAAATAATTTTGAGCTCTAAAACTTCCCTCAATTCGCCAACACACACCTGGCCCATGAACACTTATCCACGTCCATGAACACTTATCCATGCCCATACAATTATTGAAAAGCGTCCGCTACTTGTATTGGGTTGGATGTAATTTTCTTCAAATCGTGTGTTTCTAGGTCTGTAAACACGTATTTTTGCATTATGACACGATTGAAAAGTTTTTTCGTCTGAAAAGATAACGCTGTTCCAAAAATTGTTCCCATAATTCAAAAAATGATTTGAAAACCCCACTCTTCTTTGTTTGTGCAACACAACATTTCAAATTAGCTTGTCTAAGTCGTTTTTGTGCTGTTCTGCTACATACTGGGAAATTTGTCTTTTGCCGTGCTTAACAGCGGTGTCAAAAGAATTCTGTTGCACATATTCGACCAATTCATCGTCTTCATTCTCCGTTGATATTTTTCCAATTCCAATTCGAACTGGTCTTTTAATTCGTTGTTCTTCTTGCCAGCGCTTCTTAATATAAAAAATACAACTTCTGCTGACATTTAAATCAGCAGCCACTTTAGCTAACGACCAATTATCTTCCAATTTTGCTATTACTCTTGCTTTTTCGGATTCAGTTGAATGTCTCGCCATTTTTTAAAATGAAATAATTTATATGACATGAATTAATTTTTTTGACGTATATATAGTACGCTTATGATTCTTATTAAGTTAAGTCTATGAATAAGATCATATCTTAAGCCTATGAAGTCAATATTACAATAGGAAAATTTGCTGTTCACATTTGGGATTTGCTAACTGTACAGTGGCGGCAAAAAAAAAACGCAACACCTTTAAACGAATAGTAGGCGTAATTTTCAAAGTTTTAGTGTTGTAAAATTACTTTATATTAAAATTGAAAAAAAAAAAAAATTAAAAAAATTCATATTTTTTTTTAAAAAAAAATATTTTTTTCCTTCAGCAACTTCTTGTAATGACCAACCGTCTTCTAATTTGGCAATGGCTTTGGATTTTTGAAATGTGTTTAATTGATGAATTTATTTGAAGGATTTAAGTCTTTTGTGATAATTTATTATAAACTTATTTTGACACTGACAATAAATATGTGACTAATGTCAAGTATGCTAAAAGGTTGATTTACAAAGGGCAATATTAGGTGTTGCGTTTTTTTTGGCCGCCACTGTACATACTTTTTTTCTGTGCAGACAGCCATAGACTGTTTCCAAATAGATGTCCTGCGCTCATGGTATTCTTTGGGGTCTTGTTTTCAATGGTTTTTTAAATGTTTTTTTCTGATAAATTACCAAATCGATTCATTTTGTATTTTATGTCAATTAATAAAATTTGACAAGTATTGTCAGACTACTTTAACTTTTAAGTTTTATGTGCTTGTAGTCATGGAGATAACGAGGTATCACATTACAATATTCACTAAATATCCACTAAAAAGTTCTGTTTTATTTTATCCGCTCATACATCGAGAAAAAAATTGACTCATATGTCATAATATATACATGAGTAAAATTGTTGTATGTAATTGCACAAGAACTTGTTTTTTATCGGATATTTTTTCAGTTTATACAAAAAAGAGGTTGCCTGGAAATTTGACGAATCAAGCTGCCATGATAAAACCGCGAGTCCGCAGGACAGCTTGATGAGTCAAATTGCCAAACGGAAACCTCGTTTGAGTAATAAAATCAAAAAACATCCGATATAAAAAACAAGTTTAAGTGCAATTTAACAAGACAATTTTGCGAATAAAAAAATGGAAATCAATCGACTCATTTTGTATTTTATGTTAATTAATAAAATTTGACAAGTATTGTCAGACTACTTTAATTTTTAAGTTTTATGTGCTTGTAGTCATGGAGATAACGAGGTATCACATTACAATATTCACTAAATATCCACTAAAAATTTTGTTTTATTTTATCCGCTCATACATCGACAAAAACCGAGAAAAACATTGACTCATATGTCATAATATATACATGAGTAAAATTGTCGTCGATATTGATAAAAAAATAAAAATACATTTTTTGCAATTTGCGATTAAAATGACATCTTTTTAGTTGCCATTTTTGATATTGAAACAGCCTTCTTTTTTTTATTGTTCTAAAAAAAGCGTGAAAAAAAGACTTTTTTTCACTCTTTTTCTACTTTTTTTCATTCTTTTTACTTTTTTTCATTATTTTAAAAATTGTTAAAAGCGTGGCAAAAAGTTAGAAAACCGCAATGTTTTATTTATTAACAATATTAATTGTACAATTAGTAAGATTATTAACTGAACCAGAACATATAAGCCACATTTCCATTAAATTTGAGTTAGCAAACACTTCTATTCGATTTGAATTATGTGAAGGAAGCTGTTTGATTTTTCGTTCCTAGGGGCGATTTCAATTGTTTTATCAATGTTTGCTCTAATTAATAACAAATTAAGCTTGAATCAAGCAACCGATTGTCATCTGATTATTAACTAATCTTTAATATTTTTTTATTTTAATTAAAAATTGCAAAAAATAGTGTATACAACACGAGCAAAATTAGTTATTTTTCACTTGTCGTATTGTCCAACTCGGCTGACGCCTCGTTGGACAAATTTACGACTTGTGAAAAAATAACTTACATTTTGCTACTTGTTGTATAAATAACTATTTTTTTATAAATTTTAACAAAAATATGGATACATTTGCATAGTAAATTGCATAAATTAATTGTTTGAGAACTTAATAATCATGTTTTAAGTCATGAATTAAAGAAAATAAACTAAATTATGTTAGCAGCAAGCAATGGCCGACCTTTTAAAACCAAATTAAGTGGCTACTTTTTCAAAATTATATGTACAATGCTTTTTGGTTCATTTTTTTTATATCATTATGTATCAGAGATATACAATTACATGAAACAACCTCAATAGATGTAATCAAATGTATGTCTTTTTATTAAATATTAATCAGATACTAAATAAGTGCAAAGTAATATATATGTATATTACATGTTTTTCCCTTATACTAGGATGCAAAAGCTTACATTAAAACGGAATAACATAATATTATGTAAAAACGTTGTATATGAGTTTTAGTCTTTTTGTCTTTTAAGGTTAGCCTGGTTAGCGGGCGAGTGTATTTATGTCAGAAACCAAACGTGCTGCAGTCTATTTACATGGATATTCATTCTTTGATGTGATACATTTTATATAATGTATAAAATTGTTAAAACTGTTTAAAAAGGAAAGGTATTTTTTACCACCGTCCCTTCAGAATGGATCAGGGGATATAAGATTTTGTTTTTCCCAAATTCTGATTGGAAATGTTAGCGAAAAAAAAAATGTTATTCCTGAACTTGATTGGAAACAAATAAAATGTACAGTAAGGAACGAGAAATTCCAAAAATTAGAAGAAAGCCTTGATGCCGAAAATAAATATTGTGAAATTTAAAGACACCGATGAAGAAGAATTGTTAGTATAATGTCTTTATTTATTATCCGATCTTAAGAAATATTTTTTAATTTATGCTGGCTAATGTTAAAAGCAAAACCAATCATAGTGTGTACAAAAGCAGAGTATTCTCAGAGAGCACATTAGAAAAGTTCTTAGAAGATATGGCATCTGAGAGTTTCGATAAAGTATCTCAGCTGACTGCAGTCGATGCTAAATATGACTATTTTCTTAGCATTTTTATCAGTTAAATTGACAAGCATTTTCCAATGGGCACTTTTAAGAAAGGCAAAAAATCGTATAAACATAATACCACCCCTGCATTGTTCAAAATCAAGGAAATGATATCATTATTCACAATTATATCTAAATATGACTGCTCTGTGTCCAGTAGCTTAAAAAAATACAGACAAATGTATTTCGCGCTATTGGAAAAAAACCGAAGAGACATTTATTCGCAAAAAATACAAAACTCTAACCACAAATCTAAAATTGTTTGGAATGTGATCAACGATATAAAATGCAAAAGCCCAAGTGATATTTTTTGTATTACTGCTAATCCCGAAAAATTGGTGTCAGATATTAATTCGCTTTTTGTTAACACTGCTCAGAGTTTGCTGAGTTCTGTTAATAATACCTCAGACAGTTACGCGTGCAATATTGTTATTAACGAGCATTTATTTAACTTTCTTCCCGTCACTCCAAAAGAGCTTTTGGAGACAATAAGTCAACTCGCAAACAAAAATAGCACAGGCATTGACGGCATTTCTATAAGGACGATCAAAAGTTGCACGAAGCATATAGTTGAAGTTTTGTGTTCAATTGTGAACTCTTCATTCAGTTGTGGATGCTATCCTTCTAAGCTAAAGTATGCAATTGTTAAGCCTCTACACAAGAAGGGCAGCATTGACGATTTGAATAATTACAGACCAATAAGTCTCCTCAATAATTTTTCTAAAATAATTGAGACTCTGGTATCCAACAGAGTCATGTCATTTTTCATGAAGCACAAACTTTTTAGTGTGCGTCTGCATGGTTTCCTCAAAAACAAAAGTATCGATACAGCTTTGTTCGAATTCACTGAAGCAATTTTAAATGCATTTGAGGGAGGTATGTTCTCTTGCGGAATATTTCTGGACCTCTCCAGGGCATTTGACTGCATAGATCACAAACTTCTTTTACAAAAACTTAACGCATATGGTATAAGAGGCACTTCTCAGCTCTGGTTTCAATCATACTTAGAAGAACGTAAGCAAGAAGTCAACATTTTTACTAAAAATAAAACTATTTGGTCGAGTTCCTTAGAGATTCAAATGGGAGTTCCGCAGGGCAGCATACTAGGACCGCTCCTTTTTGTTATTTATATAAATGACATGCTTCAGTCAGTTGACAGTGTGCAAGTATCAATGGTAAACTATGCTGATGACACCAACATTCTACTATGTGGCAGAGATTTTGAAGAAATTGAAGCTGAAGGCTCAGCTGTTTTGAATCACTTAAGCAAATGGTTCATTAAGAACAAACTAGTACTAAATAATGAAAAAACTAACTGCATTTTCTTCAAAACTAATGAGAGCGCGCAAACGCCATCTCACATCATGCTTTCCAATAAACAATATAACTTTTCCAAAAACTGTAAACTGCTCGGTGTTTATGTAGATGAAAAACTTCACTGGTGTAACCATGTAAATTATCTTTGTAATAAGCTCAGTAAAGGATGCGTATACTAAGAAACTATTTGGACATTCAGGCTATTTTTGTTGTGTATTATGCTAACATATACTCACATCTTAGATATGGTATAATGTTTTGGGGAGATTCTTGTGATGTACATCGAGCTTTCAAACTACAAAAGTTTGCGCTTCGAACCATTTTAAAACTAAGAGGCGGAATTTCTTGCAGGTCCAAATTACGCTCTAGTAAACTATTGACTTTACCAGCAATTCATATTTATGAATGTCTAATTTTTCTATGGAAAAACAAAAATGTATTCGAATCATCAGCTCTTGGACATGAACATTTTACTCGAAACAAACTAAACTATCGTTTTCATCACACAGACTCACTGAATACGAAAAAGGAGCTTTCTACGTTAGTATGAAATTTTTCAATTTCCTGCCCAGCAAGATTAAAACCTTAGACACTTTGAAACGGTTCAAGGCGCAAACCTTTGAACTATTATGCTCTATTGAGCCCTATACCGTAGATGAGAATTTGAAGCCATACAACGTATGTAACGAGTTACTGTAGCACATATCTATGTACCAACAGAACTATTTGTTTTTTGACACTATTTTACATCTTTCTCTAACTCTACTGTGACTGAATTTTGATAAATAAAGATATTTTGTATTGTATTGTATCACATATTATTTTTATATATTTGAAGACCAAACGAAACCAAAGGGCTCATCCAGCCAACGTTGTTTAACAAGACGTTCAGTCAAGATTCGATTTTAATCAACAAATTCAACTAAACCGCGAAAACAACACTATCCATGCAATCTGCTAGTTCATCATCAAGTTTATCAACATCAATTGTGCACAACAACAATTGAGAGAGAAACCGGCAATGAGAATTCGAACAAATTGAATAACTTTATTTTGAAAGATATTTGCAATGGCGACATAACAATTACTGAAGAAAATTAACCATTATACGTTGTTAATGTTCCTCAACTACCCAGTAATGAAGAGTTGCAAACTCAGATGAGAAATAAAAACTGAAATTTTAAAACTACATGCAAAAACCGATAGAATTCTATTTTTGCTTAAAAACAGAGTTGCTATTGTGAATAACAGCGCTCTCATAAGTACTGAAATTGACGATCCAGATGAAAACAATGAACCACTTTTCAACTTTCCAATACAATACATTGAAGTCTTGGACTTGTTTCAGTTTCAGAGGTTGGCCGAAAAGGATTTTTGAAACCAAGAAAATGGTAAACAATTTTAAACATGAATGCATTAATAGGGCGTTTTCATGGAAAAAATTGCTTACATTTTTATCGATAAAGTGTTTGATCAACATTTCTTAACCAAATATACATGGACCGGTTTATCAAAAAACAAAAATAAGCTAAAATAAGTTTTAGTTCATTAATAACAGTTTTTTGCTGTTGTCAAAAGTGGTGATCCTACATACTCACAATCATACCACGAGGTATTTTTTAAACAAAGTGTATTAAAATATAGTGACATAAGGGCAAAACCTTCTAAAGGCTGCAAGAGACCGTCGACCCCACATACAACATTGCCAAAAAAGAAACGATTAAACCTTGAATTAATAGATGATCTCGATGATGAACAAATTCTGGATGAGAAAGGAGTCACAATTGCAGATGAAAAAGATAATAATAATTAGAATATCTTATTTCTTTTTTTAATTACTATTTTATTCATGATTATAATGTGTTTAAAAAGGTTTTAAACAGATTTAATGTGTTTAATAGCTCTTTACGTTTAGAGGGCCGAAACAAAAAGATTACGCCCGCAGTCGAAGTTTGAGGCCCGACGCACAGCGAGGGCCTTTATTCGGCTAAGGGTGTAATCTTTTGTTTGGCCAGAGGAACGTACAACGTTTTACGCACCACTTAAATATTTGTAGCATCTTTTAAATGATATGTAGGTATATTTTTGCTAAAAGTTATAACTAGAGAAAAACTAGGTGGCTTTAAAACAAAAATAGAACGTTGTTTAAAAATCTATTTATTTGTCAATAAAATACTAACGTCAAACTACGAAATAGACTTAATGGAAGCAATTCCCGAAGATATTATCGTTGCCGCTGATAAAGCTATTGCTTAATTAATAGAATTATTGTTTAATTATTTTTTATTGTTTAAGTTTTGTTTATAACAAGTTTATAGTTAAATATATAAATATCCAATATATTCAATTCAATGTTCATTTTATCGGCCGGGCTGTTTTTTTATGGGCTTTTTGTAGTTTTTACAGCCCGCATGTTGCAAACACTTAGTTACCGACTCAAGTTGTGCACCATCTCTCACCATCAAGTTGTGCGTAAAAAGGTTTTACGCACAACTTGATACAAATTGATTGTTTACAACCTATTTACCGAGTCGGTAAGTAAGTGTTTGCAACATGCGGACTGTAAAAACTAAAAAAAGCCCGTAAAAAAACCGTAAAAAAAAGCCCGGCCGATAAAATGAACATTGAATTGAATATATTGGATATTTATATATTTAACTATAAACTTGTTATAAACAAAACTTAATAAATAATTAAACAATAATACTATTAATTAAGCAATAGCTTTATCAGTTGCAACGACAATATCTTCAGGAATTGCTTCCATTATTAAGTCTATTTCGTAGTTTGACGTTACTATTTTATTGACAAATAAATAGATTTTTAACAACGTTCTATTTTTGTTTCAAAGCCACCTAGCTTTTTTCTAGTTATGACTTTTAGCAAAAATATACCTACATATCATTTAAAAGATGCTACAAATATTTAAGTTGTGCGTAAAACGTTATACGTTCCTCTGGCTAAACAAAAGATTACACCCTTAGTCGAATAAAGGCCCTCGCTCCGCTTCTGGCCTCAAACTTCGACTGCGGGCGTAATCTTTTTGTTTCGGCCCTCTAAACTTAAATAACTATTAAACACATATTTTGTTTTTATTTACACATATATTATATTTCTCTGTTTATTTCGTAATTTTTTATAGAAATGTTTTACAGTAATTTTTTTATAAAAAAAGGATTTTTATTCTTATTATCAAAATTCGAAACATAATAGATCTTTTAATAGAGTTCTTCTATTTCAATGTATGTATCAAAGGAAAAAATATATATTTATTTTTGTAATTCAAAACTACCAATTTGTACTTAATTTCTTTGTGATGAAATATCATTGAATTGTCGAAATTTTGGCCAGCACTGTAAATATTTAAATAGGATAACAAAATAGGTCGTTGGAAAAAATGTTTCCTTAAATTAAAAACTCTTTGTTTCTATAAACGGCTTTTTTCATAGCTACGATTTCGTTGCTTTTAGTAAGCAACCATTAATTTTTATTATCGTTTCTCAAATTGAATACATCTGCGACCATCAGCTGCTCAAATTTTTTTGAGCAGTTAAAATTTTTTTGAGTAGCTGATGCGACTTTAATTTTAATATTTTTATTTCTTCCAAATGGGCATGTTCCGTGGGCAGAACTATTTTCATATTTAAGCTTCGAATACTCGCCAATACGCAAAGCAACTTGCTGAAGTGGTAAATTGCCGCTACGAAGTAAATATTTGATGTAAAAAAGGTGATTTTAATGGATTAGTACTGATTTCATACAGTGGTCTAAATCTTTTCACATCATTAACTGATGAAGATTATGTATATTACTCTCAGTAGAATTTTCGCCATACAACATCATTTATTTTTCTATGTAAGTATCAAATAAATTACCAGCTATATCTAAATACTGAAAAAATTCTCTCGTCAAACATATTCTTACAGCACAAATTAATAAAAGAAAATTCAGATACGCTTTTGAATTTAAAAAATTCTTATGTTCCAAGTAGATCAAAAATGTTCTAGATTCTAAATCTTTCCAAAATTTTAAGTGGTCAATGGCATTTCTAATGGCATTGTTTCGTTGAATTCCTCCAGTTTCTCGGACATTTGTCAAATTTGTATTCCACTTAATTTTGTTTTGAAATTGAAGCTGCCTTGAACCCATTTCACTAAACATTTTTTCATAATTCTGCAAAAAAAAATTCATAAATGCAGCAAATGTGTGGGGTATGCGACTATAAAATCTTAGGGATTCCTCCTTACGATGGTTCTCATCTAGACGATTTTGAAAACTACTACTTATTTTTTTTTTTTTTAAGATTGCGATTATATAATCTTTATATGATTCTAAATGAATACAGTAAAGCCAAAAAATTGGTTCTATTCTTAACTATTTATATTTGATAACAAAAATTAGAAAAATTAATAATATATGAAAACAATTTTTTTTTTTAATAATTTTAACACATGTTAATATGACGTGTGGCTTTCCCGTGTGTTCAGAACAGCTTGACATCGACGTTGCATACTTAAGATTGATTTCTTGATCGATCGAAATAATCGATTTCTTCTTGAGGTATCGCATTCCAAACAGAATGATTCTGAAGTTTCATAATTCTTCTGAAGCTACTGCGAACATTTCCCTATTGATGTTTCTTCGCAAACCCAAACGCAAAACTCTTTGTTGAACCATATCCCACACGTGCTTAATGGGATTGAGGTCTGCAGATTGTGCTGGCAAAACATTTAGATTGTGTTGTTCCAAAAATTGCATTGCTGTTAGCGCAGTGTGTGGGAGAGCATTGTCCTTCATTAATACAAAGGAGTGTCAGTTGCGGCATTTGGAATAACAACAGAATCTGGTATAAAATCCCGGATCAAATCCAGGTAGAAAATTGCCGCCAATTTCTGTTCTACAAAAATTAGATCCGTTCTTTCACCAACACGTATGCCACTCCAAACTATAATCGTACCACCTCGGTAAGAATGAACCTCCTGAAAATTACGAAATTGGTTAATGCTCTTTTCGAATATGGATGCATTCCAAAACGAGATTCGTTTGTGAAGAGTACGTTAGCCCATTTATCATTTTCCAACAAAACATGTTCCTGGGCCCAATCATATCGAGCTCCTCGATTTCCTCGTGTTATGGGCTGCACTTTCAAAGGTCGTCTAGAATGTAATTTATCTTCATGCAACTTACGCCGAACAGTATCAGCCAAAATTTGCACTTGATGCGCTTGCTTGAGCATTATTTGCAGCTCAGGAGCGGTTATATTGGCTCGCCTACGCGCTGTTAACTGGAAATATCGGTCTTGTGCAGGGGCAAAAAGTCGCGAAATTACACTTTGGGAAGTACCAAAACGCCTAGTAACGTCAACTTCGCACACCCCCTTCAAAAAGCGGTACAGATCTCAACATATCTTTACGGCTTAAATGCCTTCGTTGCATTGTATACAATATTACACTGGCATATAAAATGTAAAATATGCAATGATTTACTTTTATTTGTCAAGCTAGATAAAATATCAAAACGTTCGAATAGGTACTAAATATATTTTTTTAAATTGAGGCAAAAAAAAATCCTAAATAATTCAAGTTTTATATTATAAAAACAGCAGAGGTTTATTTTATAAAATGTTAACAAATATGTGTATAAATTTTGCTATTGTAATTTGAAAATTACCAATTTTTCAAATACCCTTAGTTTTGCGGTTGTGTGTAGAATCGGTTTTTAAATTTGCATGAAGTCTGTGGAAGCTAAGATGGTGTCCAGCTTTGAAATATTCGTCTTCTGTACAACATTTGGAACGGTCATGTTTGTGATTGAAATTGACAGTACCTAGAAAAAATGTCTATGAGTACATAGACTCATCCACAAAAGTTTCGTTTAAACCTACCATTTACAAAACAAAAGCTCTTGCAGGTGAATCACAAATAAAATATCCATTTTTGATAATAATTTTCTGTTCATTCCACACTAGCCCGTTGTCAATTCGTTGAGTTATTCCATCCAAAAGATTTTTAAAAAGCTTGTAGATTTGGATTTTGCTTTCCATAATAAGTAGCTACAACCATTAGATTCAATTTAGTTATATTAACAACGGGCGCGAAAATTGGCAAAAATTCATACTTTGAACTGTTATAAATAGGTAGACTATCAATATTGAGATTCAAAGACAGTTCAATGTCTTTGTTACGCAAATAAAAATCAATTTCACCGGAGCCCAAGAAAATAACTAAACATTTGTCCAATCCCTGGTACCAGAATTTACCATAAGGTTATGTGCAAAATTGCAACTTTTTTAGGAGTTTCTTAAAGAGTTCTACTAGCTTTAGGTAACTGTTTGCATCCCATAATGTTTCTTAATATACTCAATAGTTTGTTGATTGACATATGTTTTATTTTTTCGCGAATTGCCCAAGTTGTTATCGCATTTTTGAGTTGAATTTCTTTCTCTACCTCATCTTTTTTATCTTCACCCTCAGATTCTTCTTAACATTCAGAATTCTTGTCTAATTTCTTTGTCAGACGTCAGAATTCTTGTCTCACGTACAGTAAATGGATTTTGTTCCAAAGTTTGAATATTCTTAAGGATCTTTTGTTAACTAAATTCGAAGACTGAATACTTGATTTTTGGAAAACTAACTTCCACAAATAAGTAGAGTAAAATTTTGTATGTCTTTATTGTTTGAATATGAGATTAAAATTAATGATATAAAATGTAAGAATAAAAGTAAACTAAACAATATTATACGTCAACATAAAATAGGTGATTCCTGGAATTATGAAGAATCAGCATTACAATATCTTAACAAGCTAATTTACATTTCAAGTACACGTGTAATGAAATGTAAGTATGGAAAAACATGTATGTTATGATAAGCACAGTATTAGGTTATATTACACCTCCCCTGCAAAAGAAAACTTTATTCTGAATCAGAGTAGAAAGGTTTCACATTTACATCATTTGAAGATACATTATTTGAAGGTTTTTTGTTATTAATATATTTCTTATACAGATAATGAATAATTATGGATATTAAAACTAAAGGTGACATTACATATAACACCATATTCCAAATATTGAACTAGTAAAAATGAGTTCTTTCTAATGGTTTAATTAGAGCAATTAATTTGGCTCTATTTTTTATAGTCTGTAATTTATCTAGATCTACTTTCTGTATCTCTAGAATCGATGAGGATTGTTCAAGTTGGATTTCTTCTGGTTTCATTAAAGACCTTAGAAGAATAGTCAGACTTGTTGTTGATTCTTCATCATTGATATATGTTGCTTCTGATGTGGAGAATCTGCATCCGTGTGGTATTTGAAACAAATGGCTTCCTTGTAAATTCAAAATATTCTCCGTCTTGGTTTGAATTTTGGGTCGGATTTTGAAATACTCTAATGTATTGGGATTGATCTACTTCTTTTATGATTATGTCTGGTATTGAGACCATTTCTAACTTGCATGATGTATTATTGCTTGTTAATTGTAAAATTTGGAAAGTACAATTGGTCTTAATGTTTCCATTCAGTAGATTGTTTTCATTGCAATTATATACAGAATTGTAATTTTTACATTTTTCACTTGTATATATATATATATATATATATATATATATATATACAGTATGTCCCCGGATGGGGTTGCAAGGAGGAGAAACTTTCTTATTTTTTATTTTACGAGAAAAATGTCTTTATAAAAGTTTTTGCTTGTTCCAAAACGGCTGAATCAGTTTTCACCAATTCAAATTTCCTTTTGGTTCCAGAAAAAAAAACGAAAAATAAGTTATTTTAGTTGTATATTTAATTCAATTCAAGTCACAACCGTCCAGTTGGCGATGGGTTATTAACAGTTAAAAATCAAATTATGTCAAAATTATTGCTAATGTTGTCAAAAAAGCAACAAATTTACTTGATACAGTGTTATGACAAAGGTAATAAAACAACCCGTTGAATCATCAAAGAATTTAATGAAAAGTTTCCGGATACTTACATTTCAAATTATGGTGCACAAAAATAATAATAATTAAATAATAATAAAATAGTAATTTTGACATAATTTTGTTTTTGACTGTTAATAATCCAGCTAGACGGTTGTGACTAGATTTGAACTAAAAATAGAACAAAAATAACTTATTTTTCGTTTTTTCTTTGGAACCAAAAGCAAATTTGAAACGGTGAAAACTGATTCAGCCGTTTTGGAACAAGCAAAAACTTTTATAAGGAATACATTTTTCTCGTAAAATGAAAAATAAGAAAGTTTCTCCTGTTTGCAACCCTATCCGGGGACATACTGTATATATAATATTGTGTGTCAGATATAAAGTATTTTTGGGGTAATATTATGGTTGAATATTGATTTTGTGAGTTTAGAATGGGAATGGAGTATAAATGAAAGTGATTGTAAGACTCTGGTTGAACTATTGGGATTGAAAGTATAAATACTATCAGTTTTTTATTTTCGACTAGTTTCGATACTTTAGAGCAGTATCATCATCAGATAAGAAACGCTACAAAATGTGTAACAATTAGGAAAAACATATTTACACCAATCAAAAAATAATTGTAATAAGTATGAGTTGTAGACAATAGTTGAGAAAAATTGTAAAACAACAACATTATTTAATAATTTAAAGTGTGTGAAAATAAAATAGATCAAATTTAATATTGCACATTTATGAAAGTCTTGTAATTATTGTTAGTCAAATGTGTCAAATTAAAACATATAAGTAATATATAAGTAACATTTAATGAGTTGGAACAAAGGAATTAAAATTGGTATATAAATTTGTAGATTTGTTATTTAAGAGTATAAAAAATCGAGCATATAATTAATTAAACTACAAAACAGAATAATATATAAATAGGGTAAAAAATTGTTTAAAGAGTTATCATATTAGAGTTAAATTATTAGTCAAGTTGTAGATTATTTGTAAATTGGAAATTTTTGAAAAAAGAAAAAGGAGTATTAATTTTGAATATTGTACTTACTTGATGATTAAAAAATTAAGTAATAAACTTTCATTAGAAGTTTGAACTTTAAAAAAAAACAATTTTTAAATCGAAAAACTGATTCTAAATCAGTGGGTACTACGTCTATTTATTAGCACGGACACAAGAACAATGTTCCTTCAGAGTATTAAAATAGGTGAAGCCTCTTTTTTATACTTTCAAGGTCAACATTCTTGTAGTTTTTCTGTAAACCGCTAGATTTTAATTTTAAATTTAAATAGTTGAATTTTATTTAATAATGGTGAATAAACTATTGATTTTCAAAATTGTTTGTGTATTTAGAGAAATTTTATTTTTATCAATTGAGAGTTTATATATTTCCAATGCTTCCAGATTATTGAGTCGATAAGAACTATTACAACAATGCAATGGTTTAAAACCTTTTTCAATATCAAAACTATGATTAGTGTCTTTTAAATGATTTGCAAAATGTGACGTAAGGTCGTGTATATTTTTTGATGATCTAAGGTGTTCGCTAATCCTATTTTTGAAATTTTTTAAAGTTCTACCTATATAAGTGGCTTTGCAATTTGTACAAGTTAATTCATAAACTCCAAATTTGTTCTAATTTATTTGCTTTGTCTTTATTATTAATGAGAAAATTACTGAATTTATTTAAATTTTTAAATGATATTTTTAAGTTTGGAATTAAAAAGGTTCATATATTTCCTTATTTACAAAGTGCATGTGATTTGGTATTGCAAGTTACATTTGGTGCAAGAAAATCTTTAATAAAATTAATTACATCTGCTTCAAAATTGTTTGCAGATAGTTGAGCAATCATTCTTTGTTTTTCTTCGATTTTTATAATTTTTGGTTTTGCTGGAGAATGATATACATAGTTGAAAGTAACTTGACTTTGTTCATAATTAATGGGTTTTCTGATATGGGAATTCCTACGATAGGGTCTTCAGATTGATTGGAATGTACTGTAACAGTTTCATCTAGCTGGTTTTCAGTTTAATTCATTTCTTCGCTTGTAATATTAACTATGATTGATTGATTATCATTATTTGATAAACTCATTTCTTTATTAAATGCTTTCATGTAATTTTCAAATTTATTTGTGTTGATTTCAATTTGTGAAAGTGCGTCGGGGTTGCAATTTAATTTCTCTTTTTTGTATAATATGTTGTAATCATATTCTTCTAATTTTAAACGCTAAATCTTAATTGTTTTGAATTAGGTTCTTTAAGTGAAGATATCCATTGTAATGGTTTATGATCGGTAATAATGTTAAATCGCTTTCCGTATAAATACGGCCTAAAGTACTTGGTGTCCCAAATTTACGCTAAAAAATTTTTTTTGTATGTACTTTAATTTTGTTCTGACGCATTTAAGGTTCTCGATGCATATGCTATGGGGAGGTCTTTACCAATGGGCCTTGTGAAAACACGGCTCCTTTGGCAAAATTACTTGCATCGGTTGTAAGGTTAAATATTTTAGAAAAATCTGAATATTGAAGAATGGGTTCATTAATAAGTAAACTTTTGCATGTATTGAAACAATATATAAATTCATCATTGTGAATAATTTCCTCATTCTTTTTGAGGCATTTAGTCAGAAGTTTTGTTATTTTTGCGAAGTCTCTAACGAATCGTCTATAGTATCCTAAAAGTCCTAAGACACCTTTTATTTCTTTTGTGGATTTTGGCAACGGGTATTTTTTTATCGCGACAATTTTGTCGAATTGGGGTTAGGTCGAATTTCTTCTGTCGTCACAACGTGACCTAAATAAGCTACAGCTTGACAATTTAATATAGGCACCGGGTATGTCTGTTTAAAGTCGTGCGCCTTCGGTTTAGCACAAATCACATCTATGGGGGCCGGGCGAAGGCGACAACAATGTAAGCAAAGCTAGCGTATGCGCCAGCAGTCAGCAGTAGCTTACACACAACCAACTCATTCAGAATTTAGATGCATAATAAAAAAAAAAAAAAAAAGTTTAGGGTTTGGATGGCGAAGAACGCAAAATAATCGCAAAATTTTAATCGAAAAAAGTGACCTAAGATTAAAACGCATTCAATTTATCAAAAATCTTCAAAAATATAGAACTGAAGGAAGACCAATCATATATATTGATGAGACTTATATTCATAGTGGCCACACAATGTCAAAATTTTGGGGCGACAATTCTAAAGAAGGATTGTATGCCAATATATCGAAAGGTCAGCGATTGATTATTGTACACGCAGGTGGAAAAATGGGATTCATAAACAATTGTTTATTAATATTTAAGTCTGGTCTAAAGAGTGGCGATTACCACGATGACATGAATGGCACCAATTACGAAAAATGGGTTTCTGAAAAATTAATTCCCAATTTACCCCAAAATTCGGTAGTTGTCATTGACAATGCACCATATCACAATGTACAAGAAAACAAAGCGCCAAATTGTAATTCTAGGAAGCAAGACATGATAAACTGGCTATTAAATAAAAATATTTCGAATCAGGACCAATTGAGTGCGCTTTTGAAGCCTAATTTATATGAACTAATTAGAAAAAATAAGCCAGATCATATAGAATATAAATTTGACACTCTGTTCTCCGAACATGGACACACCATATTGAGGTTACCACCATACCATCCTGATTTAAACCCTATTGAGTTGATATGGGCTCAGGTTAAGAACAATGTTGCGAAACGCAACGTCACTTTTAAACTGGCAGATGTTGAAGTGTTGGCAAGAGACGAGTTTAGTAAAGTGACAATTGAAAATTGGGAAAAATGTTGTAACAAAGCAGAAGAAATTGAAAACCTATATATGACCAATGAACATTTTACAGACATTCAAACAGAGCAATTAATAATAAAAGTAAATGATTCGGAAACTGATGATAGTGATAGTGATATTGATCAACCTGAAAACGATTCCGAAAGCGAATAATATATGTTTATATGTTTATTTAATTTTTTTTATATTAGTGTTTTGCATTATTTTCTTTTATAATGTTTATTATTGAACTTTATTATTTTGAGTATTTTATAGATATTTCATTTATATCAAAGTTATGTTTATTTGAGTTTTCTTCTGTTAGTGTTTTAAGTTGTTTTGTTTTATAATGTTTATTATCAAATTTATTATTTTGAGTATTTTCATAGATATTCCATTTATATCATGTTAGTGTTTTGAGTAAATTTCAATGGTTATTATCGAAATATTATTTCAAGTATTTTTATAGATATTTCACTTATATCAAAGTTATGTTTATTTAAAATATCTTTTATTATTGTTTTGAGCTTCGTTTTGGGTTATTTTCTTTTATAATGGTTGCAAAGTAAATGTTGCATAGAGTAACGCCTTAATTCATTCTCTAGTAGTTTTTTGTAGAAAGTGGTGTGGCTTTGCAAGTTTATGGGTGGTACCCTATGTATGCGCACTAGAGTTTGTGGTGCCTATATTGCTTTGCCAGATAGTACTTCCTTGCGCAGAAACTTCGATTTATCTAATTGTACCTGAAAGTTTGTTTCTCGTAACCGTAGAAATTCCGTTTTTAATCTAACTATGTGTTCTTGAAGAGATGTTGAGTAGATAATAATATCATCTAAATAAACAAGGCATATTTCATTTTGAATTCCTTGAAGAACATTATCCATCACACGCTGAAAGGTTGCGGGTGCATTTTTCAGTCGAAAAGGCATTCGGGTATATTTGTAATGCCCGTTATTCAACATTAAAAGCTGTCTTTTTTATGTCAGGATTCATCTCAATTTCATGAAATTCATTGGCAAGGTGTAGAGTTGTAAAATAATTACATTTCCCTAATTTATCCAAAACGTCAGTTATGTTGGGCAAAGGATATCGATCGTCGATTGTCTTAGCGTTAACTTTTCGATAGTCAACTACAATACGCCATTTTTGTTTACCGGAAGCGTCATTTTTCTTGTGTACAACTCAAATTGGAAAGGAACAAGGAGAATCGCTTGGTTGTATGATTTTTTGTTCTAGCATTGAATTAAGTTGTCTATTCACTTCTGGCCTGTAAACGAATGGGTATCTATATGATTTTGTATAAACGGGGATTTCGTCACTATGTAGTTTGCCCTGCTTTGTGAACGTTAAATTAGTATTTTGATTATAAAATATATCTGAGTATTCTACGTATAACTTCTGAATTTCTCGTTTTTTCTTTTCTTCTATGTTCATGTGATCAGTTCTAATTCTGGAAAAATCTAATCTGCATTTACTTGACGGATTTACTTTTATATGATATATTTCGAATTAATCTAAATTAATGTTAGTAACTTGTATAGGACGCTAAAAATTCAAATTAACCGGTTGTTTTGATTTATTTAAAATTTCTACTCGAGCACGGTTATTTATAGCTGTTAATAGGATTTCAGGAATTTCGCATTTTTGAATTTGCGTTTTTGAAATAAGAATGTCACCATTTGAAATGTTTACTGGGATTTCAACTATGTGTCTACTAGTGTGAGGTTCTAAACTTCAGTTATGAATAGGGTGTTGCCCTGATTTTTGGTAAAACATTTTAATTTTTGCGTGTGATAAGGTGTGATAATATTTAAATTAGCAAAGTCCAATTGCGCATTTATTTTTTTAGAATATCAATTCCTATTAGCCTATCATAGGTATCATGAAAGTAAAAGAGATTTAAAATGAAATTAAAATTTAAAATTTAACATGCGATGGATGAGGAATATTAAAAGCTAAAGGAGTTGGTATAATAACATTATGTTTATGATGGAATGTTTGTAAAACTGTGGACACCGAAAACGGTCCGTAATTTATTTTATCTGAAAATTTTTTTCTTGCTATTTCTAGATTTAAAAATGATTTGGAAGATTCCGTATCGATGAGAAGTTTTAAAGGGTAATTACGTAACATAATATAAGGCAATTCTTTACGGTCTGTAGGTAAAACTTTCTGTCTGTATATTCTATTATGTTCCGAATCTTGGGTGAGGGCTTTCGTGAAAATTTGTATCATTTGGGATTTCTGGAGATTCTCGGACGTCATTCAAATTTTTATTTTCTGTTATTTCTGAATGTGTAGTGTTCGGATACAAAATTTGGTGAATAGTTTTCTTTTGAAACTGAAGCGTTTTGATTATAGTTTGGCATGTATGGAAACCGGGAAGTGTTTCGCGTATTAACACTCATTGGGGTTGGCGTATTTTGTTGTGAAAAATTGCGCGTATTCACACTCATTGGTGTTGGGTTATTGTGTTGGGCAAAATTACGCTTAGGTTGCCAAACATTTTGATTTTGTTGATCATTTCTACCAAAGACTTTGTAGATTTTGTATATTGATCGGTTGGCTTGGGAATTGCGGTTTATATGAAGAGTTTACAAAATTTGGTTGATAAGTTAAACTTACATTGGGGCGCGATGGTCGAGAATTTCTTGGTGGCACTACATTGTTTTGTTTATTTTGATTTTGAAAATACTTGATATTTGCTTCTTGAATTATGAATTGCATTGCTTGTGCTACACTATTAGGTCGCATTATTTTTATATTAGTCCTTAGTGGATCTCGAAGTCCAGAAAGAAATGTTTTTAAGGGATAATCTGTATATAAATTTCGTTTCAACTATCATTTTCGTTGTCTTCATGTATGTCTATATAAAAGCAGAGAATATTTAATAAATGTAAAGAGCGTTCATAGAATTCATGTGGATTTTGATTGGGTTTTTGTCGCATACTAACTAAGTCCCAATTGAGACAGGCTTCATCTCTTTGGTCAGAGAAGTTTCAAACAAGAACTTCTCTCAATTCATCCCAAGTGGTAATATTACTAATGTTTGCAACTAGTTTGCCCTGGCCTTCAAGTTGATTAATGATTGAATTAATGATGAAAATGTTTCTGAAATTATCTGGTGCTGCAGCAACGTAAAAAGTAGCAATTTGCACGCATATTTTTAAATATCTCGGCAGATCATTAGTGTCTCCATTAAATATTGAAATACATTTAAGATAGGTAGCATCAAAATTCGCCATTTCTTCTGGAATATTGTCTCGATTTTCTAGCTGATTGTTTTGATTTTCTAAATTGTTATCGGGTATAATAAAAAATTGTCAAAAATTTAAAAGAAGTTAACAATCAACGCTATTTAATACACTTAATAATACTTAATTAATGATAGTTATTAACATTGCAATGATTGTATATAATTTGCGTTCCTTGTCCAGTACTTGCACTAGCAGAATTTTGAAGAGCAGTGCTAGAAATTGTTAGCTTAGCTTACAAATGTATTATTAATTACAAATGTATTTTGTTTGACATACAGAATACAAACAGGAAACGGTACAAACTGTACACAAAAAGGCACCCTGATTTTTTAGATTTTATCATTTCAAATCAATAATTGGATTGTCGTGTCGAATACAACTCGTGGCAGCAATCTTTTGGCAATCTATTTATCTGTCAGACTAACTCGTAGCTGTTGCCTCTAGACAATCGGAATTTTGATTTTGTATCCTTCGCTAGTCTCAAGTATGTTATCAATCGTAACACTGTGAAGAGTTTGCACCCTATGAGCGGTTAGTAAGGCCATAAGCGAAACTAGCTTTAGGGAAAGTTGTTCTAATGTTAGAGTTTCATTAGGACTTCATTTTTCTAACATGTTTATACAGCATCCCAGGTGTTGGTATACCTGGGCTCTTGTGGATTTTGTCTGTACAATCCCTTGAAAAGGCGTCGAATTTGTGGATCCTCGCCTAAGCGTTTGTTAGAAAGAAAAGCAACTGCGGACCTGGTCGAGTTCAGTGATCCATAAGATGCTCCTTGTTGATGTAAAAACGTCAAAAATTGTTAGACGCGTTAGCTCTCTCAAATTTTTTTTTAGTGTATGGTACATCCACCCTTAATCAATGCCTGGACAAACTGAGGTCAACAACCCCACAAATTGAGCCCATTCCCTAATTTTACATCTTCTAGTGGTCGAAAATTTTATTACGGATTTTTTAACTCTCTCTTGCTTGTCAAATGGTAGTTGTAAGCACATATCCGATGAATTAAAAATAAAACTCAAGAATTTACAGTTCTGAGAAGGCAGTATCTGAGATTTTTCTTTATTAATAATGAATCTAACTTAATTAAACTTCTTTCTCGAAGGTATGAAACCACCGGCTTCATTAGCTTAGTAAATACATACGGAGCTGTAGACAGTCCACAGGGTAAGCATGTATATTCATACAATATACTGTCAAAAATAAACCTAAGAAATTTCCTGTGATTCCTGGGCACTGGGACTAAGTGATAAGCACTTTTTAGATCTAGGAACGTTAAAAAACAATTTTTGGATATTAACTTTTCAGCTAGTTTTCTATCTTCTAGTTTGAAATGATAAGTAATTACAGAATGGGTCTTTTTAGATTAATGAGTAACCGTTTTGACCCGTCTGGTTTTGGAACAAAAAAAAATCGGAAAAATAAACTGATCCCTATGTGGCGAGCAGACAAGAACTGCACCGGACTCTAAAAGATCGTTAACAGCTAATTGAATATCGGCTTTTTTTCTTTATGACCAGAATGGCTCTTTAGGTGTGGCAGATTGGCTAACAGCCTTGAAAAAAGGAATTTTGTAGCCTTTTATTGACTCCAAAACAGCTTGATCAGCTGTAACCCCTTCCCAAGTCTTAATAAAAAAGGCCAATCGACCAGCAAGTTTGCTTACGTTTATCGTTTTCGGTTCCTGTGAGGGCTCTGGCATCTCTTCGAGTTCGTTAAGGAATTCGTGTAAATTCGTGGACGGTAGTTCGAGTTCTGTCGTTGATTGGAGGTCCAATTGCGTCGTGTTTCTTGTTGTCTGGCTTGCCCCTGGTCCCTGGGTTGTTGGCGAGCCGGACCTTTGAAGTTTAAAGATTTGACATGTAATTTTTTCGGAACAAAACTGGCACTTTTGGACACAGGCGGTTTTAAGCCCAAACTAGAATTTTCCAAAGCTTTAGCTTGGGCTACTCGATCGCTTAAATTTATCCCAAATAATCACTCGTCCATCGGTGCCTCATTCAAGGTTGATTTGACTTTTTTATTAAGGTCCTGTAATACTAAGGCACGCCGTGTCTTAGAATTGTCGTGATGTACATCTGCGATTACTCTAGAAGCGTCGCCTAGCAGCTCTACCACAGACAGGGTTGCATCGAACAATCCGGTTTAAGAAAACTTCTTAAAATGCTTTCCGTTATAATGGTATTCAAACTGATTAGTGCGCAGTTTGAGAGCCCCAAACGTAACGCACAGCAGTGAAATAACGAATCATATTCATATTAAAAACAACTGCCCTTTAATCCACACAACGCCATTGAGGTTATGTCGATTTTTAGCAACACCAATATATAGTAACACTACATTAGTACATTTTAAGAAAACTTAAAATACTGTACTTTTCAACGGTATTCAAACTGAATAGTGCGCAGTTTGAGAGCCCTAAACTGTATCGCACAGCAGCAATAACGAATATCAAACTCGTATCCAAAAACTGCCCCTTAATCTAGACAATGTTATTGAGGTTATGTCAATTTTTTAGCAAGCCAAAATATAACGTAGATAATAATAATCCTAGTCGATTTCTTGGAGTTGGAATCCATCTCTGGAAGCTGTCGGCTCATTACTTGTCGACGGTCTAGGGGATATAGAACGAGATCTAGAACATTCCTGAACCAACCGAGGTTGAGGAGGTGATTTTTTTTCCGGGTAATTCGTATGATTTCTTCGCGAAAATCTCGGAATTCCTTCCTCAATCTGTTTACTGACGATGAACCACGACGACGATGGTGTTTTCCCATGATAAAAAGTTTAATTTATGAATTTTATGAAAAATTTAGATCGAACACTCGTAAACCAACATGTGAGTTTGGCACACAAAGAAAGAATGAAGCGTGGATGTAGGTTGTAGTAGAATACCACCAGTATTACTATTAATTTTAAAATTGTTTGAGTTAGTACATAATGGAGGGTACTACTTCTGAATGATCTCAAGTGCAAGGTGCAAATATAATTAATATTATTGAATAATTCAGCTAAATCAAATTTGGGATTATTTATGTTCTGTATTTCTGACATTCACAAAATTATATTATCACAACTTATAATATTATTTTGTTACGTAAAAATTATTGCATTGATTACCTCTCTACTGTTGAGCCGATTCTTTGGTTGTGGTGAAGTTGTCCTTTTGTGTCCGATACACTGGGTAGCAAGAAGTTGTAGGTCCTTGATGTTGAGGTGTTGAGGAAAGTCTATGTTTGTCACAAGTTCCTTAATCACAATATCTCTAAAATAGTTCGTTAATGGTTGAACCAACGTAAAAGTCCGTGAATTGAATCAGGTATAGATAGATAAATAAATTCGAAGACCGAAAACTTGCTTTTTTAAAAACTAACTTCCACAAATAAGTAGAGTAAAATTCTGTATGTCTTTATTATTTGAAGATGAGATTAAAATTAATGATATAAAATGTAAGAATAAAATTAAACTAGTCAATATTATACGTCAACATAAAACAGGTGATTCTTGGAATTATGAAGAATCAGCATTAAAATATCTTAACAAGCTAATTTACATTTTAAGTACACGTGTAATGAAATGTAAGTATGGAAAAACATATATGTTATGATGAGCACAGTATTAGGTTATATTACATGTTCGACTATTTTATCAACTGATGAAATGGTTATGGCGTTTTCCACTATTTTTGCTGCTGTATAACTTTCACTTTCACCAAGAGAAGATAAGCCAGAATTACAGAAATTTTCTTTGTCTTGATGTCTAATAGTGTTACATTTGTTAATATACGTATAAAATGCTTTAGTATGTTTGAAAGGTTCTTTTCTTGAAGCTTTGAACATTTCTGTATTTTTTTAACTGCTTGATTAAACTACGTATACAATAAACTGTTGAAAATTCTAACATTAAAGAAATGAATCATATGTATAGTTCGAATTATTGCATAATTGTACTTTAACGATAGTACGATTCAATATGCATGAGCATGAACTACACACAAGGAACTACTTAATAACCGTCTTATTTTTTAATATACGAGGGATCTATTAACGTCAAAAAATCTAAGTGAAATATCCCTTTATAATATCTGTATAAAAAGATTTGTAAACTATAAAACCAGAAAAAAAAAACTACTATATGTTATTTAAAAGCGACGTATATATAAAGTACTATGAAATCCCGAATTTAGAGTATACATACATGGTGCGTAAAGAAAGTTTCGTAGTACTTAAAGAAACTCTTAGAAGTTGTACATAAGATTTTAACTTTTTGGTCATTGGAAATAGCATTTACATTAGCTTCTATGGCGTTTTAAGAGTTGATTAAAACTATGTCATACCTTATGTGTTACTTGTTAGGAAGTTGAAAATTGGTACATACGAGTATATTGAATCCAGCGAGGATAGATTAATTCTGGATTTATTTTACAAAATTATTATTGTTATGGTTTGAAACTACCCTCTAAAAGCTTAGAAACTGTGTCGTTATCTTAGTATAACTATTTACTATATAGTAAATCTATTAAACACATCTAGCTTATTTAATTGTAAAATATTGTAGAAGTATTTTTATTAGCATTAACAACGATCAATGTCGGGATGTATGGTCGATTAGCATCAGACGTTTCTATTAACTCCGATTCGTCTTATTACAAATTGCGACAGGCTAGTCTAAGTTCTCGGAAAGGTGATAGCTAGCTTCAGGGTCATCATATTGAGAATGATACTTATGTTCAAAGAAAACTGTATCACTATCAGTTGAGCCGTTCATTGATGTGAGTAGTATAGGAGGCACTACCATGACAATGATTATTGGGGTTTGGATAAGATAATTAATGGGCACTGATAAGATTACGAAAGTTTATGAGATAATGGATTTTATTACCCTTAAGGTCAAAAGGTTACAAAAATGATAAAAATCAATAAATTAGAAAAATCCATAAATTCATGATAAAAGTAATCTTATTTTTATCTTGAATTTTATCTTTTTTTTTTAATTACCATTAAGAAAAGATTCGGTTAAAAAAAATTTAAAATAGTGTGGGGAACTAAATTATTTATTTTTCACTGTTTGTAGATAAGTTTAGTCGATATTGAAATTTTATCAGTCTTACTACTAAGAACCGCAAGAAAATAAAATATAAAATTAGTGCTATTAAGAAAGTTAAGAAAAATGTGAAGGGCAAAAACAAAATTAAGCAAGTCTTAAACATTAGTGGTGAATTTGTGCAACCGCAAGTGGAGATTAATTTAAATGAAATTCAAGACTGGCCACAATCAGAACAAGGTAATTTTTTATATATTTTTTTTGTTATAACTTATAAAATATTATTTTTATTTAGAATGGCCAAAAATAGTGGACATAGTTGCAGTTGCTTAGGGGGGCGAACAGAAAAAAGCAGAAGAAATTGAATGGCCGGAACTGGGGGATATTTCTGATCACATTATGTTTTTGAATTGTTTAGAATATATATGTTGTTACTAAACCAATTTAATGCTGTAATTAGACTGGTCAAAACTGATCTCAACGGCCTACATCCAACCACTTCATCAACGGGCCGGGATATCAACTTCATCGGCCGCACTGATTCGTAATCTGCAATTGGCGGTTGTTCGTGTGTTGGACGTTGATTTTGTTGAGGCTTTCTGAAAGAAGTTGATACCTCAGCCCGTTGTTGTTGCTGTTGTTGTTGTTGTTGTTGTGGATGGTTGAAAACCGCGGCCGATGAAGTTGATGTCCCCCGGCCCGTTGATAAAGTGGTTGGCCTTTGCGATCATTTTTGACCAGGCTAATTACAACTTTAAATTGTAATTAGTAGTGATATTTGTTGTATCTGGCTTACACGACGTCATCCTATGTTAAATTCCCTATGGTGTCTGCCTCACTTTAGAGCATTCCAAAAACTACATGTAGTTTCTGGCTCACCTTATGTTAAATTTCCTATGGTGACTGGCTCAAATTAGGTTGATCCCGAAACTACATGTGGTATCTGGCTCACATGACGTTTGGCTTTTTTCATAATGTAATCAACGAAAAAAAAGTACATAGCATACTTTTAGAATAAAATTATGAATTGCGCAAAATAAGAAAATATATTAAGCTCATACTAATATTGTTACATTTATTAGATTTTATATGTACGTGTTCAAACATATGAGATATTTGCACAAGTTTTTACTGTTTTGCAAATTCAGTATATTTCTGGCTCAAGTGACTGTAGTCCAGAAAATGTATATTGTATTTAGACCAACTATATTGCGCAATACTTAATAATTATCAATTGCGCTAATAAGAAAATATATTGGGTACAAATTAAAAGCTCATATTAATTAATATTGTTACTTTTGTTAGATTTTATAATGTACATGTTTTGGTCAAATGCGCGGAAGCGACATTGACTCACCGACAGCAACATCTTAAGCTCGAGCGGTATCTCATTAACGGTACTAGCTACAAAAGAAATAACAACAGATTTGATTTTTTTGCATATACCAAATAAACGTAAAATTTTTATAGATTTTGTATGATTTTAATATGTAATTAATTTCAGCTCTTATTGAATAATCACATTTGTTAGGTTTTTTTTTCAAGATAAAGTTCGCACTCCGCATTTGTTTACATACTATAATTCTAAGCTGATTCTGCACTTATAGCGTGAGAGCCAGCTTATACAGAGATATTTGCATGATATTTTTGCCCTTAAGTTTTGTATACACATATACGATTTTAAACCACATCGAAGGTTTTATTTATGCGAATGGCTTGCTATATTACAGTAGTTCTACGCGTTGTTTAAAAAGTTTTATTTTGTTTGTATACTGAATAATTGTGGACCATCTATTTTTGCCCTTATCTAAATAATTATTGCTAGGTATGTACATATTTTAATTTATCTATTTTGACGATCGTTTTAAGCTGACACATTAATATTGTTTTTTACAGAGTATTTTCAACTTTATACCTATTCAAAACCAACAGCAAAAAAAAGCAGGGCAAAACAGGAAAAAAAGTATTGTCAAGTAGGCCAAGAACATTAATAATTTCTCAAACAATAATTCGTCAACATCAGCAAATCACATTTGTCAACATCAGCAAATAGTGCAACGTGCAAGGTTAACGAATATAAACAAACTAGAATATTTGATAAACAAGACAAATAATAAAACAATCCCTTCCGGATTGATTTATAGAAGAGGTTATAAAAGGAGGACCATCATTCAGATGAGTGAGTTGGTTGTTAATTAACAAGCTAAAAGATTAAGTCGAGTCAGGGTACGGTTGGTAATAAAGTGAATAGCTGGTTCGTAAAAGTACACATCAACTGGATCCCACGAAGACAATGTTCTCCTCTACATACAGCTTAGAATACGGAGTGCTGACTTTAATCTTGTAAGTGTAATTTGAAATAAACAAATGTCAAACAAAACCGATTGTATTTTAATAATGAGCGACGAAAAGAGAGGCGCGCGAGTGATAATCACAGTAAGTCCAAGCCCTTTATATTAGCCGAACTGCCGAGCTAACCCCCTCACGACCCCAAGGCGTGACATATGGTGGAGGTGCCGAATTTTCCCATCCAAGTTCCCCGTAACTTGAGATAACTTATAAATCTAAATGTTGGAATCATATTACTGCTCGAAAAATAACTCTCTCATTATCGTCACTAATTATAAACATCAACAATAAACGCAGCTGATAATGTCAAACAAAAACAATGCCAAATCAAAAATTAATTGTTAAAAACTATAATGTATAACAAAATTACTGTAATATTACAGAAATATATAAATTGTAAAAAATGTCAGAAAACATAAATGTATAACAAATCTATAAATGTTAAATATTAATTGTTAAATAAATTTATAAAACTATAATGTATATTAAAACAATCAGCATATAAAAATCGAGGTCATAAAACTATTATGATAGCTGAGACAAATTGTGATAAATAATATCCGACCTTGACAATAAAATACTACACCGATTTATTATTTAAATAAAATGTTATTTAAGGATATTTAATGTTATTAAAAATATTATTTAAGTTCCACAAACAATATTATGTATATCTAGTAAATTTAATAATAGAATATAAATACAACCCAAAGTGTAAAACTCTAAAGGATATGTTAATAACTAACAAATCTATCATGCAAAATTGGTTATAATGCGGAATGTCCGGTAACGATTCAATCATAACTCGCTCAAAAGCAAAAGGAGTCAAACAAGCAATTGGCGAACCAGTGGCAAGAAGTACAGTAATTGGTATTTTTATTTATATGCGCAGAAGAGCATTTTTTTTTTAAATTCAATCTTTTCTTTTTGTAATAATTGCAATGCTGGACACCCCATATCTTCTAAGCTTTTAACATTATTAAATCCACAATTTTCGAGCCAACTCTTTTACGTAAATTGTTGTAGCTTCATGCAGCGCTTCATAAAGCACCCTATTTAAATTTTCGTAAGGAATACCAACAGTTAGCCAATGTATACCGTGATGATGGTTTAGAATCCAATTCTTTGACGCCTTTTCAGAAATATAAATACCTCCAGTCATTTGGAGCACTAAATACAAATACTATTATATTTTCAGGATCATTAATCGGCACTAACGCTACTTCTTTAAAAATAAACTTTGTTTTTTTCATAAAACCTTGAAAATCTGCAATGAACTCCATCGTTCAAAAGTGGGTATTACACTAACTTCTGTATCTTACTGCTAATTGGTTTATACTCAACGATTCGATCATGCAAAATCAAACAATAGGCTGTTGTATTTGCCGGAAACTTATGTTTTGACTCGAATTCTAAACAAATGTCAACAGGAGCTGACTTAAGTGACTCATTTTGCTGAGAACAATTTATTAAAATAAGTGGAGCAATATTTATAAAATCATATTTGCTTAACAACGGTTTGTTTTCATGTGAACAGTAAGCGAAATTCTGCATACATTTCATACAGTAAAGCATATTGATTGTGCTCTAAATTTAAATTCAAATTGCCATATGGATACGATTGAGAATTCAAATACAACTTAACATCACTAAGTCGACAATGGTCAAACTTACTGATATCCATAGTATTATTATTTTTCCGACCTGTCTGAAAACCTACCATCACAAATCGAGGTTTTTCTGGTTGAGTAGCTCTTTTTATAGTTCAAATCTGTTTTTCTGTTGTTTGAAGCATTGGATATTCATATAACTCCCATGTTCGAAAACTCATGCTAATTGTTGGGTCTTTTTCGATAAAATGAAGCATATCAATCGTTTGTTTATCGGCTAGTGTAATATATGGAACTTTCCATTCAATTTGGTTTAAAATAAACTTAAATGGTTCAGCTTTTGTTTGAATTATAGCGTTTAAATCTGTTCTAGAACGAACAAGTATAAGTTCGTGTTTAACATTAACAATAACTTCGAGGTAATCTTCCGCAAAACCCGACAGCATATTAAGCGGTATAACAACATCAAAGTACCCTTCAGCATCGGTTATAGTAGTATCAGACGTAGCTTTCCATCCAGCATTTTCGAGCATTTGACTTTTGTTTTTATTTACAGAAAAGAATCCTTTCATCGTGGATGTGACTCCAACATTTTTACATTTGTCTATTTCCACACCGTTCAATTTGTAGCGAATTTCATCAAATAAATGACATAACCCATTGTTTATTATTTTTGTGTGTTGCACGGCAGTAGCATCCTCTCGCAACAATCGTATAAGAGAATATTTTAGTATGGGGCGACATAAAGATGTTGATAGTTTTTAATTATGTCAAACATATAGTCGCATCCCTAAGCATCTCATCAGACATTATACAAATTTAATAATAATGTTTGAACAGGATGATTTAAACTTAAAACATGTATATGATGATCATGTTAATATGGACATGAAAATTAATGACTTTCAGAACTTATGTAGGTTCTGTTGGAAAGACAAATTCGGCTTCTTAGTTATAGACAAAGATAGAGATATTAATATGGGTCGCCATCGACAAGGATTTGACTGTTTTGTTGATATATGTAAATAACTATTGTTCAAGTTCTTTAAATATATAAATATAAATTTGTATACATCATTCCATCATTGGATGTTAAACAATTTGAATGACGAGCAAGTTGTGTTCCATCTTAACTTAACGTGCAACTTGACATTTAACTTAACTAAAATTATTTGACTTGACTTAAACCCATTAACTTAACGTCCATCATAACATCGAACTTAACATAATATATCGAACGTGGCATTTAAGGGATTAAGTGGCATTTAAAGGATCTGAACTTAAGAAACGGTAAGTACATAAAAATCCAGGCATAATTCAAATAAATTTATTTTAAAAGGATAATGGTTATATTTTAACTATAACTTAACCTAAAACTTTCCTCTTCTAACGCTATCATCTTGCCAAGATACCTTTCCTACGGTGTTGAAATAAGTTGTAAATTTTTGCCTAACTTCAAAGTACTTCTAATATTTGTCCGCGGTAATGAACGTAGCTGATTTGGCATATCATTATTTTCATCTTTATCACTAATATTGCTTTCTTTCAAATTTTGCAAAAAGTTGTGTAATATGCATGTTGCTTTTACAACACCTACAACACTGTCAACTTTAATTTCAAATGGTTTTCTAAAGATACGAAATCTCGAAGCTAGAATACCAAAAGCACATTCAACACATTGACGTGCGCGCGATAGCCTGTAGTTGAGAACTTTATTTTCATAATTACCCATGACGTTTCTTCTTGGATAAGGTCTCATTAAATTTTCTGTCAAAGGAAACGCCTCATCGCCGACAAAAATGAATGGCAAATGTTCTTTAAATGTTGGTATTAAAGTAGGTTTTGGAAGGTGCAAATTTTGATAAGTCATTTTTTTCCCTAAAGCACTAGTAGCAAAAACATTTCCATCGCTGAATATTCCCATTGATCCTACATCAATTCTTGTAAATTTATAATTTGCATCAACACTAGCCATTAAGACTATCGAAAATGTATGCTTATAATTGAAATAGGAAGGTCCAGTTTTTAGCGGTTGTTTTATAATTAAATGTTTTCCGTCTATTGACCCAACACAATTTGGGAATTGCCATTTCTTATCAAACTCCAATGCAATGGTTTCCCACATTTCAGTAGTAGGTGGTGGTAAATATAGAGGTTGTATTTTTTCCCATATTGCTGCCAATACTCTATTTACGATTTTAGATACTGTTCTATCTCCCATTCTATAACTATAAGCAATATTTTTGTAGCAATCTCCTGAAGCTATATATCTGCAAATGAAAACAATCATTATAGCTGAAGTAATCAGTTTTGTGTTCTTATATCAAACAATTCAACTTAAAATTCATTGAAGGAAATGAAGCGAAAAGTATTTGGTCAAAATTAAGAAATTGCCATCGCGAAGCTTTACGTCGAAAAAAAAGATGTTTCAAAAGTGGAGCTGCTGCAACCGCTATAAAATTATGGAAATTTGAAAAGCAAATGGATTTTTTAAAACCTTATATGTCAAACAGAGCACGTGAAGGTAATTTGGAAAATGACAGTGAATATGACATTACAGAAGAGCAGCATGAAAAGGTAATTACCACAGATTTTGAAGATGAAAGCATCGAGATAGAGACTGAAAACTTATTGTCCGAAAACGCGCCAGATGATAATCGACTCTGAAAATTTACCAAAAAATAATGTAGGGACTGAGTGTGATGTACCTGATAAAAATGCTTTAGAGAAAAGCCAAACACCCTCCAAAATCAACAAAATTTCTACACGTGCATTTTTATCAACTCCAACAACTTCTATTTCCAAGACTAAATCGATCAGGCAAATCGGTCTGACCGCACCCCCTGCTTTTCTTGGCTTTGGGACCAACACTAACTTAGCCGATTTCCACTCTTCGGGAAACTTTCTGGCCTGCAGCAGCTTGTCGTAGACGCCTGCTAGGCAAACCGCGTCCACACCGGCGGCGATCTTCATCACCTCCGGGGGTATCCCATCCAAGCCTGATGCCTTCCCTTTCTTAAGCTTTCCGGCTGCTGCTAGCACCTCGCCAGCCGCGACCTCAGGGACTGCCGATGCATTACCCACGTTCTGCCAGATGATCTCTGGCCGCTGCGGGAACAGGTCATCGACAGCTCTGAGTTTGGCGGCGGTGTCCATCTTTGGCATTGCCTGCTGGCCAGTTCTTCTGCTAGCAATCTTGTAACCGTTGCCCCAGACATCGTCATCTACGGCCTTCATGATGTCCTCCCAGCATCGGCGTTTGGCTTGCTTTATTGCGTCCCTCAGCTCCTTCCTGGCCTCCCTGTGCAACTCGTGGCTTGCCTGGCAAGCTGCTTCATCCCGGTCCCTCCTTCCGTTGGCTCACACCCAGCGCCTTCTTTGCTGGCAGCATTCCTTACGAATCAGTGCTATCTCGTTAGTCCACCAATAGACGGGTTTTTTGAAATTCCGTCCCCGGTAACGAGATATAACTTTATCGCAGGTGCTCACCAGCACCTTCTTTAGGTCCTGGTAATCACTTATTGACCCGTCGCCAAGCACGCTTTCCAACTTAATTCGCATCTTCTCCTCATGCTCAGCCTTGTACCGCCATCCTTGGGGTTCAGCCATCCTCTCCTCTTTCCCTTCTATGGTGTTCTTAATAGTATAGGAGATTGCCTGGTATAGTATAGGAGATTGCCTTTTCTCAGCGATACCTTCTCTATCACCCGCCAATCGATCATCCTCAGCAGCACCCGGCCAGTCGCCAACGTCACATCGATCACGCTTTGGGCGTTTTGCCGCAAAAACGTAGGCGTGTTGCCGACGTTTGCTATCCCGAGACTTAAGGAGGCGAGCCACTCGGCCAGCATTGTGCCCCTGCTGTCTTCCCGATCGGATCCCCACATATAGTTCTTGGCGTTGAAGTCGCCCGCCACAACAACCTCGACGCCTGCCTGGATCTTTGGTCGAACCATCTCGCTGAGCTCTTCCAGGAACCGGTTGCCTAAAGGGGGCAACCGGAACCGGTTGCCCCCTTTAGTACCCTCGACCAGGCCCACCCTCGACACCTTGCTCTCCAATAGCTTCTGGGCCTCCACACCACCGATTACCAGGGTCGCCGCTTGGAGGTCCTTGCCGTATGGACGGAGTTCGCCTAGCTTAGCCCCCTTGCCTTCCAGGTCGTCCGTTTGTGTCACGCCCACCGGATTGCCCTTCATGTCCGTCAGCAAGGTTTTATACGCTGGTTGCCGGTTTTCCCCCTCCTCCTTGCCTATGGGTTGGCACTTTTGGTTCGGCGAACCTGCTCGTGAAAATCGCAACCCGAGTGTTACCCCCCCAAAAGATGCATTCCGCCATCTTGCGGAGCGTCTCGAGTTCGGTGGCCTTAATCCTGTGCAGAGCCACACACTCATCCTCCAGCGTCTCTTCCTTCACCGCCATAAGCTTCTCCCACAAGTCTCCCATTGTGCCGTCCAGGGTGGCCTTTATAAATTTCTTAGTGCAGCGGCCAGCTGGGTTGTTTCCGGACTTAAAGAGCGTTACGGTTCTTTGCTCTACAACCTCAAACTCTCTCGTGGCCAGCTCGAGCTCAGGAACCGCGGCCCTGTACAGGCTTTGGATACTGGCCTGCATTTTGGGGTCATCACTCTCCATCATCACCACTTTGACGGTTGACCCTTTGGTGTCGAGGGGGTTTCCTACCAACACCTCCGTGTTGGTGTAGAGCTCCGGATTTCACCTTCTGGTTGCTACCGCTTTGAACTGGGCCAATGAGGCAATGCCGGCAACCGTACTCAACATTGATTGCCTGCCCCATGCCCCCTTTGCAGCTTCCGCGCATTTTGCTTCCAGGGCCGAGATTCTGCTGGCCTGGTCTTGGAACTGGCTTGCCATAGCCCTAATCGTTGCTTGCTTCTCCTCCACCGCGGTTGATTCCCGGGACTTAGCGTCTTCGAGGGCTTTTGCCTCAGCTATGAGGTTCCTCCGCTCTCTCGCAATCTCGTCCTTGATGTTTTGGACCACCGTTCTCTGCCTCTCCATCGTTGTTAATTTGGCGTTAACCTCCTCCCGAGATTCCTTCAATCCTCCTTTAATCCGTTCGATCCTCGCATACTCCCCATTCATTGCCTGGTCCTTTGCGTCGCCGGCCTTTTTTATGGCTAGCGCCATCTCCTTTACTTTAGCGCGGACCTGCGCTTACGTGGTGGGCCCTTTTTCCACCAGCGTCTTCGAGGGCTTTTGCCTCAGCTATGAGGTTCCTCCGCTCTCTCGCAATCTCGTCCTTGATGTTTTGGACCACCGTTCTCTGCCTCTCCATCGTTGTTAATTTGGCGTTAACCTCCTCCCGAGATTCCTTCAATCCTCCTTTAATCCGTTCGATCCTCGCATACTCCCCATTCATTGCCTGGTCCTTTGCGTCGCCGGCCTTTTTTATGGCGAGCGCCATCTCCTTTACTTTAGCGCGGACCTGCGCTTGCGTGGTGGGCCCTTTTTCCACCAGCTTGAAAAGCTGCTCCCCGCTCTGCTTGAGACGGTTCCACGCCTCGGTATACTTCCGCCTGGACGCTTCAGCAGAAGCGGGCTCTGCAGTGCCGCTTTCATTTGGTTTTTTTAGGCGCTTGTGTCTGCGGCGACACAGACCCAGTCTTTTTTCGTTTACAATTGGGTTGTTGTTCTTCGGGAAAGCTGGCGATTACAACTAGCTCGTCAGCCCCTATCCTGTCTCTGATGGCCTTCAGTTTTTTTTCGAAGTCATCTTTGTCCGAGTTCAACTTTTTGGATGGGCCGGCCTCTTGATTCGGACTCCGCATCAGCTGTTTTCCTTTTTGGAATTGAGCCAATATCTCCCTTTCTGCTTCTTTCTGCCCCCTCTCTCCCTTTCTGCACTAGCGTGATGCTAATGTTCCCAATCATTCCAGTCATGGGTAACGGTGCCCCGGCCTAGTTTCCTACCAGGGGTACTGTGCTGTCGCCGGATGACGGTCGATCCGGCAACTTCGTCCTCGAGCGGTACTGGGGTATCCACCCCCTGCACCGTAAACACGGACTCTGTGGTCGAGTCCATGCTTGGTTTGTACAGTTTCCCTCTGCTTGAGTTTTATACCTACCTCCAGGTGAGAAGAACAGCCGCCCCTCTGGGGTCAGACGTTGCCAGCAAGCCGCTCGATGCGAGACAGACGCTTGCTGGATTTCTCTATCGGTTTTGGTCCGCGACGGGTATTTGATTTCCGCGCTACCACCCATATCTGGGAGGCGTTCCCCTATCTGCCACCCGGGGACGCGCCAGATGGGAGACCGACAACTCCACACTGGATGTAATTTTTTTTTAACCCAATTCAACAAAACGCATTATACATTCTGAAAATAATCGTCCTATAATACCTATCAAACCTCGTTCAATAAAATTCAACAAATTACAAGTTATAGCGCTGGGGATTGTTAATAATTCGCGTAAAAATAATCTCCCAAAAAATACGAATTTAGATTCTACTCAGTAATAGCTATCAAATGATAGTTTGTTAAATAAAATCCGACAATTATTCAAAAAAAATTAATTTAAAATTACAAGTTTTAGGGCTGGGAATGTCCGATTGTTAATAACTTTTTTATTAATAGGAGCAAAATAATAAATGTAACGGATTTAGATTCTAGCATTATTCTTCTATTGTAATTTGTAATTTTTTTTTGCAGACGGCTTTTAAAATAAATATTATTCACAATGTCCGATTACATTGAAATATTAACAAGTTTTAACTGTTTTTGAAAGTTTATAAAGTTTTAACCTAAGAAGATGGAAATTGTTTGTGATATTCAAAGTTTTTGTGGTGTCAATGACGAATTTATTATTAAAGAATTAGCAATTGCATCGATAGACAAGAAATATTCTGAAGATTACATTTTGGAAAATCCTTATCCGTTTGATGATTTATCGCAAAAGCAAAAATACAGCTTGGTGGTTAATACACTTTATTCACGGTTTAAAGCGGTATTATGGATTTGCGCCGTATAAAAAAGTGGGTCAAATACTAAAAAAGATTTGTCACCTGAGTAAAGTGGTCTACGTAAAAGAGCATGAAAAATAGTCTGTGTTAAATAAATATTCTATTTCACCTAAGCAAATTATTAATATGGAAGAAGCAAATTGCCCAAGTCTGCGGAAATTAAAATCAACTTATTCATCTACCAGATGTACTTCACATATTGTATCAATATATAAATATTAAACAGCAAAATAACACAACAAAAACTATACTTTCAAAAAGTAAAATATTTCTTTTAATTTACGACTCTCAGGAAATGTTCCTTGGATCGAACAGGCGTTCCTTCTTTGCAACGCTAAACTTATACGTTGACGCAGGAATTCATGAGAACGTTTATCTCCTGTTCTTTCTACTAGTTTTTTCCCCAAAATCGAACACATTCGTTTTGCTTCTGGACCCCAGGATCCTAAAGTTTCGAATGCTAATCCAGAAAACAAATGATGATCCAATAAAAAAACCATATTTCTGGCATTTATTTTTTTTCACTTTTCGATGCAGCAGCACCAGCTTCTGCGGATGTAACTCCAATGTAACTCAAAGCCATAGTATCAGGACATGTACAGTCCCAAACCCAAGGTTTACCAACCGCAAAAATAATTTGAGTCATTCCATCAGGTCGCTTTCCATCAGATCGGACTAAACCTTGAGGTTCACGAGTTGCAGGTATCAGAGCAGATTGTAATGCTCGATAAACTATATCATTCAATTCATCAGGTCGTGACCTGCACTTCTATTACAGCTAAGCGCGTGATAACCCATTACATCAGCCTGATTCCCACATCTACATATGTGTTGAGAACAAACAAGAATACCCAGTCTTACTGCTATTGCAATTCAAAATTGAGCAGAAGTAAAAAGCTTGCCTAAATTTACAACAGGTAAAGAATTTAACCACGCACCAGATTCAGAAGTAAAACATGCTAGTAAACGGGCTCTCTGATCTATAGAATGCTCAAGCTTATTCCATAATTCATCTTTGTTTCGCTTCATAATAACATTGTCTCACATACGTCGAGACGATAGATTTTCACCCAAAGGAACATTCCCATTAGATAAGGATTTCCAAACTGAGGAAGCATCAGCAACGTACACCAATATTATATATTTCAGTTCGGAAAAGAAAAGATTTCAATTAGAGGTACCGGAAGTCAAATCTGACCTAGCTACAAGTGAGTATCTATTGGAGGGTACCAAAAAGGGTAACAAACCGGCAAAGCGGTACTCCACTGCCAAAAGCAAGCCGTTGTTGGCCGAAATGTTGGCCGCTATATCAACTCAATCGAAAATATTGTTGGATGTAAATTGACAGGTTTTCGAAAATTTCAGCAAAAGGTAAATTGAACAGTTCTATTCGTAACCAATCACTTAGCAACAATTTTCTTAGTAACGACAAATGGGAGGCAGCAATGAGTTGTATCTCAATTTTGAATGTCTTATGCTTGCTTGCTGAATATGCTCGAACATGTTCCCATGAGATCTGCATGCCACATATCGAGCCATTCTCTTAAACGGTAAAAATAATCACAACCATTTTGAACCAATTGATGTCCCAGCTAACGTTTAGCAAGTAGTTATTTATTAGACCGTAGTCACACGTTTTGAAGTCGTAACACTCTTCTGTATAGGAAAGAGTATTTTGACTTGTGCTTTGACAGTTTATTTTAATAAGCAGTGCAGGATGGTGTGTGTCAAGAGGAAGTAGCCCTATATCGGTGCAAGTTACTCTGCAGTCTAAGTTGTTACTCAAGACTAAGTCCAAAATTACGTTATTCAAGTATCTTAAAGCATTTAATTGGCTTAAATTGAAGTATATTAATGATTCAACAAGAATTTCAGCCGAAGGTCGGTATGAACTGCAGACCTGATCACTCAGGTCGGAAGACCAAATAATTTCTGGCAAGTTATAGTCACCAAAAAGATACATATTATAATCTTGAAATTTATCGAAAATTTCCTCAACGGAATCGAAGTGCAATTCGTAAACCTCTCGATTTGATGCTGGTGGAATATAAGTCGCGCCAATAATAAAATTTGAAGTATTAGTATTAACAGAAAGAAAAAGCTCTTCGAATGTACCGTCCGAAACCGTTGAGTTAATACGACTTACAGTTAAGAGTTTCCTAACTGCTATTAATACACCACCACCTCTATATTTTCCTGTTTTATTCAAATCAGGATCGAATCTAAAAACGTTATAGTTTAAGAAACTAAGTTCAGAATCAGAAACATCTATGTTCAGCCAGGTTTCAATTAAAATTATCATATCATAGTCACATACAGAAACACTTGTTATTAAATCGGTTAACTTAGTTCTAACACTACGAACATTTTGATAATAAATTGAAAAAGGTAAACTAGAGCACCTGAAACTGCAGCAAGAAATTTTTGAACTTAAATTTAAACTTTGATCAGGTTCTAATTGTTATTTCGCAAGGGCAAGATACTCAGTTTTTGATTTGCCATATTCGATTTTTTTTAAATATACTGGATATTTTAAATCAAAAGAGGTGTGGTTCGTACTTAATATTGTGCTTAATATTAAAGTTTAGACAGTTTATGCATTTAGCCACTTTCTTTGGACAGTTTGACAATTTGTGCTCTTCTTCACAAACCGGACAAAGATCAACAAGCTTTACACATTTTATTGCCTTATGACCAAAACCACTACACTTATAGCATCTAACAATGTTAAATGCTTCAACAACTGCACATTTTCGCCATCCTATGAAAAGATAACTCTCGCTTATGATGTTATTGAAATTGCTTTTGCTTTGAAGTTTGTGCGTATGACTTTGAAATGAGTTACAAGGTCCATCTTTAGGTTATTTTCATCAAGTAATTGAGTACACCAATCTTCATTTGAACTGTCGAATTCTTCGATATTTAGAATTTTAATTTTGGGAAGTATTTTTGTAGCAATATTTAGATCAAAGTTATCAGCAACTATTGATTCGCCGATTGATGACATTAGACTGTTTACATTATCATTAAGGCACTCGATTATAATGTTTCCACCTTTGGACTCTCTAACGTTAATAATACCAGGCCCAAGGTCAGTCGGTTTTGCAATTTGCTTAAATAAAGTTAAATTTTTATCTTTGTTTTTCGGCTTTAAAACAATTGCGCTAGATGATTGTTTTTTAGATTTTAAGATATCACTAAATGTACGACCTTTGTTGTCCGTGTTGGGTCCGTTAGAGGTCGATGGTTTTTTCACTTCAATGGAATGCTGTGGCATATGCGAAACATTTTTGCTGTGTTTTTGATCACTTTCGATACCATTTAATTTCTCAATTAATAATTTGTTGCTTAATTTAAGTTCATTGATTAAATCAGTGGTTATCGATAACTCACGCTTTAAATATATAATCTCAATAGATTCAACGGCGGCATTCGAAGTGTTGTCAACCTTTGAACTGGCACTATTCACACCGCAATCTTTACATGTCCAATTATTTTTATTAATTGCAACGTACTTAGACATAACATAGAAATATCTATTATGTATTTGATTTTTACACAAACTGCACTTTATCGACGTACGCATTTGACGGTTACACAATTCACATTTAGGTAGTTTTTTGTTGGTTTTTGATTTAGATTCAGAATCTTTATCATCAGATGTCGCCATCTTTGGAAGTTGATTAAACTTCGTTAATAACAATTAAAGCTGGTTTACTTATGTATTTCGGTATACGATTATAATAGTCATTTTGATCAAACAATGTAATATTTATATTTATATTTAAAAAAGTTATTAATATTTAATTTAATATTTATATTTGAATTTTAATATACGGCTACGAAATAACATTGAATCAATTGGTTTAAAATGGTTGTGATTATTTTTACCGTTTCAGAGAATGGCTCGGTATGTGGCATGCAGATCTCATGGGAACATGTTCGAGCATATTCAGCAAGCAAGCATAAGACATCCAAAATTGAGATACAACTCATTGCTGCCTCCCATTTCTCGTAACTAAGAAAATTGTTGCTAAGTGATTGATTACGAATAGAACTGTTCAATTTACCTTTTGCTGAAATTTTCGAAAACCTGTCAATTTACATCCAACAATATTTTGGATTGAGTTGATATAGCGGCCAACATTTCGGCCAACAACGCCTTGCTTTTGGCAGTGGAGTACCGCTTTGCCGGTTTGTTACCCTTTTTGGTACCCTCCAATAGATACTCACTTGTAGCTAGGTCAGATTTGACTTCCGGTACCTCTAATTGAAATCTTTTCTTTTCCGAACTGAAATATATAATATAGGTGTACGTTGCTGATGCAGTCTCAGTTTAGAAATCCTTATCTAATGGGAATGTTCTTTTGGGTGAAAATCTATTGTCTCGACGTATGTGGGACAATGTTATTGTGAAGCGAAACAAAGATGAATTATGGAATAAGCTTGAGCATTCTTTAGATCAGAGAGCCCGTTTACTAGCATGTTTTACTTCTGAATCTGGTGCGTGGTTAAATTATTTACCTGTTGTAAATTTAGGCAAGCTTTTTACTTCTGCTCAATTTTGAATTGCAATAGCAGTAAGACTGGGTATTCCTGTTTGCTCTCAACACATATGTAGATGTGGGAATTAGGCTGATGTAATGGGTTATCACGCGCTTAGCTGTAAAAGAAGTGCAGGTCGCAGGTCACGACATGATGAATTGAATGATATAGTTCATCGAGCATTACAATCTGCTCTGATACCTGCAACTCGTGAACCTCAAGGTTTAGTCCGATCTGATGGAAAGCGACCTGATGGAATGACTCAAATTATTTTTGCGGTTGGTAAACCTTGGGTTTGGGACTGTACATGTCCTGATACTATGGCTTTGAGTTACATTGGATTTACATCTGCAAAAGCTGGTGCTGCTGCATCAAAAAGTGAAAAAAAGAAATGCCAGAAATATGGTTTTTTATTGGATCATCATTTGTTTTCTGGATTAGCATTCGAAACTTAAGGATCCTCGGGTCCAGAATCAAAACGAATGTGTTCGATTTTAGGGAAAAAATTAGTAGAAAGAACAGGAGATAAACGTTCTCATGAATTCCTGCGTCAACGTATAAGTTTAGCGTTGCAAAGAGGGAACGCCTGTTCGATCCAAGGAACATTTCCTGAGAGTCGTAAATTAAAAGAAATATTTTACTTTTTGAAAGTATAGTTTTTGTCGTGTTATTTTGCTGTTTAATATTCATATATTGATACAATATGTGAAGTACATCTGGTAGATGAATAAGTTGATTTTAATTTCCGCAGACTTGGGCAATTTGCTTCTTCCATATTAATAATTTGCTTAGGTGAAATAGAATATTTATTTAACACAGACTATTTTTCATGCCCTTTTACGTAGACCACTTTACTCAAGTGACAAATCTATTTTAATATTTGACCCACTTTTTTATACGGCACAAATCCATAATCCCACTTTAAACCGTGAATAAAGTGTATTAACCACCAAGCTGTATTTTTGCTTTTGCGATAAATTATCAAACGGATAAGTATTTTCCAAAATGTAATCTTCAGAATATTTCTTGTCTATTGATGCAATTGCTAATTCTTTAATAATAAATTCGCCATTGACACCACAAAAACCTTGAATATCACAAACAATTTCCATCTTCTTAGGTTAAAACATGTAGGTATTCTGTGATTTATAGACTTTCGAAAACAGTTAAAACTTTTATTCTGTGTTTAGTATTAACCGAAATATCATCAAAAATGCGATAAAATTTGTTAATATGTCAATGTAATCGGACATTGTGAATAATATTTATTTTAAAGGCCGTCTGCAAAAAAAAATTACAAATTACAATAGAAGAATAATGCTAGAATCTAAATCCGTTACATTTATTATTTTGCTCCTATTAATAAAAAAGTTATTAACAATCGGACATTCCCAGCCCTAAAACTTGTAATTTTATATTAATTTTTTTTGAATAATTGCCGGATTTTATTTAACAAACTATCATTTGATAGCTATTACTGAGTAGAATCTAAATCCGTAACAAGCCTTTTTGGTAGATTATTTTTACGCGAATTATTAACAATCGGACATTTTCAGCCCTAAAACTTGTAATTTGTTGACTTTCATACAGCCTTGATCAATCGAAGTCCAGGAAAACATTCGAAAAATTTATTTCTAGAAAAATAAACACATTACTATACAACAAATGGAAAAGATTGGAGTATAAGGTGCAGACTAGAAACTCAAAGAGGACAACAGTTGAAGGTCCAGATAAAGATTATGGGTTGCAAATGGACATTCAAGATGTACCTTTAGTAGATGAAGAAGAAAAAAAAACATTTTTGGAAAAATTGTGTAAAACTAGTGAGGAAATCAAAACAATTGAAAAATCAACAATCGGGCAAAGCAATAATCAGTTGTGGAAATTCGAAAGAAAAGTACGGCTGACAGCATCTCTATTTGGACGTACTTGTAAATTGCAATAATCAACATAGACAAAGTTGCCTACGGAATTGTCTTTTCTTCGTTTTCTGGCAATTGCTCTACAAACTACGGAATAGAAAAAGAACCACTAGCTATTCAAGATTTTGAAATCGAATTTAAAAACCATTGCTCCTTGTGGATTATTTATAGACCAAGTTGAACACTACCTTGGGGCCAGCCCAGACGGTATAATAAAAAATGAAAGTGCCATCATCGAAGTGAAATGTCCGTATGCTGCAAAAGACCTAACACCTGAAATGGCAATATCTGCAAAAAAAAAAAACTAAGTGTGCCACAATTAATGATGATAAATTAGTCTTATAAAAACACATGACTATTACTATCAATAACAATAACAATAAAAAAAAAATAAATAGCAATAGCTATTTATGCAACCAGTTAGGAAATGCATTTTTTTGTGTAACGAGCGGATTTCTGCGGGACGAGCGCAGCGAGTTCTGCAAAATAACGCGAGTTACACAAAATAGCATTTCCTAACATGTTGCATACAAGATTTTTTCTAATTTTTACAAGAACCTTCTCAAAAAAGAGTTTTTTAAACTTATGATATTAATAATTTAGTGAATTTTATCAAAACAAGTAGGCTTTATTCGGAACTTTTCATCACCAGTTGTGAAATATTTTTCATTACATCACCAGTTGCGTAAAATGTGCCGTTTGCCAACTACAATCGATTTTGAAAAGTCACATTTTACATGCCAAAATTAGAAAAAATAAAGTTACTTACAGTAACTGAGTTTATTTTAAATGAAAAAGGCCATTTTAAAATTAAAGATCGAAATTTTTAAAAAAATTTGCCAATGACAATCTGACAGAAAATAAATAGAATGTGTTTCGTTTAATTTTGTTTTTTATGTAAAAATGTATCAAGGTTCAAGATGTTACAAAAAATTATATTTAAATTTTGAATATCGGTTCTTTTATTCATTGTATTTTTTACTAAAGTAAAAAGAAATTTTTTTACTGTCTCTTGCCTACCTTCCCATCGTTTACTTAAACAAATTTAACACAATATTAAGATTTAAATATCAAAATTGAATTCTATTTTTGCAACGTGCGTTCTCTCTCGATGCTCTTGCTCTGTCCCAGGGTCTGGGCACTCGCATATGATAATCTGTGCATTGTTTACATGTGACCAATATGACAACGACTTATAAAAAGTTTTTGCCTCTTCTTTCTTGACTGCAGCGCCAGACGCGCCCGCGTCTATAAAATAAAACATTCGTTGACGTTTAGCTTGGCTTGCTTTGTCAGTTGTTGTCAATCAACAAACGTTTGTTTGGTTATAAACAGCAGAGTGAGTTTTCCGACAAGTGAACTATTCGTTTGCAATTCGTTTCTGTGATTTGATATCGTTTTGTGTTTATTACCTTGGTTTGTATTTACGTCTCCTCTTTCATTCGAAATAATGCGTGTACGTCCGTGTTTTGTAGTAAGTTTGTTGGGTTGCTTGGGTTCGTTGAATAAGAGCCGACAATATTAAATTGTACTTAGTTTATTTAAATCTATAATATACCGAACCGATCTAAGTCAGACAAAAGTAAAAACAGTAGTGACTTAACAATCTAATTAAAAGTCATAATCTAAACTAATTACATGATGTTCCCAAAGTGGGGAATTAATAATATATCATCTTACATTTCTGATGTGATTGCATGATTGCATTAAAATCATTAATTAGACAAAAAAGAGATTCATTTGCAATCATGTTTATTGACACCGGAATTGTAACACGATTACAGGATAGCAATATAGCAATATTATACGTAAAAGGTTAATAGCAATAGTATACTGACATTGATATTTGGTACATCACTAATATAATACATATTCGTATATACTTATAATAATAAGGGTTGGGATCCTTAACATCTCCCCCCTAATTTGAAAATTTGTACCTGGGATTGGTACAAATGGTTTCTTCAATTTCCTCTACGTCACACACTTGAGGAATTACAATCGACTTAAATTTTTTTATAATAAAATTATATCCATAAAAGTAACCAACTACAATTATGATTGATACTATAGCTAATATGACATACTGGGAAATATGGAAATAAAATTGCTTATTATCTAAATTAACATTTTGTTCTTCTTTTTGTAAATCTACAATATCAGTACTTATTTTGCCTAGAAATGTATGATCAAGTGAAGAAAGAATAGTACTAGAATTAGTCTTAAAATTAACATGCTTAATTAAATTATTATTTATAGCTAATTTTGATATTTCTATGGTAGGCATATAGTTTAACTTATTAGAACTTTCGAATTCAATGTGCGGCTGCAGTATAAAATTTGCAGTTTGTGCTACACATTCTTTATTTAGTTGTAAAATCCCTGTTCCTTTTAATAATACAGTTTTTCTTTCGCCATCATTACAATTTAGTTCGAGTATTTCAGTTTTTGCTACTACATAAATCCACGCATTTGCTGTCATAAGTTGTATAAAAATAGATTTATCTAATTTAATTAGTTTCTTAGTACATGATGCCGGAATACTGAAAGAATATAAGAATAGTGCGGCCTCACAATTCGCGTCAATATTCAGAAATGACAATGGTTTGATTTGTTTGCATACAAATTGATTTTTTCTATAGTTATTACAATTTTGAAACTCTATCATATCCAGTAAATAATATTGTTGTTTAGTATGGTCAATTGCAAGAAACTCGTATTTTGGTAAAATAAAAGAAAATAAATCCTTTGAGATATAATTTGGCATACTAAAAAGTTTGTACAGGTCGAAATTTTTAGTGTTGATCAAGGGTATTGTTAATACGAAAGTAATTTTATTGTTGTAAAAGTATATATTTGGATTTATAAACATAATAATGAATGTTTTCCTTGGTAGGAGAAACCGGAAAGGATGTTTTTTTTGGTATAATGTTTCGTAGTTTTATCAATTCTCGAATTAGTATTGAAGGACTGAGAATAGTTGGATGTAAATATCCAGTTTGTGCCTTAGTAATTACTTCTAACAAATCTTCTTGTTCACTTAATATTTGCGTATGTGCCCCATTAAGCGCAATAATTAATTTAGTAATCTTAGCTTGAATAATTAAATTTCGTGAAACGTTATTAGCTTTTTCAATCTTTGTTTTAAAATCTTCAAAAATTAGGTTTGCCTTTAGTATTTTAGTATAGAACGCGTTTATAGTTACATTTAGTGCGTCAACTGTACCTTTAAAAATTGTAGTTTGTTTACTGGCAATATTAAGTAATTTATCTTGATTTTGTTTTAATTGTTCTATTTCCTTATCATAATAAGATGCATCTTCGCTGTCCAGCATTCCAAAGAGTGCTTTCGATATTTTCCCTCCTAAATTAATTAAACCTCTTTTCCGTATCGAATGAATATCATCAGTAATTCCTAACATATTACTAATAATATGTTCTCGTTTTACTAAATGTTCTAAATTATTCTGATATTGTTTCTGAATAAGTTTGCATTCGTACTGGTCCATTATGTAATCTAGTTTACACAGTGACATCATATTTAATAAAGTTTTATGAAACTCGTTAATTTGAGAATTATGATGATCATAGTTCATATATACTACTATTTTCCATTGTTGGCTATAAATGCTTAAAGTACCTACATTCTCATAGTATAATCCAGAAGAATTGTTAGATGCGGTGATTTTGTAGACCTCTTGTGCTACTGACATTGGGATTAGTTGATTAACATGCATCAAGTATAGTATTACAACTAGGATGGTTGACCTGTTGGGATTGGTCATGGTTTGTATATTTTTAGCTGGAACAATTTTAAAACTGCTTATTCTACAAATAGTTTTAAACGGTTCATGTGTACTTTAGTTCTTTTATTATTAATTAAAATTGTACAATTTACTTTTGAGTCAATGGAGATAATTTCATATGGTCCTTTGAATAATGGCATTAACTTTTTAGATTTTTTGCGCACAATAGTTTCATTTTCTAATAAAACTTTATCACCAACCTTAAGGTCTATGGTATTAACATTTTTATCATAGTATTATTTAGAGTATAATTTTGAGTTTAAGAGTGTTTCTCGCGCTATAGAATGTGAATGCTGTAAACGCGATTTTAATTCGTTGCAATAATCGTCATAATTGTACGTTACTTCGGGATTTTTGGTAACCGTAGTAGGTAATAATGCTTTTCTGCCGTAAACTAACTCAAAAGGAGTGTAACTTGTAGATTCCGTCGGGGTGGTATTGTATGTGAATATAGCAAAAGGAATGAATTCATCCCAATTATTCATATCTCTATTAATGAAAGTCCTCAGATATTCTACCAAACTTCGATGTGTTCTTTCTAAACTCCCATTTGATTGTGCACTCAATAGTTTACACATATTTTTAAACAATTCACTGGTAAAATTTGACCCCTGATCAGTTACTAACATTTTCGGAACTCCAAAACTACAAATAATCTGAGTTACAAAGCTCTTCGCAATTGTTGTTGATTCTTGATTAGGAATAGGAATAGCCAAAGAAAATTTGGTTAAATCGTCTCTAAATGTTAACAAATATTTATTTGAATTTTCGGTTTGGTTCATAGGTCCAACAATATCAAGAAAGACCTTTTCAAATGGATCGTTATTATCATTGGTTGTTTTGTTTTTCGAGTTGATTTATTTTTTTGACAAGACGAACAAGCTTTTACATATTTCTTTATGTCTTTATACATTTTACTCCATTTGTAATATTGGCGAATACGTTTAAAAGTCCTATTAACACCTTGATGTCCTCCGCAAGGTGTAAGGTGAAACTCTTTTAGAATAAGATTTATTTCATCTTTAGTTAGATCTGAATTGACATTATTATGAAAAATTGTAATTTTGATATCAGTATCTTTAAAAATATATCTTAGGAATGCTCTAATCTGATCAATTCGTATTTTATGATTTCTGTGAGTGACATTTGGTATGGATAATTCAGATAATTTATGCCTTAAACAAAATGACTTTAGCTTAATGAAACAAGAGAATATACCTTCGTGTGTAGGTTCCTCCTTAACTGTGGTGGATGTTATTAAATATATATAAAATTTATTGTTGTAGGAAAAATGTACTAAATCATGTAAAGTCGGATTTTGTATCATTAGCTCGTCTCTGCAATCATAATATTCTATGTTGTTATCAAAATCTTTAGTGGTGAAATAACCTATGTGCGAATCCTTATCGCATTCTGACAATTTTAAGTCGCTGTCTGCGATATTTTTGTTTATAATTATTTGTCTCTCAGATGCCTTTAAAAAATTGTTATAACTAATTTCAGTTATATTATTCGAATCATTGCTAGTTACATTAAATATTCGACTAAGAGCGTCTGCGTTAGTTGTATAAAAAGGGGACGCTGGAACACAAATGATGCCGCCATGCGTTATCATGTATAATTCTAAGAATTTTGTGTGATAAATGTCGGTATTCTTTGTACTGTGTGGATAAAAAGCTGGCTGATAAAAAGTGCATCGGGGAATCTGGAACATTTGCTGATGCAGCTAAAAAACGCTTGGGGCGTCTAAAACAACGCGTTTTTCAATACCAAGCTGCGCATATTAATTTTAAATAATTTTTTTATTTACTGTTTCACACAAAATAATTATTGTTTGTGTTTGGTTGTGCATTTTATTGTGGAAAATGAAATATTCTGCGATATAAATTTAAATTGTTTATTCATCAATTGAACTCCACCAAAGATAGATACTTCAATAAAATAAAAGTTAACGTGCTTTGGTAAGTATATTTATTTTGACATTTTCATTGTTTTGACTAATACATATATTTTTTATTTTGTTATTTTATAATTAGTAAAAATAAAAATGTGGACTTGCTATGCATTGGATAAACTAAATAAAGAACATGAGGGTGAAGAAAATTCTTTTGAAAATAGAGTGAGACATCATATGGGGCTCCTAAATATTTTGGCTATGGAGTATTGCCTCGAACAAAACAGGCTGAATCCAATGCTGGACCGTGAAGAAAGTGCAAAAAAAGAAATGGATTGTCACAACGCCATCGAAGCTTGCGAATATTATTTGGATGGAAAAATTGATGAAGCACGCCTGAATCTGCTACTAACCAAATTTGGGCAGCCGATGCGTAATAATGTTACTAGTGATACAAATTAGTGTTTATTTTTTTTATAAACCTAACCATTTAACTAATAAATTGTCACCACGTCTTTTTAGTATTTTTTATACGAGGTATATGTCAGAATTTTTAACACTCAATAAGTCTTGTTCGTAAAACACCCCTCGATTGGATTATTTTGATAGTCTTTAATTCTATACGTCTTCGGATGAGTTAACAAAATTTTGTCGATAGTAAATACTTCTGTAGACCAATTGGGTATGTACCCTTTTTCAAACACTTCCTTATATTTACTAATACGTACTCGTTCACCCAATCCAAATTTTGGCTTAGTAGGATCCACCATTTTTATGCGATTGAAAGATTTTCTGAGAACTTCTTTTTCATTATTGCTGTTTACATCTACAGGTTTCATCCCGATAGTTCGATGTATTGAATTATTATAGTCTTCTAATAATGATGATATGATGTTTACCCATTTATATGATCCTTGTAAGCTGAATCTTTTCCACATTTTCTCTTTCAGGGTGCGGTTAAATCTTTCACAAATACTCGCCTTCAAATTACTATATGTCGAATAATGATTTACATGGTATGCCGCTAAGAGAGCTTTAAATTTGGAGTTATAGAATTCTTTACCATGATCAGTTTGCAAGTTTTGAGGACTTCGTCCGCTAGATAATATTTTTGTCATAGCTTGAACTACATCCCCAGATGATTTTTGTTTTAAAGGAACAGCCCATGCATATTTTGAAAAATTATCAATAACCGTTAGCATGTAATTGTAACCTTTGTTTACTTTTGCATATGGAATCATCTCAACCAAATCTGCTTGCCATGATTCATCCAAACCTTTGCTAATTACGTGCCTTCTACGATAATTTCTTCTGGCAGGAGCATGCAATTCTTTTACTAATTGTTCTTTTGCTTCACTCATCTTCACATATCATTTAATAATGTGATAACATCAAATGAAAATAATTTATTTATATAAAGATTTTTTATATTTATATTTAATTATATATTCTTAAGTTGAGATTTTAATAAAGTTATCTGAGCTTCTAAATAAATAATATGTTTACTGGTTTGCTCGATAAGATTTTGATATTCTTTAATATTGTTTTCTGCTAGTGTTGCTGTTGTTTCACTTTTATTACTGATAACTGATAGCATATTCTTTATAACCATTACATCATTTATTAGTTGAGTCATATCGTTATAGACTTTTTGTATATTTTTATTAATATTTTGGGCTGTATTGTCTACATAATATTTATTAGTAGCATCATTTGCAGCTTCTGGATTTGCTACATTCCGTAAGAGTTTATTATTAATGTTAAAATGTTCATCATTTGTTAAAAGAAATCCAACTCCAGGAGGACCGTGTGGTAGAATGCTGCCGCGTAAGCTTTTATCAGTTTTATCATTTGTCCAATGAATACCAAACTTATCAATACTCATGTTAAACAATCTTGACTTTAAATGCAACTAATCAATTAACTTAAATTGTTATTAATATATAATACCCGCTTCTCGTAACTCTTCGACTATTGATATTATTTCATTTTGATGGTTGTTGTTTCCAGCTGCTTGCGATGCAATTAATAATCTTAGACGATCAACTAATTCATTTGGATTGTCCCAATATGCATAATATATATTCGAAGGCAAACCTTCCATTTTCAAACTTTTAGGTAACCCAAAACCTTGCGCATTTTCTAATTTCATCGATGATCTTCTTTTTTTTGATCTGCTACTTTTATCATCTTCAAATAGTTTTGATATATATTTGCGGTATTTCTTTCCTTTTGATGCGGAAATTTTACCGCTAGATTTATATTTTTGTTTATGACCGTTAGATGTTATCAATATTTCTTTGTAAGTAGCATAGTCATTTTCAGTAATAATATCATCATTAGGTAACTTCTTAAATAGTAACTCTAGTAGACCCTCAGAAATCGGGCAACTAAAATCCTTTACATTGATTTTACTATCGTCGAAATATATTGGGCTGTCACCAATCATTTGTGTATTGTTTACCACTCTTACACCAAAAACATGATCAAGATTTGGTGTTTCACTTTTTATCGTTGAAAGTTTTTCATATTTACTGATAATGTTTTTGTTATCATTATCCTCTTTAATGTTATTAACTTGTAATTGTCTCAATAAGTTGGTGCTTTTCGCCACTTCAACTAATTTGTTTAACGGGTTGGTAACTGAACTTAATTTATAGTTCAACTCGTCACCCGACACCATTTTGCCCAATTTTAATAATCGATGTTTTCTTCGAATGGCATTACTAGTTGATACAATCTTCCGCAAAATATTTTTTTTTCTCATTGCTTTCTACTACCGACATGTTATGACAAGTTTGATATAAAGTTGTATTTTAACTTCAAATGTGTTGAGATGAAGGTCAAGTTGAAAAAATTATGTCAAGTTTGATGTTAAGTTCTTTGTGTAAGCTATGTTTGAGGTCAAGTTTTAGGTTAAGTTCATACGTTTAAGTTAAGTTCAACGTCAAGTTAAACGATTTAACTTAAGTTAGATGTTAAGTTGTATGTTAAGCTTAATCATTGAAGTCAAGTTTTGCAGAAAATTAAGATGTTAGACAATTAAACTGTTTAAGTGTCAAAGCTGTAATGATTTATATATCTTTATATTCACATATTTAAAGAACTTGTTTAAATATGGTTGTTATTTACTTATATCCACAAAACAATCAAATCCCTGACGATAGCGCCCCATATTAACATCTGCATCTTTGTCTATAACTAAGAAACCAAATTTGTCTTTCCAACAGAACCTACACAAGTTCTGAAATTCATCATATTTCATGTCGGTATTAACATGATCGTCATATACATGTCGTAGATTTAAATCATCTTGTTTAAAAATAATTATTAAATTTGTGTTATCTCTGATGAGATGTTTAGGGATACGACTATATGTTTGACATAAATAAAAACTATCAACATCTTTGTGACGCTCCATACTAAAATACTCTCTTATATGGTTTTGTTTTTCACAAGCAACATCGTCAAATATGAATATAGAATTTCTTTTAGCTTCGTTTGGGGGCATAATACATTCATTTTCCGAAAATGTAAAATATCCAATATTTTCAATCGGTTCTAATATTTTTCGCAGCAATTCATACTTAGGTTGATATAAAGATTTTGAATAAATATAAACATTTTCAAAACGAAGACCGTTTATATGCATAAGCAAGGATAATAAAACATTCGTTTTTCCACAATTTGAAGGTCCGCAAATAATACATCTTATGGTATTTGGTAATAATTCCCCATGTCTTTTTTGTATAGACATTTTATTGTCTGCTAACAAATCGTAATTTGTAATTTTTAGCGTGTCTTGTTGTTTATTGAATCGCATCTTGATTGTAACTGGTTATATACATCATTACGCAATACAAATATAATCAATTGATTAGTGAATGTTAATGGGTAAAGATGGATCGTAAGAATAAGAAAAAAACTACTAAACGAAAGACAGTCAAAGGAAAAGGAATACTTAATTGGGCAATTAATAATCTTCCTTTTGAGATGCATGTACCAGGATATCAGTACTGTGGCCCCGGCACCAAATTGACAAAGCGTTTACAAAATGGGGATCCTGGTATAAATCCTCTTGATGCTTCGTGTAAGGAGCATGATATTGCATATTCACAAAATAAAGATAACCTTGCTAATCGACATAAAGCTGATAAAATATTAGCCGAAAAAGCTTGGAAGCGAGTTTTTGCAAAAGACGCTAATATGGGTGAGAAAGTAATTGCATGGTCTGTGGCAAATGCAATGAAAGCAAAATCTAAACTCGGTATGGGGCAGAGTTTTTCTGAAAATACAAATAAAAAATTAAATACAACATTTAAAAAGAAACAGAAACTTTTGTCTTTAAAGAAACTTATAAGCATGTCGAAAAAAGCGGTTAAAGATGCAAAACCAACCGATTCAAAAACTGCAATTAAATGTGCGTTGAATACTGTTAATGCTTTAGTAAAAAACGTTGGTGGTAAGCACAATATAAAAAAGTCAAGAATTATATCTATTCCTAAAACTGGAGGATTTTTACCAATGCTTGTTCCTATTTTTGCGGGGTTAAGTGCGATTGGAGCACTAGCTGGGGGGGCTGCTGGTATTGCTAAAGCTGTTAACGATGCTAGCGCAGCAAAAAAGTTACTCGAAGAAAACCATAGCCATAATAAAGCTATGGAAGCAGTAAAAGTTGGTGGTCAGGGTTTATATATGCAACCTTATAAGTAAGGCTATGGATTATATACATCACCTCCTAAAAACATCTTAAAAAATTCAAAAAACTATTTAATAAGCTACCCGATAGAGCGTTAACCGATAGTGAGCTTTACTGCTATGCAAAACAGCTTAAAATTAAACATTTTCGTGGGGTGTTTATGAGAAACGATCTGCCAAAGAAAGTTAATAATAACGAGTGTGGGATTGTGAATTTAGATGATAAGAACGGTCCTGGTACCCATTGGGTATGCTACAGAAAGCTAGGAAGTAACGTTATGTATTTTGATAGCTTTGGAAATCTTCGACCACCAGCGGAAGTTGTTAAATATCTAGGAGATAGCGTTAATTATAACTATGAAACATTTCAGAACTACAACACATTTGTGTGTGGTCACTTATGTTTAAAATTTCTATGTAATCAATTATATCAATGATAAATAAATAACAGTTGTTTGAAAATTATTCATTTGATATCCAACCACTCAACCATGTCGTTTACCCTTTCACTCTCTGGTAATGGATCAGTGTTATCTACGAATTATTTTCCTCCAATACAACTATCCGAAAGTGAAAATTACGAGTTAGGTTTGGTTAATTTTCAAACTTTTAATTCTATTCTGAACATAGATGTGGATCATAACAAAATGTATATCGATGATTTTATTGTTACTTTACCTGTGGGTTCGTATGAGTTAATAGATATTGCCGAATATATAAAGAATGAAGTAGAGAGCAATGGAATTGTTTTTGAGATGAAAGCTAATAATAATACATTAAAGTGTTTGTTAAAATGCAATCGAACTATAAACTTTACTACTAAAGATTCAATCTATAAATTATTGGGGTTTAAAAACAATGTTTTGCAGCCAAATACTCAACATGAATCTGATCTACCAGTTGATATTCTTAAAATTAATGCAATACGTGTAGAATGCAATATTGTCAACGGTGCATATTTAAATGATCACCAAGCACATACGTTATATGAATTTTTTCCAATTGTTCCACCTGGCTATAAAATAGTTCAAAAACCTGTAAACGTTATCTATTTACCAATAAACACACGTTCAATAGATAACATAACTCTTCAAATACTCGATCAAGATAATAATTTGGTCAATTTTAGAGGTGAAGTCATTACGGTAAGGTTGCACGTAAGAAAATTTTGAAAATGGGAATTGTTTACAACGGTGAAAAGTGTGTTGTGCTAAAGTGACCAAACATTTACGGTTGTTTTTTGTAAAGTCTTTTCGAGTTACTTTAGCACTATCAGTACGTATTAAAAAAACATTTAATGATGTCTAATATGCTAAATATTTGTACAAATGTAGAGTTCGATGATTCAATTTCAAATAATGAAATTCATGTACATCAACCATATGCATCGTCTACATTCAACAACAATGATGAAATTGGTATAACAATTCAAAACCAAGATTTATATGTCACACCTATCAAAAGCTGTTTGCATATTTTCGGTCGATTGTTAAAACAAGATGGTACTGCTGTAGCACACACAAAAATTATCAACAATGGATTATGTCATTTATTTGATGAAATTCGTTACGAATTGAATGGTGTAGAAATAGATAGATGTAAAAATGTTGGTATTACATCGACAATTAAAGGATATTTTTCTGTTAATGTAAACAAAAGGCAAATGTTAGAAAATGCTGGATGGAAACATAAGCCTGATACTAACATAACCGATGTTGAAGGATACTTTGATGTAGTTATACCGCTTAATATGTTGTTGGGTTTTGCTGAAGATTATCTAAAAGTTATTGTTAATGTTAAGCATGAACTTATCCTTGTTAGGTCAAGAACTGATTTAAATGCGATTATCCAAACAGAAGTTGAACCATTTAAGTTCATTTTAAATAAAATTGAGTAGAGAGTTCCATATATTACACTTGCCGACAAACATAAGGTTGAAATGTTACATTTTGTTGAAAAAGAACCAACAATTTCCATGAGTTTTCGAACATGGGAGTTATATGATTATCCTATGCTTCAAACAACAGAAAAACAAATTTGGACAATAAAAACTACTACTCAGTTAGAAAAACCTCGGTTTGTTATTCTAGGTTTTCAAACTGGTCGTAAAAGTAATGCTGCAATGGATATCAGCAAGTTTGATCATTGTCGCCTGAATGATGTTAAGTTGTATTTAAATTCCCAATCATATCCATATGGAAATTTGAATTTAGACTTAGATCATAACCAATATGCTTTACTCTATGAAATGTATGTAGGATTTCAAAGTGCTTATTATTTACATGAAAGCGAGCCGTTGTTAAGCAAATCTGATTTTATAAATATTGCTCCACTTATTCTAATAGATTGTTCTCAACAAAACGAATCTCTTAAGTCGGCTCCTGTTGATATCCGTTTAGAATTTGAATCAAAGGAAAGGTTTCCTCCAAATACGACGGCCTACTGTTTGATTTTACATGGTCGAATCGTTGCGTATAAACCAATTAGCGGTAGAGTGCAGAAGTTAGTATAACCCTTTCTGTCAAATGATGGAGTTCATTGCAGATTTTCAAGGTTTTATGAAGAAAAATGAATTTATTGTTAAAGAAGTAGCGCTAATACCAATCGACGATCCTGAAAACATAAAAGTATTTGTGGTTAGTGCTCCAAATGACTGGGGATATTTATATTCTGACACTCCATCAAAGAATTGGCTTCTAAATTATCACCATGGTATACATACAAACATTTACACAACATGCTTTATGATGCTTTACATGGGGCTACGGTAATTTATGTAAAAGGGTTAGATAAACAAAAATGGTTAGAGAAGTGCGGTTTTAATAATGTTGAGAACTTAGAAAATATGGGATGTCCAGCTTTGAAGTTGCTACAAAAAGAAAAAATAGAACTCCAAAAATGCTCTTCTGCACATGTGAATTCAAATACTAATCATTGTGCTTTTAAAAACACCCAACTTTTACAAAAATGGTTTATATCAAATCGAAAACCCACAATTGGTCAAGCAATATTGTCTTTTTACCAAAAGAAACAACTTGCGTTGATGTCACTTCAAGAAATTGAATGTTTACCAATAGAATTTTTGACCACTTTTGCTGCTGATTGTATAGAACGTGTTTGGGAAAAATTATCAAGCAATTTGAAGCTTAATCCAAATATTTATGGTTGTAGACGATGTTTTGAACATTATAACACAAACAATCGAGATCAAATTGATGGTCCTCCGCCGATGATACGTAACTGTTCTGAATGTGCATTAAAACAATAAAGCTGATGTGATTAAACAATATTATTAAAGTCTAGTAAAAAAATGTTGGTTAATTTTAAGAAAGTTGATTCAGACTACAACATGAATAAAAACCATGTTAAATTTGCCACAAACCAGAATAGAATACACCCAATGATTCATTGGTTATATGCCTATCAGGCCGCACGAAAAGGACCATGGGAAGAGTGTGTGCGAGATCGAGCAAGATTTAGAAAACGAATTGAAAATGTTGAGAAGGAAATAAAATCAATTTATATTGTGGGTCACAGGCAAAGAATATTTGAACAACGTTTTGTTTAATTTGATATATTTAAATACATATTTAGAGAAATTATATTATAAATTATTACAAAATATTATTTTTTTAACAGTTTTAACATATTCAATTATATAATTCAAATTAATAATAAACTAAATAATTTACAATATTGTATTTTTATTATCACCTGATTTAACATTTGTTAGTAAATAATGACCCCAAGGTAGAGTATCAATATTATTTTCCGTAACATATCTCTTATCATCAAAAGAATTCAAAGCAATTTTGTTTTGTTTAACTGTACATACTTCATGCAGTTTTGATACGATTCGATCTTGGGTTTTATATAAACTTTCTTTTTCAAACAAACAATTTGTATAATTTTCAAAGATCAACTTTTGGACAACTGATTTTCCTACCCCCTTGGCTCGATTAACATTTTTATTATTTGTTGAATAAGAATACATTTTTGAGCGTAATCTTACAAACCTATCTATAATTTTACCATTCAATTCATCTTTAAATAATCCTAATACTTTTTTATTAATTCTGGGGATTTTGTATGGATTGTTTTCGTCATATTCAGATGTGTCAAACCATCGCTTTAAATCAGGATAAATATCTTCATAAAATTTTTTTGTTATTATGGAATATATTAGAGAATCTGTATCCATATATAAAAGTTTCAAATTTACAGATTCATATTTCTGCTTCATATATTCATAATGGAATTGATACATTAAACATTTGCTTATATCTAAAATCGACATACCTACATACAAAGGCTTATCAAATTTAATTTTTAAACGGTTCAATTCAATTGCTGCGAAATCATTTTCAAAAATAACTCTATCTTTAAAATTTGGTTTACCAATCAATTTGCCTGCTCCATAACAACCCTCCCATTTTGAAACTAATTTTATATCACGCATTTTCCTAACATTTTGCATGCTTTTGCCAAATACGCTATTATTTTTTAATTTAAAATAACTTTTTTCAAATTCATTTGTGGCTTCCATTCTCAATTTAGTATTTTTGAGTATGTAAGGACGCATCCAAGCAGATTGATCAAATTCTAATATGCGATGTATTTTTTCAAGAATTAAACCATTTGCTAAACACTGCTTTAAATTTCTATAGTGAATTACATATCGATTTTTCGGTTCTAAAGTTGTTAATAATTTTTTATGTTTTCCGTACACCGGAATTTTATTTTCGGGGCAGAATGGAAAATCTTTGTGAAACCCATGCAAACTTTCCGGATATGTTAAATCAACCTCTAAAATATATCCTTTTCTATCATCATCGTGAATATTTAATACGTTGAAACACGATATGTTTTGTTGATTTAACCATTTAAAATTACCTGTGGGGAGACATTGACACATAGCCCATCCATACAAATTTACAGCATCTAAATAAACGAGATATGATTCAGGTTTAGAATAATCAAAATTTTCCATATATCGATTATTGCCGGTAGCATATCGACTGCAACACTGGCTAATTCCCCCTCGAATGCCTCTCTCAACAAACAATAACATATCAATGTCCGTCATCAATTCTAATTTAATTTTTGTTAGTTTTAATAAACTATCCCACGCCAGCCCAGGTGCAGTAATGTAGTATGCAGGGTCTAGATCATAGGTTTTTTTGCATAATGAGCGAAATTGTTCAAACACATCCGCTAATAAAAGTACATCTGTCAAATACAAATCTGTGTACTCACCCAAATTTGCACAATCAAATTCCACGAATACTTTTTGAGCATGATTATAATCATTATCACTAATATTGGTTTGAGTTAGGTTATTAAAAAAACATTTTTTTGCTGGCAGCGATGTTTCCGAAAAACGTTCAAAACTATTCAAATAACTATAGGGTAATACACCTTTTCTAAGTAAAAGTTTTAATTTTGCTTCAGATACATTTTCAAAATATTTTTTGTGTTGTCATATTCTTTCAAATATGATGACAATTTATCTAGAGATGTGCTCATAAAATTATAAGAATCTATAAATTTCAGTTTCATTTTATTTTGAAAATTGTATTTTGTAAAACACTTGTATTTTTCTTTATTTATAGGAATTGTTGTTATTTTTCCAGGGTTTCTTAAATAAACCTCCCCATCCATATTTATCATTTTCTTTTCATATAACTCTCGAATAATAAAATGTGCATCATATCCCTGAAGATTATGAAAAACTACAATAATATCTGAAGGCACTTCATAATTTAAATTACAGCTAATATGTGCAGCACCCCTGAATTTTCCAGTCAAGTGACAATGATCTCTAACTTTTGTAAGCCAATCTTCCTCTTCACCTTCTAATGCATACTCTGAAGGTGGTAGAAATTCTCGCTCACAAATATCACAAACTGATAAATTTTCAAAATCATCTAATTCAACTTGAGTTAGAGCCAGCATTTCTTTTTTTTCTGCACATATTTCTGCTACCTTATCGGTTAATTGCAATTAATTTATCTACAAACCATTCAATACAGTTTTCACCTCTATACAAATCCAGCTCGGAATAACTATTATCAAAACTACATTTTAAGTAGTATGAAATGCTGCATGGTATATGCTTTTGATATGCGATCATATAACTTTTTGAATTGATTGGTTCGCATGTGTCAATGGGTAAAATAAGACATTCTAAATCTGCATAAATTACAAATGGGTGCATCTCTTTATTTTTATAATTTTTAAAGTAAAGCCATTTAGTTTTTTCGTTTGGCATGACACATTTTGCTGTTGGTGTATTTGAACAATCAATTTTATGTTGAATGAGTTTATTTTCTTGATAAAAATAACATAAACATTTATCACACAACCAACGAGAGGTTTTATGGTTATTCATTTGTCTACTAACCAATCTATTTAAATTTTTTATCCAACAAAAGTGATATTTTGGACTAATTTCGGGTCTTGCATCAGTTGATGGTATTTCAACCATTAACAAATTGATGTGAATAATTTTATAATCTTTTGATATATACACTGGTAATATTTCGTGATCAGTATTTTTTGAAGACTTTGTTTCTTTTTCATCAGTTTCATTTAATATGAGCCAATCACTTTTATTTTTCACAGCATATACATTAATTGACATATTATTCTGTTCTTCAAATTTATTGATTTGATTTAATTCCATGGGAAACCTAATATTATTTAAATTAAGAATTTCGTTAAAATCGGGGTAAGAAGATGTTCTATGCGGGTTATTTTTAGCTGGCCGAAGTGCTGAAATTATAGCCCAAGCAAAACAACATTCATCACTGCATTGCACATTGATTACCGCTTTTCGGGTTTGAATGAATTTAGGTAAAACAAAAAATTTACTACCAACGGTAAAAGGCGAATATTTGTTAATATTTAAATTTACTTGTAGTATTTTATGTAGAGCCCACCCACTATCTCGTTCTTGATATTCATCCAATCGTGACAAAATCTTTTCGGTTGATGAATTATACCATTCCGATATATCTGATGTTTGATAAATAATGTTATATTTTGAGTTAAGATAAATAGTTTTTATCTCTTCAGTTTTGGGTAGAATCATTTCACAAGCCAAAGAAATTTGTGATTTAACCGGTGCGATTAATCGAATCTCGTTTACTTTTGTTTCTATTAAATTTTGCGTCATATTTAAGAAAAGCCGGGGGTCTAATATTTTATTTACGTTTACTACCCCCCACGTTGACATTCTATTTCTAAACGCTGTCTCTATTTCAATTAAAACTAACTCTTTTAATAATACTTGGTTAATATACCCTATGTATTTATTTTCAATGCCTGATGGTTTGATGTATTTGGGTTGTGGCTCACCTATTTGATGTGAAGGGTCACAATCATATTTTTTTCTTAAAACCGAATTTACATATTCCTTGTACAAATTTTGATTTGTGTTTTGGTTAGATGTTTCAGATCTTTGTTCTGTACTTCGATTTCTTTCAATTACAGATTGTATATATGCATGATATCGGTTTTCCATAGTTTCTGAAATAATAATTTAGCGATATAAGATAGCGATAAGCTAAAACTAATTTAATAAGGGTTATTATAACACAATAGTATATTACTCAACGAGTTAGTAATGATAGTCATTATTCTTGAGAATGAAGTTTACGACCCGAGCGATAGCGAGGGGAGTAAATCATTCGAGAGAATAATGGCTTATTACTAACGAGAAGAGTACTATA
>OY744568.1:6618004-6913551 GCA_963556235.1 Cryptophagus acutangulus
CAAAACTATTTAAATAATTTCTTCATCTGACGAAATGCCATCGCCGGCGTCGTTGTTATCGTCTGAACCAGCAACATGATTTTGACATAAATCCAAATCGGCTCCACATTCACACATTTCTGTGCACTTTAAAGAGTTTAATGCACACCTACAATGTTTTGTTGCACATTTACTTTTTTGCACTTACATCTTACTAGGTTTGTTAATTTTATCGGTGCACATTCTTCAAAAGATGTAGTAGGCATTAATTGTCCCGTTTCGCTCGCCTGCCAACCGAAATTGGTAGGGTCTAGCATTTCCATTTTGGCCACCATTTTGGCCATTATTTCAAATCAGAAGTTGTAGCCTTGGCGCAGGATGTAAGCTGGCAAGGGTTGGTGGCAATTGATCGGACTGATGCTGCAATTTGGTAAAACAGTACCACCTAAGTTCAGCTAAAGTAGTTATACATGTACTAGGAGCATAAACTTTACAAATAAATGTTTCTAAATCGTTTATCACTGATCCAACTGATCACTGATCCAGTTTGTTGGCCACCCTCAAATTTCCTTAGAACATTAGTGACTTTTATATTCTAACATTGCTTGTGGTACCTAACGTCGTACGCATGAGCATCCTTTTCGTTTATAAATCCATATAACTTTAATTTAAGTTCGGAATCATTAGCAAGATGTATGTACTGCATCTCTTAGTCGAAACCCCGCTTCATCAGTAGCAATTTTATACAAGGTGTACTTTTTTGAAGATTTTTTATTGCAAAAAAAGAAAGAATTGTAATTAATTTGGTCACAGTAGACCTCAAAGCAATTTTTTCGTTATTAAACGAACATGGTAGCTCAGATAATAATGACAGATTATTTAATTTCTGCAAACGTTCTATATTTTTTTTATGAGTGATTTTGCTGTAACAAGACGAATGCCATGAAGCAGAGTTATTTTTCAAAAACTGTGAATCCGTTGTTGTACACATATCTTTTAAGTTAACATATTCAAAATCGTTTAACTTTATTCTAATTATGATACAGTCCAACAGTTTGTCATATCCCACAGGCTTTTTAATCAAATTAAAATTGTTTTTCTGACAAATAATGCACAAATCGAAGTTTATGTTTACCGTTCTTTCCATTTTCAACGAAAAATGTAACCTATTACAGACAGATATATCGCTATTAACTTATTTTTTTGTACTAAAATATTTTTAATAACGCTTTTAAAATATTTTTAATATGGTTTCGTTGGTACAACCCAAAAAAAATCAAAAAATCGTTTTTAAACAAAAAAAAGTTTCTTTTTATTTATTTTATTTTTATTATGTAGAAAATTAATTGATTTGGTTTTGAATGTGGTTGCTATTTGTATACTTTTATTTGTTTTATTTATGATGGTTATTGGATTTTTAACATTTTTCTTTAGGCGAACCTCAGACTGCACTGAAAATGAATATACAAACAAATTCAAACATATTGCACAAATTCAAACATATTGTACAGTGCCGGTCATTGAATTTCGGGCAGAACTTTCACTGTCAGTTTAAATTTACATTGTTTTACAATGTAATTTTAAAAATGTAGTAGTATGTCGAAGTGTTTCCAAGATTTTCATGAGATTGCCTCTTTTACATAATATTCAGATTTGTTTAACAAGTATTTCTGTAATAATGAGTTAAAAAAATATTTATATTTTTGAAATAAAAGTATTTTTAGAAAATATAAGTCGATTGCAATCGTTTGATGTATGGCACGAAAAAATCAGATAATTAACACCTGAGAATTGCCGTGTATTAATTAATCAATTGGTTAATTATTGAATGCTGCAACGAACGTTGGAGGTTCTAGACAAGGTTCTAGAATCATTAGCAAGATGTACATCCACGTATATAGAACTGCAGCAAGCTATATTATTTTTCAGTCACGGCCAGAAAATTCCGCACGGTGTGTTTTTCGTTTGTAATTGTGGTTTTTATACCACAGCCGCCTATTTTTCTATTTCTGATATGTCAGTTTAATTTAAAAACTAGCAGATTTGTCAGTTTTATTCTTACTTTTACAAAGTTTGATATGCTATATCATACGTTAACCGAAGCTGAAAAAAGTTTTGCAATAGCAAAATTAGATAAAGGGTGGTCCTTGCAACGAGTAGCTGACGAAATTCAGTGCGGAAAAAGCACAATTTTGGATTAAAAAAAAAAAAAAAATTATTTGTTGTCTTCGAATGTAATTTAATTTTCTTATTTGTATATCTAATTGAATTAATCAACCTAATAATTTTCATTAATGTTAAATTTAAAAATAAAATTGTTAATTTTTTTATTTATTTTATGTTTTTATAAATTGTAAATAAATTGTACGCCACTGAATTTCTGAATGTTTTTTAAAGTTCGATTCACCATAGGAAATTTTTTCAAAAACCTACCCACTTGATTAAAAATCGTGCGGAATTTTTTGGCCGCGACTGTACGTAACAAGTACATTGTTATTGTTGTTGTTATTGTCATTGTTATTGTTACATTGTACGTAACAAGTAGTTATAAATGCGGGGTATTTATAACTACTGCATTTATAACTACTTTTATACGATCATTTAACTAAAAGTGTTTGAGCACCTCTAAATGTGACTCTATTTATACATCACTTTTAGCAGTGGTCGACCAATTTTATAGGATCCTTTAGTTAAATGATAGAAACAAAATTGAAATTTGATGTAAACGCCGCTTTATTTTGATTGCGCCTGCGCATATTAAGTTTTGATACAATCAAAAGTTTCAAATTATTTAAATTGTCAGATTATCAGATTGTCAGTTTTAATTACAAATTTATTTGCAACAAGCGAATAATAGGGGTATTAAAAATGGTATAACCCTTTACACCTATGCCATGTCATCATACACAAAAGAAACTTATTGTTACATGTTTAATTTTACCCTTTCCCATAACAAACGTTAGCACACTTCAAGAGAGTGGGAATTAAGTAGATGTGGCAGAGCCAGGTGGCGTGCGCTGCTCGATGACGCGCTGCGATTGCACGTGGGACGTTGAAATTTCTGTATAAAAGGGGGAGCGCTGCTACAAAAAGGCAGTCGATCTTGGATCATTAAAGGAAGCAGTCCAGTAGCCGCAGTAAAAAGTAAGTAACAAAAACCCCCTAACCGCTCCTAAAAGCATAATGCTGTTGGTGGTAGGCGACTAGCCCTCAAAGCTGGTAGGCCGACAGCCATAAGGCGATGCTTCCTTCCGAAAGTAATGCTGTTGATGGTAGCCGACTAGTCCTCTAGAGCTGGTAGGCCGACAGTGATAATGTAGTGAATGAACTCTTACGAAACTTATTCACTTAATCAGCATTGTTGCAATAGATGTTCACCTAATTAAATAGTGTGGACTAATACTGTTTAATAAATGCTGATACTGCTGATCGACAATTATTAGAAATAATGTTTCGATAAGCAGACAGAATTATTCCAATCCTTGTAACAACCAGTTGGAATAAACGGTGTGTTAGAAATAAGAGTATTATTTCACCCAAACCCTGCCTTGCCTTTCATCCATTATTACATGGCGATCTTGCCAGGATCTGAGTTGGTATAACCCTGGTTGAGAAGAAGTCTACGTTATTAAGGATTGACACAAATCAAATGGATATACAAATATAAAAGAAAAACTATTCAAAACAAATCGGTTATGGGGGCCAAGCAAAGCAAGGAAGAAATCATCATCGCTCAAGCTGGAAACAGTGGGGGTTCTACAAACAACGCGGCCACCAAAGGGCAAGGTTTTTCAGCATCAGAAGTTCTGGGAATAGTGTCCTTTATCGTAGTGTTATTATTAATTTTGATCGTGGCGCGTAACAAGTGCAAAAAGATGTTAGAAAAGAAGATTCGTCGAGAACTTAGCAGAAGCCAAGAGATAGTGTAAAACCTTTTGGGAGCAGAACTGAACAGAAGAAGATACATGTGTGTTCACAATAAATTACTGTAAGTCATGATTAGTTTTTTTTATTATAAATGTAATGAAGAGGCTTGATCCATTTAGACATGTATATGAAGAATTAAAAGTATTTTATAGAAATGTCAATAAAGACCCACAGGATAGACGTGTAGATTTAAATAAAACTAATAAAAAACTAAATAAACTAAGAATTATTCAAAGTGAATACGAAGCAGATAAAAATAAGTTTAATCAGGAAAAATGCGAACCAGAAGTAATAAAGCAAGCAAAAACTTATGTAGAAGCTATTGAAAAATTATTTATAGATATTACTAACATTTTAGAAAATAGATTAGCAAATTGTACTGTTAACTTAGGGAAGTCAGAAAACATGGGTGAAAAATTTGACCTAAAGACTGCAGCCAGTCTCTTACAAGTTATGGACGGTTCAGAAAATACTACCAAACAAATAATTGATGCTATCGAGCTATATGATTCCATGTTAGACGATAATGGTAAAAAGGTTTTAACTACATACATTTTAAAAACGCGATTGTCTCAGAGCGCTAAGTTGCGATTAAATAATACATATGCGAGTAACGCACAACTAATTGTCGATTTGAAAAAACATTTCATAACTGCCAAATCGGCAGCTGCATTGTCTGTTAAAATAATTAACGCGAAACAAGGCTCGAAATCAATAGAAGAATTCGGTAAAAGTATCGAAGAAATGTTAGTGGATCTCACGATTACGCAATCAGAAGGCGACCCAAACGCAACTCAAATACTTCAGGGTGTAAATGAAAAAATAGGGATTAATTCTTTTGCAAATGGTCTTCAGAATCAAGACCTGAGAACAATTATAAAAGCTAGAAATTATTCAAAATTAAACGACGCAATACGAGGCGCGAAAGACGAGGAAACGCCGCGAAACGAATCTCAACAATTGTACTATATGCGGGGCCGAGGAAATCAATTCAAAAATAGTTATAATAATAGAGGAAATTTTCAAAACAAATATAATAATTCTTATAAATATAACAGAAATCAAAATGACCGACAAAACACATACAAATTCCGAGGTAGAGGTAGATTTAGCAATCATAATGATCGGGGAAATTTTAAAAACAATTTTAACGAAAGAGCACTTTACGTAGAAGAAAGTGAAGAAACAATCGACGGGGTAGCAAATACGCTACCACAATCGTCATCGTCATCTGAAGCGGGACAGTTTTTTCGTGACCCATCAGGGGAAAAAGAGTAATACGGACAAAGAAGTAATTTATAATTTGAATGGATTAAATTTCGTAAAATTTAATGATGGAATAAATGAGTTAGTATTATTAATAGACACGGGAGCTTCGGTTAGCATAATTTTTAAAAATAGTATAGGGATAGGTCAGTCTGTTGACTCAACAAAAAGAGTTAAAATAAAAGGTATCAACGGGTCAACAGTTTCACTAGGTTTAGCAAATATTAAATTACATAATAATAATAATAAGGATAATAAACCTATTAGTCATGATTTTTTAGTATTAGACATAGTTGAAAACAATATGCATGGCATAATCGGCTCAGATTTCCTTATAAAACATGCAGCGACTATTGATTTTGAAAAATTTAATGTATCATATTGGCAAAATAACACTAATGTCGTTATTCCAATGTACTCAAAATACAATTCATATTTGAATATTCCAGCACGATGCGAAATAATCAAATATTTTAAGATAAGTTCTAGAGATGATTACGTTGTGCTAGCAGATGAACTATGTGAAGGAGTGTTTATAGCAAGCACATTAGTTAGGGCTAATCAAGACAATAAAATTCCAGTTAGAATACTTAATGTTCGAGACGAAGAAATAAAATTAAAAAATGTAATTCCAAAAGTGGAAAAATTAAATAACTATAAACTATGCAAATTAGAGAAAAAACTCATTTCATCAGTAAAACGTGTTGATAAATTATTAAGTTTAATAAAAACCGATCACCTTAACACTGAAGAAATTTATTCATTGCAAAGAGTATGTGCAAAATATTCGGACGTTTTTCATCTAGAAAACGACCCTTTAACGGTAACAAATGTCTATAAACAAACTATTCATTTACAAAAAACCGCTTCTTCAGTATACGTAAAACCTTATCGGTTGCCACAAGCGCAAAAGGAAGAAATTCACAATCAGATTGACAAAATGTTACAAGAAGGAGTAATTGAAGAAACAAGATCAGAATGGTCGGCACCATTACTGATCGTCCCAAAGAAAGTCGATCAAAACGGAAACAAAAAATGGCGCGTAGTCATCGATTATAGATTATTGAACAAACGTATAGAAGACGACAAATTTCCTCTTCCATGCATTACCGAAATTTTAGATTCATTATCAGGAGCAGTATATTTTTCTCACCTTGACTTATCACAAGGTTATTATCAAGTAGAGCTAGAAAAGCGTAGTCGACCCTATACAGCCTTTACTACTGATCGAGGACAATATCAAATGACTAGGCTTCCAATGGGCTTAAAAATCAGCCCTAGGGGGTTTTCTCGGGCAATGAGTATCGCAATGGCCGGGTTGACCTATGAAACATGCTTTATTTATTTAGACGATCTTATCGTATTTGGTAACACGTTAGCAAATCATAACAAAAATCTGACGAAAGTGTTGCAACGGTTTAGGGAAGTAAATTTAAAATTGAATCCAAATAAATGTAACTTTATGAAAAAAGATATTTTATATCTAGGGCATATCATTTCAGCAAAAGGCGTTTCACCAGATCCGTCAAAAATTGACGTAGTGCGAGAATACCCAGTTCCAAAAGACGCAAACGAAACCAAACGGTTTGTTGCTTTCGCAAATTATTATAGAAGATTTATAGAAAACTTTGCTCATATGGCAGCACCACTAAACTCTCTATCGAGAAAAAGCACTCCGTTCAAATGGACTAACGAGTGTCAAAGTGCGTTTGAAAAGTTAAAACTGGCATTAATTAATCCGCCAGTTCTACAATACCCCAATTTTGCAAAAGAAAACACGTTCGTTTTAAGGACTGACGCGTCAGGATACGCAATTGGTGTTGTTCTGTCAAATAATGACGACAAGCCAGTAGCGTACGGTAGCAGAAGTCTTAACAAAGCAGAGAAAAATTATAGTACTATCGAAAAAGAGCTCTTAGCGATCGTGTGGGCAGTAAAACATTTTAGACCATATTTATTCGGTAGGAAGTTTATAATCTTTACGGACCATCGCCCATTAATCTATCTATTTAAAATGACCAATCCTTCGAGCAGGTTAACTAACTTTCGATCAATACTCGAGGAATACGACTTTACAGTTAAATATATTAAGGGCAAAGATAATGTGACCGCGGATGCGTTGTCTCGGATTGAAATCACCGCAAACGAACTTAAAAATATTCACGAAAACACAAGTAAATCTGTTTACGCAATTACTCGATCTCACACAGCTAAACAATCCAGCAACACCAATAATTCACACAATTTGATAGATGAACGGATTAATCACCCGGGAGTTATAGAATTGTTAAAATGTCCCGACGATTTTACAGAATTACGATTCATTTTAAGTACAGATTTAAACGATTCAGTAAAAGTCAAAGAATATGATTGCACGTTAGGAAACGTAATTTATAAGAAAGATATTAAAATAATTTATATAGTTCAAGATCGTGGATCAACGTTGACATCAAGTACATCGTTGAGCGACTTGAAAAAAAGTTTGCCTTGAATATAATATTCCAGAATTAATTCTTATTAAAAATAAAACGTGCGCACTATTATTAAATAGTTTAATTGAAAACTCAATTGAGATAAAAAAGGCAGGTATAAAAATATCAATTGTCAAAGGTAAACAAAGTATAACGGACATAGAAACGCGACAACTTGTATTAAACGATTATCACATGTTACCAACAGGAGGACATGCGGGAATAAACCGAACTTATAACAACATTAAAAAACACTACCTCTGGTCTGGAATGCGAAAAGACGTGGAAAAATTTATAAAAAGCTGCGATGACTGTCAACGGTATAAACATTCGAAACCCAATAAAGAACCAATGACAATAACGTCAACCGCATGTTCAGCTTTTCAAAAAATTTTTCTAGATTTAGTAGGACCTTTGGAAGCGGACGAGGAAGAAAATCGGTACATTTTAACGCTTCAATGCGATTTGAGTAAGTTTGTCGAAGCATATCCAATTAAAAATAAAGAATCTATAACGGTTGCGAAATCCTTTGTAGAAAATTATATTTTAAGATACGGAATTCCAGAAGATGTCGTAACCGATAGAGGTACTGAATTTTTGGCTAATATATTTAGAGAAGCTTGTAAGCTTCTGGAGATTAACCAATTGAGTGCTACTGCATATCACCACCAAACTCTAGGTGCGCTCGAAAATTCGCATAAAAGCTTGGGTAGTTACTTACGAATGCAAATAGACAAAAAATTAGGATCTTGGAGTTCTTGGGTTCCGTATTGGTGTTTTGCATACAATAACACAGTACATACGGAAACAAAATATACGCCATATGAATTAGTTTTTGGCAAAACATGTAAATTGCCATCTAATGTAGCTAACCGTGTAGATCCACTTTACAATTTTGACGATTACCCATTAGAATTAAAATACCGTCTACAACATGCATGGAATGATGCAAAAAATAACTTGATAGCATCAAAAATTAAGAGAAAATTTTATTATGACAAAACCTGTAGAAATATTAGCTATAAACAAGGTAGTAAAGTCATGTTAAAAAACGAAGCTGGCATCAAATCAGATCCATTATATAAGGGACCGTTTGAAGTTATAGAAGAACAGAGTCCAAATATTGTAATAAAAATAGAAAATAAGAATATTATGGTTCATAAAGATAGGGTTAAGTTATACTGTTAGAAATAAGCAAAATAGTTAGGTGTTTGAATTATATAATTAGGTTAGGGGTTTAAAATAGTATATGTATTGATAGGATAATTGTTATGAATTATATTCAACTAAAGGAAATTAAAGTAACTAGGTTAAATTAGATTTAAGAAAATAATATTAAGTCAAAAAAAAATATATCTATTTTTTTCTTTTTGCAATGGAGGTGTAGTGAATGAACTCTTACGAAACTTATTCACTTAATCAGCATTGTTGCAATAGATGTTCACCTAATTAAATAGTGTGGACTAATACTGTTTAATAAATGCTGATACTGCTGATCGACAATTATTAGAAATAATGTTTCGATAAGCAGACAGAATTATTCCAATCCTTGTAACAACCAGTTGGAATAAACGGTGTGTTAGAAATAAGAGTATTATTTCACCCAAACCCTGCCTTGCCTTTCATCCATTATTACAATAAGACGACGTGCAATTTTCCTAAGCATAATGCTGTTGGTGGTAGGCGACTAGCCCTCAAAAGCTAGTAGGCCAACAGCCATAAGGCGATGCCTCCATACGAAAATATTGCTGTTGGTGGTAGGCATCTAGCCCTTAAAAGCTAGTAGGCCGACAGCCATAAGGCGACGTTCGTTGCAGCATTCAAATTCTATAAACAATACTTGTCCAAAATAATGACCGAAGCTAATCCGTCAAACGCATAATCTAAATCAACTTTCTCCATATTTGATCATTAACTTTACTATTTCTATTTTGTATGTGAACAGCATTTTTTGTACTTGTCACCGATATATAACTGCCTTGTGTATTTAATTAAATTTGTACTTGTTCTTCGATCCAGTGTAAGCTCTGTACACTGGGTATGAGACAGAACTTGGCCGAACGAGGTGAGAAACCTAAGTACTTTCAGAGGCTGAATATGGCCTTTCCTAATGAAAAGAATAGAGAGTTGTTTGACTACCCTAAACACGCACTTTGACCAAACCTCTTTACGCTTTACTATATCAATCTCTATTTTAATGTGTATATTGTACTGTATGGAAAGCCAACATCACCTAAAAGAAAATATATCGAGTGTTTGGTCACGCTTAGCCACCCGAGGGCGATGTTTGCTTCCATTTCTATTTCTTCTATATGTATGTTTGCTGGTCTCTGTGTGTTGCGGTGGGTAAGTTAAAACACTTTCGGATCAACATTAAATATGACACTTCGTAAAACATTCGCAAAGAGGTAAAAATTTCTGTTTTTTATATTTGTACTTGGCACTTCTCATTAAATTAACAATTACATGAAATAACTTTGTTCGTTTATCTAATATAAACCGTCTGAGCATAAAATAAATCTGTAATTTTCTTCTCCTACTCTTTTACACCAAACTCAGTACGACACCTGGTGGCATACCACACAACGTAGTTAGACGATCACGCTTTCCGCTTAGGAAGACAAGGCCAGGGTAGTAAAGGTTTAAGTGGTGCCGTGACCAGGATGCTTAGTAATCAAATTGGTCTGGAAGGTGGGAAAAGAAAAATGTTTTCAGAGGAAGGACTTCGCTAAAGAAGAAAACAATAGAAAAAAAATCCACCCTTGTTTTAATTACCCTTTAATTTACTTAATAATCTTAATTGACTTTTTTCACAGATTGTAAGACTCCGAGAGATACGTGCCAAACTTCGAGAGCTGCCCCAAAACTCTAAAACCAAGCCAACGAGCTACTTTTCTAGCTATCTGCCGACGTGCGGCTAACTACCAACGACAAACATTTTACGTCCCAAAACAAAAACAAAAAATGGAACCAGCTCCAGCAATATCCGAAGAAGACCGAGACTACGTCACCATGGTCGACTTCCTAGAGAATTTCCAAAGAGAACAGGCTAAACACAACGAAGCTATGATGGAACAAATTACCGCTTTGAACCAACGTATCGACGACAATCGACCACAAAGCGATAATATGAGCCGAAACTTTGCTATCATCCACTGCGATATGCATACTCAGCGGGAAGAAGCTACTGCCAGCGGGAGTGCTTCCAGTAACTCCGGTAGTAACCATGCGGTGGCAAACCGATCTGTATTGTATTCACAACCTGCCAAACTGCCCAGATTTGGAGACGACCAGCAGAAACATCCGGTGAAATTCCTAGAAGAGCTTGAGGCCCATTTTCGCCGAGTCGAAACGCCGGACGAGCAACAACTCGACGTCGCCCGGGAATGTTTAGAAGGAAACGCTCTAGATTGGATCAGTATCTACGAAGTCAATTGGAGTAACTACAACGATTTTCGCCGTGACTTTCTGAAAAATTTCTGGTCCGACATAGCCCAAAACAAAATTCGGCATCAGATTTATACCAGTATATGGACACGGCAAGAGTCTATGGTAAACCACTTTGGCAAGTTTGTAGGACTCTACTGAATGCTGTCCGCACCCATGAGCGAGGCAACGCTGGTGTCACAACTTATGAAACATTTTCCACCCAGCCTGCAGTCCTTGTGAATCCTAGCCCCAGACAAAACCATTGCCCGAGCCGCCGACTTCTTACGGCAGCAAGAAGGGGTATTTCCAGCGGGAGTAACCGCAATCAACCTAGGAGATATGCGCCAGCCACCACCCACGTATCCACAACGCGCCATCGACCGCCGCCCATGTCCATCTAAACCCACGGCACCGGGAAACGCCCTTCGGTGGGATTAAAAAGGACGCATGATCCGAGCGTACCGACTAGTCTTCCTAAAACTAGATTAATAACCGTAACCACCCCAAATAAAGAATGGAAAATAATGGAATCGCCAGGGGCCTGTGTATCTACGATAAAACTGGTTTAGGCTACCAGACAATAATTTCCGTTTTATGCCAGCCTACTAGACTTTCCCCAGAGATCCCAATCACTCTTAAAAAAATAAAAACTTTTGCATTAGTGGACACTGGAGCCGAAATAACATGTATATCTAATAAAATTTGGGAACAACTGAAACAACGAAACGTCAAGTTAGTCGTATTACCACTCCGGTCGGTCCAAATCCAAGGGCATTTCAAAGGGAAAAGTAAGCGAATCACACAACAGGCAATGGTGGATTTAGAAATTAACGGGTTCCACTACCACGTTTGTTATCTGATTGTGGATAAACTCAGCAAACCTTGCATTATAGAAATGGATTGGTTGACCGAGCAAAAGTGTCAAATGTGTCTTGAAAATAATCAGATCAGTATTAACAACAAAAATACGCTTTTCTTTTCTTACGCCCCAAACCACCCACAACTACGATACAAAACCGAAGACATTTCTGTGGACACTATGCAACTAGAAAAAAAACCAAATTTCGAAGAACTCTTAGACAAAAAAATTCAAGAAACTCAGTTGTCTAACCAAGAACGTGAGCAATTAAGGAACAAGCTACAGGAGTTCCCAGAGCAATTTAGTGACAAACCGGGAAGAACGGACAAATACGTGCACACCATTGCACTAAATCCCCACAACATTTTTGTCTGGAAAAGCTACCCGGTACCATTTGCGTTACGAGATAGTGTAACGGAGCTTTTTCCGCCACCCAGTCAAAACCTCCTGAAAACGAAACTAGTTAACTTTAATTAATACAAATATGTATTCCGTTTACTCACCAAGTGCTCCAGATGTGACCAGTAGTCCAGGAAATCAAATTCGGTAAGTGACATCCAATTTTAACCTGAGTTTTAGGCACATCTCGCACCAAAGTCGTTTGCAATGTCACCAGCTGTCAGCGCAAAATGTAAACACTAGCATCCTTGAACCCAGGATTGACGCGTTGATGGTGTACGTGACTTTTGGCACGAACATACGTTCACGCCACCCATGAACTTCGCCTCGTTGACCTCCCGAAGTCATCCGCCCCCAATTTTGAAGGTCCAACAGACACTTTTTTGCACTCTTTTTTCAGTATAAAGGACCAGGATTTTGGCCAAGAAGTCAGTTAATTTCGAAGTTCCAGTGTACGCGATTCTGACCAGACCACCAGTACCAGTTTTTCGTTTTGCTACATTTTCTACAAATTCAATCACCAAATATGTCGTAAGCTATTTTATAATTATTTAGCAATTATTTTCCGCACTTTGTCTACCGTCCACGCCCAATTGTTTTGCGGTTTTCTCAACACTTACATTGTATACATTTTTGCACCGTCCGATACCCACCGTCCACGCCCGATTGTATTAGGCTGGTCGGCTCCTAGTGTTAGACATTCTTTGCGCCGTCATATCTGCTGCTCTTGTACTTTGAAATATTTTGTATCACATTTACATTCGCATATTGTTATCACTAATAAATTTTCATCTTTTTCACCACTATCGTTTTATGTTTGAATTGTTTTGAAACCTGTTCGGCTAAAGAAGATTTCGGCTAAAAGAGTCTGCCCCCGCAAATGAGAGTAAACTCATGTAAAATCTGACGCCCGAGAATTCATTAATTCGATCAAGTTTTTCCACTTTGGAAAAACAAGCGTTACAAATGGCGCCCGAGCAGGGACAGTAAAATTGTTTTAATCGCGACTGTTGTGAACAGATTTGACTAAAACCAAACTGGACTGTCCCGCACAAACTGTGTACGAAGAATCAGCGCACCGAGTTAATTAGAAAACATCTAATTAACTAAAACGACGAGCGTGCACCAAAACGACCGTACCCCTTCGACAGCGAGCGACTACTGAAGTAACGTCACGCACGACCCAAGGAGGGCGACACCAGTAATTGACGAGCAATACCTATACCGGGTCACCTGTTCGACTCGATATACGGGAGAATGCAGAATTACTGAATGGTCACCTGCGCTCAGTTCGCTAAAAGTGTGCGGACTAAAAAAATTGAAAGCTAGGAAAGAACAAAATTGAGTTCCACGCTGATTTTCCGAATCAGTAAAAATCTTCGTTTTTCAATTTTCCTCACTTTTCCTTTCAAAATTTCATTTTTCTTGCACGTTGACGGCAGTTTTAATTAGCTTTACTTTTTGGTCCGAGCACTTTTTCTGAGACTTTTCTAGAACATATTTAGTTTGATTTTTTTTTTTTTAAATTTTTGTTCGTTTTTTTTTGTCGTACTAAATTGTCAGCACTACAAACATGGCTGACAACGAAAAAACCGACGCCAAGCCTAAAATAACTGGATTGCCAAGACTTGGACTGCCAACACCGCGTATAGACGAGCCGTACGCTTCTGACGAGAAAGACGATCGAGCTATTCGGTGGACATACGCTCTGCGAAAATCCGAACTGATCTTCAAGCTCGAGAAGCGATGCCTGCCGATCCATGGAAAAGTAACGGCTTTGCGGTATCGGCTAATAAAAGCGTTGGAACTGCTGACACCAGGTAGCCCATTAGGAGCGACTAGCCTGGTGGCACCCAGTTTTGCGTCGAGTCCAAAGGCGGTCATCATGCCCAACCCGCCACCTCGGCCACGGGCACCTTTGGCCCCACCTGCGACAGCGGTACCTTACCATGCTGTTCTAGGACCCGCGTCGTTTCCAGGTCTTGACCCAATTCGCCAATGGAACGTTCAATTTAATGGAACCACCGACCCGCTGTCTTTTCTCGAAAGAATTGAGAAACTGCGCGAAATGTACGGACTCACCGAACAGCAGGTACTGGGTGGAATGACTCACCTGTTGAGGGACAAAGTTGGTTCCAGTTGGACCGGCTAAGTCTTGGCACCTGGAATAATTTCAGGGAAGCCTTTAACAAATATTTTCTACCTGTAGATTACGCCAAACGCTTGCAAAGCCGTCCGCAACCGGGTACAACGCATTCAAGAACCATGCGTAAATTATCTTTTGGATATCCGAATGTTAATCCGCAGAGTTGGAGAAGTCAACGTGGAGACCGAAATAGACTTGTGCTACGACAACCTCCGTCCCGAATATGAACAATTTATAAGGCTGTGGACGACTAGTTGCGACGTCTTCAGAAACAAGAAGCGGTCCAGGAGAAAATGAAAAAAAATTCTCCAAGCGCCCGCATGGAAGTTGGTCGCCCGCAGGAGTACGGCCTAGCCTACCGCTACCAGTGGCAACCTCATTTCCGGTGCCACCACCAATGGCTTCACCATTTATGGTGACACCTCCAAATTTTCCGCGACCAAACACGGTCATGGCGCGTTCGGGACCTCCGAGCCATATACAAATCACCTCCACCACCTGCTGGATCTGCGGCGAAGAGGGTCACCACAAAACGCAATGCCAAAAGGTTTTCCTGAGTTTCTGCTCACTCTGCGGTAAGACAGGCACACTGTCAAGAGATTGCCAGTGTCCTGCGCGATCGGGAAACTAACCAACAGCTGTACCACGACAAAACCGTCCCAGCTGTTTTCACCCGCCGTCTCGTTTCCTGTAACCGCCGACAACCGTCTCTTCGTTCCGATAATATTAAATCGACATCGATTTCTAGCTCTACTTGACACTGGGGCCATGGTATCATTCGTGGGAGCTTCAGTGCTACGGCACTTTCCTGATGTAGAACCCACAACTGTCAACTGTAATACCAGGTTTGCCGACGGAACTATTTTACCCACCTCCGGAGTGGTGGCTCTGAGAACTCAGTTGGGAGCGACCACCGCCCTGGAGTATTATCTTAGCATGCCTTCCCTCATGAGCGATGTGATCTTGGGAATAGACTTGCTTCGTAAATACAATGCCTAAATGGACCTTGTTCTGGGCACTGTGCATTTCCCGGTGCCCGAAGTTGCACAGCTTTCGACTGGAACTGCGGAAACTTCAATCCCAAGACTGCAACTCACACCCCGGGAAGAAATTCATCTGAACACATTCCTCCACCAGGAGCTACCTAAGTTCACCAACTTCGAAAGTCCGACACACCTGGCTCAACATCAGATCAGTTTAATCGAGCCAACACCGATCAAACAGCGATACAGATCCCAGAATCCACGTATGCAAAATATTGTATACAAGGAGGTGGATCAAATGTTGACGGACGGGATCATCGAGCTTTCCAATAGTCCATGGAGTTCACCAGTGGTCATTGTGAGGAAAAAAAAATGGTAAGCCCCGATTCTGCATCGACTTCCGGAAACTCAACAATGTGACACGGAAGGACGCGTATCTCCTTCCGTTTATCAACTCCATTCTGGACAAACTGCGTGGAGCGCACTACATCACCACGCTCGACCTGAAACAAGGATACTGGCAGATTCCTCTAACCAATAACAGCAAACCCATCACTGCGTTCACTGTAGCCGGTAAGGGCCTGTTTCAATTTCGGGTGGTGCTTTTTGGGCTTCATTCAGCTCGTGCAACGTTCCAGAGAATGTTAGACCAGATTATCATGTTGTTGATATGCATGTTGTTGCGTGTGTAAGGGTTGTCTTACAAGTGCCCCATCTCTAATGAACTCTGAGGCTCACCCGAGGGGAGCCTCAGAGTTGTCAGCTTTGCGTTTCTGTTTTTAGAGATAACTTTATTTACCCTAAGAGCCTTTATTTACCATAAGATCTTTATAGTTGCGTTGAGTTTCCCTGTAGCTACTCCAATCGGTAGCATTTTGGTTCCGCAGCGCTATTCTCAGTAGTTTTCGTGTTTCTACTCGTAGTGACTGGATATGTGAATTCCACCAAGAAACCCTTTTAACCCGCAAGGGGCAGTTTTCTTCGTATGAAGAAATAACGGCTTCTTGCACGTCGTTAGCAAACATTTCAGTTTTGCTCGCTTTGCGCGGCGTTGGAGGAGATAATCTGTCAGAGCTCAGTGTGATGTCAATTGTTTCCTGCCTTCTATTCTACATAATAGTAAAACAAATTAACTTACGTGAATTCCAGCTGTTGCGCATATTCCCGCAAAATCATAGCGATTTGCTCTGGCGCCATCTTCTTGGCCAATTGTAAAGCTTGGTCAAGAAACTTTAAAGTTGAAAGTTGGCTACACAACTTTCAAACTTTAAAGTTGGCTACACAACTTAGCACAACTTTTTTGCTTAGCCAACTCTTTAGGCTTAGCACAACTTTAGACAATTTGCACGAGGTATTATTTAAACAATTTGCACTGAAGCTAAGCTCCAGCTCAATCCTGAGAAATGTCAGTTTGCGCGGAAGTCACTGACCTATTTAGGGCACGTTGTCACCGCCGAAGGAATCAGCACTGGTCCAGAAAAGGTAACCGCCATCCTAGAAATCCCTTCGCCAACCAACGTCAAGACGTTGCGCAGTTTCCTAGGGGTTGCCTCCTGGTATCGTCGGTTTATAGACAATTTCTCCAAAATGGCCGCACCACTGAACCAGCTACTTCAAAAGGGCCATCGTTGGAAGTAAGATGAGTCCCACGAACACTCGTTTCAGGCTCTAAAAATAGCCCTCACGGAAGCTCCTGCACTGACCTGCCCTGATTTCACACAACGTTTCACTCTACATACGGACGCCTCCGACTATGGCCTAGGCGCAGCTCTGACCCAAAAGGTCAATGGTTTTCACCGCGTCATGGTTTTCACTCCCTACCTGGAGTTGTACCCCTTTACAGTACTCACGGATCATAGTCCCTTCGTTGGTTGCACTCTATCAAGAGTCCGTTAGGACGCCTGGCGAGATGATATATAGAGTACCCTAAACCGCGTTGCCGACGCCCTGTCCCGACACCCGATGCCCCATGCTCCCAATGACGAGAAAATTGGTGAGTAATGTCCAGTAGAGCTCGAGGAAAAATGCAGCTGGTACGACCGGAAATATCGCGAGGTTACAAAAGAACCCGAAGATTTTCGGGACTACCAAATTCGCAATAATCGGCTCTACCGACATTTTTGGGACCCCGTCGACCTAAAAGATGATGAATTTGTCGACCCTTGGAAACTCTGCGTGTCCACACCCCGTCGCCAGGCGGTGCTACACGAAAACCACGACGCTCCTACTGCTGGGCATTTTGGTGTGACTAAAACCATCAGCAGGATAGCGCAAACATATTATTGGCCCGGCATGTTTCGAGACATCACCAGGCACGTTCGAAGTTGCATTACCTGCCAGCAGTTCAAAGCTCATCAGCAAGCTACAACAGGAAAGATGCAACCAATCATCACGCGACGACCATGGGAAACAGTGAGCACGGATCTCGTAGGACCGCTACCGCGATCCACCAAAGGGAACACGTTTCTCGTCGTCTTCCAGGACCGTTTTACGAAATGGGTTCACTGTAAACCTCTGTCCAGCGCTACCGCTGGAAACGTGACCCGAGCACTTTTCGGCGACGTCATTACGCGATTCGGGACCCCCGACCTAATCATCAGTGACAACGGGACGCGAGTAGGACGTTTAAGACCTTACTCGCAGATCTTGGAATTCGTCATTGTTTTACCCTGCCATACACACCGCAGGCCAATCCAGTGGAGCGAGCCAACCAAAACCTCAAAACGATGATTGCCCAATTCTGCAACCAGGAACACCGACGGTGGCATCAGCAACTACCCGCGTTACTACTAGCTATTAATAGCGCCAAGCAAGAATCCACCGGCTACTCGCCCGCTTTCCTGAACTTCGGACGAGAACTGTCGCTACCTCATACGCTTCATCAGGCGACAAGTCAATCCGTAACGGACGAGGACGCCACTGACGCCGTAGAGCCAGCACAAAACCAGGCAACTCGCCTCGCCAAACTCCGGGAGGTTTTTAAATTGGTGCGTACAAATCTGGACCGTGCTTTTACGCATCAAAGCCGTCATTACGACCTGCGACGCCGCGACTGGAGATGTCATCCCCACGATCAGGTAATGAAAAAAGAACATTACCTGTCGTCGGCTAGTAAAGGTTTTGCGGCCAAATTGGCCCCTCGTTATACTGGTCCCTACACAGTACATAGTCATCTCACCTGTAGTCTACTCCTTGAAAGACGCACGAGGAAAACGTTATCCCCGCATTCACATTAAGGATCTTTAACCCGCGGTGTTGGACGATGCCCCGCGGAATTTTAAAGAAACCACCGTACCTATATCTTAACCACCAATTTTGTTTCAGACCTGAACCGACCCCCGTTCTACCGAATCCCTGGGAAGCCAGGGACACCACGCCCTCACCACCACACCTCATTCCTCTCAACTCCCCTGCAGGAAGCCCGTCGACTGGACGCTCGTGGAGTCCAGACTCGCTTCCTGGCAGTCCATCTCCGCCTTCTTTCCCTCCCCTACGGGAAGCTCGTCCACCGATCGCTCCTGGACCACAGTGTTACTTCCCGATAGCCCTTCCCCCACTCCCTGGAACCTTAGTCCTTGCCCTTCCCTAAATTACAGTCCCCCCGATCCGGAAGAATAGCTTTATAGTGAGGAAGGGGAGACAAGGGAGCCGCAGCCGGGGATCTCTGGGCCCATACAGGAGGAGGGGTCCACCAATGACTCCCCGGGGAACTTGTTCTCCGAGGACGAGGACACCGACTCAGAGCTGGAGGAGGCCAGTCTTGCGTCGGTGAGAGACTAGCTCCTCCACCTCGCTGCCCCATGGAGTGAGGAGATTCATACGGCAGCGCTGCGTCTTGTGCCGGAGCGACGACACATGACGCAGCCGTATATTCTACGTTTCCGCCGCCCGGACAACTGCCCTGCGACGCTGCGCTTCCCAGCGATCATTTTAAATAAGCGATAATTTTAAATAAATGTTATGGGCCGTTGTCCTATTTATAAGATAAAAATATGTTGTTATTGTCCAATTTATTTACCTGTAAATCCCGTTTTAGTGCCAGTATACCAAAGTCTTAAACAAACTATAATCTCCATTCCTAGTCTAGTTCTTAAATGTCAACTGTCATCTACCAGGGGGGCTTTATTTGAAATCATTCGCAATATTGCGAATGTGCAAAGTTTCGATGAGTAAAATGCGTGCACAAATTTTGAAATTGCACTAGGCTCTTATTTGAAAGCAAATGGATCTTGTTGCGAACACTCGCAAATAATGCGATTGATAAAGTTAGCTTGATTCAAGCTTAATTTGTTATTAATTGAAGCAAGCATTGATGAAACAGTTGAAATCGCCCCTAGGAACAAAAAATCAAAAAAATTTCTTCACATAATTCAAATTGAATAGAAATGTTTGCTAACTCAAATTTAATGGAAGTGTTGCTTATATGTTAAAGTTCAGTTAAATAATCTTACTAATTGTGTAATTAATTTTATTAATAAATAAAACAATGCTGTTTTATAACATTTTGCCACGTTTTGAGCAATTTTTAAAATAATGAAAAAAAGTAAAAATAATGAAAAAAAGTAGAAAATGTGTGAAATAGTATATTATACACCAAGGGTGTGAAGTAGATTTTCTAGCGCGAGCACAGGTTCATATCCCGAGATGCGCAGCATCGAGGGATTTGATAGTGCGAGCGCTAGAAAATTTTTCACAACCGTGGTGTATTAGCTATTTATGCAACCAGTTAGGAAATGCATTTTTTTGTGTAACGAGCGGATTTCTGCGGGACGAGCGCAGCGAGTTCTGCAAAATAACGCGAGTTACACAAAATAGCATTTCCTAACATGTTGCATACAAGATTTTTTCTAATTTTTACAAGAACCTTCTCAAAAAAGAGTTTTTTAAACTTATGATATTAATAATTTAGTGAATTTTATCAAAACAAGTAGGCTTTATTCGGAACTTTTCATCACCAGTTGTGAAATATTTTTCATTACATCACCAGTTGCGTAAAATGTGCCGTTTGCCAACTACAATCGATTTTGAAAAGTCACATTTTACATGCCAAAATTAGAAAAATACTATTTTTTTCACTACTAGCACGTCTAGTCCGCATCGCCATTGACAGTTGACAGAAGAGTAAATTCAATTGTCGTAATAGATTGTTTGATTTTGTTTAAATTGAAATTTAAATTGAATTTCTATTAAACCGCTATTAAAACTGTTCGAATATCACAATTATTTATCATTAATATAATTTTGCAACTTCCAGAACCAAAAAAGTGCGCACTAAATGTACCATTGGAAAACGCCCAGTGAAATTGTAATTGATAGTTACATAAGTTTTAAAAATTAATTTTACTAATTTACACAACAATTTCATTGCTTAAATAGTATCAGATAAATTACCTACAACATAGTGATTCTTTCTGTATAACTTTCTTTTTAAATTCTGCTTCTGTATTATCAGAAATTCGAATTATGTGTTTATTTACCCCGGGGTTGTGAAACGAAATTTCACAACCTCTCACCGGCATAGGTAGTGAAATTAAACTTCTCAGTCTGTTAATCAATATCATAAAGTCGTGTTCTATAGCTAGTAGTGTAAAAAATAGTTATTTTTGCAATTTGCGATTAAAATGACACCTTTTTAGTTGCCATTTTTGATATTGAAACAGCCTTCTTTATTTTATTGTTCTAAAAAAAGCGTGAAAAAAAGACTTTTTTTCACTCTTTTTCTACTTTTTTTCATTCTTTTTACTTTTTTTCATTATTTTAAAAATTGCTAAAAGCGTGGCAAAAAGTTATAAAACCGCAATGTTTTATTTATTAACAATATTAATTGTACAATTAGTAAGATTATTTAACTGAACAAGAACATATAAGCCACATTTCCATTAAATTTGAGTTAGCAAACACTTCTATTCGATTTGAATTATGTTAAGGAAGCTGTTTGATTTTTCGTTCCTAGGGGCGATTTCTAATTAATAACAAATTAAGCTTGAATCAAGCAACCGATTGTCATCTGATTATTAACTAATCTTTAATATTTTTTTATTTTAATTAAAAATTGCAAAAAATAGTGTATACAACACGAGCAAAATTAGTTATTTTTTCACTTGTCGTATTGTCCAACTCGGCTGACGCCTCGTTGGACAAGTATAATAGTTATTTATACAACAAGTAGCAAAATGTAAGTTATTTTTTCACAAGTCGTAAATTTGTCTAACGAGGCGTCAGCCGAGTTGGACAATACGACAAGTGAAAAAATAACTAATTTTGCTCGTGTTGTATACACTATTTTTTGCAATTTTTAATTAAAATAAAAAAATATTAAAGATTAGTTAATAATCAGATGACAATCGGTTGCTTGATTCAAGCTTAATTTGTTATTAATTAAAGCAAGCATTGATAAAACAATTGAAATCGCCCCTAGGAACGAAAAATCAAACAGCTTCCTTCACATAATTCAAATCGAATAGAAGTGTTTGCTAACTCAAATTTAATGGAAATGTTGCTTATATGTTCTTGTTCAGCTAAATAATCTTACTAATTGTACAATTAATATTGTTAATGAATAAAACATTGCGGTTTTATAACTTTTTGCCACGCTTTTAGCAATTTTTAAAATAATGAAAAAAAGTAAAAAGAATGAAAAAAAGTAGAAAAAGAGTGAAAAAATAGTAGTTTATACAACAAGTAGCAAAATGTAGGTTTTTTTTTCATGAGAAGTAAGTTTGTCCAACGAGGCGCCAGCCGAGTTGGACATTACGACGAATGAAAAAAAAAACTAATTTTGCACATGTTGTATACACTACTTTTTGCAATTTTCTTGCTATTAACTTTTTAAATGATAATTTGATTCATTCAGAAAATTTAAGGTTGCTTGATTTATGCTTAATTTGTTAGTAGTCAAAGTGAGCAATGGAAAAACAATTGCAATCACCTCTAGATACCTCGCTAGATACCTAAAAACGAACAGGGCGTTTGTTTGTTCACTTGATTTTTGTGAAATTCAATAAAAAAATATAAAAATCAGTGAAAAAATGTAGAAATTTGAGTGAAAAAAAGACTTTTTCTAATACTATTTTAGAATAATAATATTCTTGAACTAATTTTAATTTGAGAATGTACTCATTCTGCAACAAGTGCGAGAATATTCATTCTTACACAAGTGATAGAATGACCACATGTGGCGCCATCTCATGGAAGTTGACGCAACATTAAGCTATTGTATTTTGATTAATGAATTATTCATTTAACTTATTAATTGTTGATATTAGTAATATTATAAGTCAATTAACTAAATCATTCATATTTAGAAAATTCTTTATGACATTTTATAACTAATTTTGTTTATTAATACATATATTATAGCAGCGACATCTGTGAACTAATTGCCTAAAAGCGATAGGTACCGTGATGAGAATATAATATGGTGTGCTATTGCGCAGGTTGCTATATTATTTCGTGACGTCACGTTGGTTCTATTGAAAGTGTAATATAAATTGTCTATAGCAACGAAAATTAGATTAATTAACAAATATATTAAAGAGAAAAACAAACCCCTTTAATTCTGTAGTTAAATATAAGATCACTTACTAACAAAAACGGCCACACCAAAATACTTAATAATATTTTACTATGTATTTATTCCAATATTTGATTGAAATAAACATCAAATAAAACCGCTAAACGTAACTTGATTTTCATACTATAATTATCTATAGTCCCAGCGTGACGTCATGCGCGAAAATGAACGAAATTTGGATAGCTCGGTAGCACACCATATTATATTCACATCACGATAGGTACTAGACAGCGACTGAAACTGACATATATTAATTGACGATAGTATTAGAAAAAGTATAGTCTGAAACTCGTCGGAATGAATATTCAGCCCTTGTGAAAACCGTCAAACTCGCCTTCGGCTCGTGTGACAAATTTTCACTCGGGCTGTATATTCTCATTCCGCACTCGTTGCAGAATATACTATTTTGCAATTTGCGATTAAAATGACATCTTTTTAGTGGCCATTTTTGATGTTGAAACAGCCTTCTTTTTTTTATTGTTCTAAAAAAAGCGTGAAAAAAAGACTTTTTTTCACTCTTTTTCTACTTTTTTTCACTCTTTTTACTTTTTTTCATTATTTTAAAAATTGCTAAAAACGCGGCAAAAAGTTATAAAACCGCAATGTTTTATTTATTAACAATATTAATTGTACAATTAGTAAGAATATTTAACTAAACAGAAACATATAAGCAAGATTTTCATTAAATTTTAGTTAGCAAACACTTCTGTTCGATTTGAATTATGTGAAGGAAGCTGTTTGATGTTTCGTTCCTAGGGGCGATTTCAATTGTTTTATCAATGCTTGCTCTAATTAATAACAAATTAAGCTTGAATCAAGCAACCGATTGTCATCTGATTATTAACTAATATTTAATATTTTTTATTTTAATTAAAAATTGCAAAAAATAGTGTATACAACACGAGCAAAATTAGTTATTTTTTCACTTCTCGTATTGTCCAACTCGGCTGACGCCTCGTTGGACAAATTTACGACTCGTGAAAAAATAACTTACATTTTGCTACTTGTTGTATAAATAACTATTTTTTCATTGATTTTTAAGACCAGTAAAAAAAGTAGGCCGTTTCAACATTGGAAACAACAACTGAAAAGTTGTCATTTTGATGGAAAATTGCAAAATAGTTATTTATACAACAAGTAGCAAAATGTAAGTTATTTTTTCACAAGTCGTACATTTGTCCAACGAGGCGTCAGCCGAGTTGGACAATACGACAAGTGAAAAAATAACTAATTTTGCTCGTGTTGTATACACTATTTTTTGCAATTTTTAATTAAAATAAAAAAATATTAAAGATTAGTTAATAATCAGATGACAATCGGTTGCTTGATTCAAGCTTAATTTGTTATTAATTAGAGCAAGCATTGATAAAACAATTGAAATCGCCCCTAGGAACGAAAAATCAAACAGCTTCCTTCACATAATTCAAATCGAATAGAAGTGTTTGCTAACTCAAATTTAATGGAAATGTTGCTTATATGTTTCTGTTTAGTTAAATATTCTTACTAATTGTACAATTAATATTGTTAATAAATAAAACATTGCGGTTTTATAACTTTTTGCCACGTTTTTAGCAATTTTTAAAATAATGAAAAAAAGTAAAAGGAGTGAAAAAAAGTAGAAAAAGAGTGAAAAAAAGTCTTTTTTTCACGCTTTTTTTAGAACAATAAAAAAAAGAAGGCTGTTTCAACATCAAAAATGGCAACTAAAAAGATGTCATTTTAATCGCAAATTGCAAAATAGTAGTTTATACAACAAGTAGCAAAATGTAGGTTTTTTTTTCATGAGAAGTAAGTTTGTCCAACGAGGCGCCAGCCGAGTTGGACAATACGACGAATGAAAAAAAAACTAATTTTGCACATGTTGTATACACTACTTTTTGCAATTTTCTTGCTATTAACTTTTTAAATGATAATTTGATTCGTTCAGAAAATTTAAGGTTGCTTGATTTATGCTTAATTTGTTAGTAGTCAAAGTGAGCAATGGAAAAACAATTGCAATCACCCCTAGATACCTCGCTAGATACCTAAAAACAAACAGGGCGTTTGTTTGTTCACTTGATTTTTGTGAAATTCAATGAAAAAATATAAAAATCAGTGAAAAAATGTAGAAATTTGAGTGAAAAAAAGACTTTTTTTCATTGATTTTTAAGACCAGTAAAAAAAGTAGGCCGTTTCAACATTGGAAACAACAACTGAAAAGTTGTCATTTTGATGGAAAATTGCAAAAAGTTTTTTTTTCACGCTTTTTTTAAAACAATAAAAAAAAGAAGGCTGTTTCAATATCAAAAATTGCAACTAAAAAGATGTCATTTTAATCGCAAATTGCAAAAAAAATATTATATATTTTTGTATTTAAAAATATTAATATATTTTTTTTTAAATTAATTAAAATATATGTAACTGTAATAGATTTAAAACTCGATTTAAAATATTTGCAATTGCACTTTAATATTGTAGTGAATGCTTTTAAGTTGTAATTGAAATATTTAATGTCATTGGGAGTAGATTGGTAGATACTATGTCAAACGTCAAATGCATGAGTGATTAAATATTTTTTAATCACTGAGTGATTAAAAGTAGTACTTTACTTACTCATTTTGGTGACCAAAAGTAGTCAATATTCAACGAAAGTGAATAAAAGTTTTTTCGTTTTTTCACGCTTTTTTTAGAACAATAAAAAAAAGAAGGCCATTTGAACATCAAAAATGGCAACTAAAAAGATGTCATTTTGATCGAAAATTGCAAAAATAACTATTGTTCGTTTGACGCGATACGGACAAACACAAAAAACTGCGTTGCTATGTATAAAATAAACAACAGGACGTTGCTAACTTTATCAATCGCATTATTTGCGAGTGTTCGCAACAAGATCCATTTGCTTTCAAATAAGAGCCTAGTGCAATTTCAAAATTTGTGCACGCATTTTACTCATCGAAACTTTGCGCATTCGCAATATTGCGAATGATTTCAAATAAAGCCCCCCTGGTAGATGACAGTTGACATTTAAGAACTAGACTAGGAATGGAGATTATAGTTTGTTTAAGACTTTGGTATACTGGCACTAAAACGGGATTTACAGGTAAATAAATTGGACAATAACAACATATTTTTATCTTATAAATAGGACAACGGCCCATAACATTTATTTAAAATTATCGCTTATTTAAAATGATCGCTGGGAAGCGCAGCGTCGCAGGGCAGTTGTCCGGGCGGCGGAAACGTAGAATATACGGCTGCGTCATGTGTCGTCGCTCCGGCACAAGACGCAGCGCTGCCGTATGAATCTCCTCACTCCATGGGGCAGCAAGGTGGAGGAGCTAGTCTCTCACCGACGCAAGACTGGCCTCCTCCAGCTCTGAGTCGGTGTCCTCGTCCTCGGAGAACAAGTTCCCCGGGGAGTCATTGGTGGACCCCTCCTCCTGTATGGGCCCAGAGATCCCCGGCTGCGGCTCCCTTGTCTCCCCTTCCTCACTATAAAGCTATTCTTCCGGATCGGGGGGACTGTAATTTAGGGAAGGGCAAGGACTAAGGTTCCAGGGAGTGGGGGAAGGGCTATCGGGAAGTAACACTGTGGTCCAGGAGCGATCGGTGGACGAGCTTCCCGTAGGGGAGAGAAAGGAGGCGGAGATGGACTGCCAGGAAGCGAGTCTGGACTCCACGAGCGTCCAGTCAACGGGCTTCCTGCAGGGGAGTTGAGAGGAATGAGGTGTGGTGGTGAGGGCGTGGTGTCCCTGGCTTCCCAGGGATTCGGTAGAACAGGGGTCGGTTCAGGTCTAAAACAAAATTGGTGGTTAAGATATAGGTACGGTGGTTTCTTTAAAATTCCGCGGGGCATCGTCCAACACCGCGGGTTAAAGATCCTTAATGTGAATGCGGGGATAACGTTTTCCTTGTGCGTCTTTCAAGTAGTAGACTACAGGTGAGATGACTCTATGTACTGTGTAGGGACCAGTATAACGAGGGGCCAATTTGCTAATAATCAGATGACAATCGGTTGCTTGATTCAAGCTTAATTTGTTATTAATTGAAGCAAGCATTGATGAAACAGTTGAAATCGCCCCTAAGAACAACAAATCAAAAAGTTTTCTTCACATAATTCAAATTGAATAGAAGTGTTTGCTAACTCAAATTTAATGGAAGTGTTGCTTATATGTTAAAGTTCAGTTAAATAATATTACTAATTGTGTAATTAATTTTATTAATAAATAAAACAATGCTGTTTTATAACATTTTGCCACGTTTTGAGCAATTTTTAAAATAATGAAAAAAAGTAAAAATAATGAAAAAAGTAGAAAAAGAGTGAAAAACAGCTATTTTTAGTACAAGTGAGTAAAGTGCGTCATTTAATCACAAGTCTGATTGTTGGGCGCCTGAGCCGTAGGCGAGGGCCCCAATCAGACGTGTGATTAAATGACTTTGCTCACGTGTGCTAAACCTGATTGTATCCATTTTTGTAGAAAATAAAACCATTCATATTAACAAAATTCTTTAATTAATTAATATTGCAATGGAAATACAGTAATATATTATATTACAATAAGTGGATAATAATTCTTAGCACAATGCTAATTAACATTAAAAAAAAAGTTATTAGCTAATTTCTGCCAAAAAATAGGTTTTATCTAATTAAACTAATACAATTTTTTTATAGGTTTTGCACCATATAAGTTATATACCAAATTAAAATTAATTAAAATATATGTCACTGTAAGAGATTTAAAATATTTGCAATTGCACTTTAATATGCTAGTGAATGCTTTTAAGTTGTAATTTAAATAATTAATGTCATTGGGAATAGATTGGTAGATACTTTGTCAAACGTCAAATGCATGAGTGATTAAATATTTTTTAATCACTGAGTGATTAAAAGTAGTACTTTACTCACTCATTTTGGTGACCAAAAGTAGTCAATATTCAACGAAAGTGGATAATAGCTATTTTAGTACAAGTGAGTAAAGTGCGTCATTTAATCACTTGTCTGAATGTTGGGCGCCTGGGCCGTGGGCGAGGCCCCCAATTGTGGCGAGGGCCCCAATCAGACGTGTGATTAAATGACTTTGCTCACGTGTGCTAAACCTGATTTTATCCACTTTTGTAGAAAATAAAACCATACATATGGTATAAAACCATACATATTAACAAAATTCGTTAATTAATTAATATTGCAATGGATATACAGTAATATAGCAAATTAGATATTGCAATGGAAATACGGTAATATATTACAATAAGTAGATAATAATTCTTAGCACAATGCTAATTAACATTAAAAAAGCTATTAGCTCATTTCTGCCAATAAATAGGTTTTATCTAATTAAACTAATACAATTTTTTATAGGTTTTGCACCATATAAGTTATATATCAAATTAAAATTAATTAAAATATATGTCACTGTAATAGATTTAAAATATTTGCAATTGCACTTAAATATGCTAGTGAATGCTTTTAAGTTGTAATTTAAATAATTAGTGTCATTGGGAATAGATTGGTAGATACTATGTCAAACGTCAAATGCAAGAGTGATTAAATATTTTTTCCTACAATCGCATATAAAAGTAAGCCTTTGTGCTTCCATTTGACAACGAAAAGTTGGCGTTTTCCGAGGAGTTGTCACTTTCCCGCTCTAGATCTTTTTGCTGATTTTCCCGCTCGCTAAATCAAAACAATGCAGTAAAACAATAGTTTTTGTTTTTAGAAATGAGCGTTTCTTGGTTACCGATGATATAATCACATTTTTATTTGTTGTCAAAATATTAATTTTACATTTTTGCAACAAAAATTTAATTTAAAATCGATTGTAGGAAAAATCTTGTGTGTATTTCGAGCGCAAAGTGTTTTTGTCGCTCTCGCCAGATTGTCGTGCTCCGCTATCGCGTCGCGCGACAACATTCTGGCTCGCGCGACAAAGTATCACTTTGCGCTCTTAATACACAAATAGCTATTTCCTACAATCGCATATAAAAGTAAGCCTTTGTGCTTCCATTTGACAACGAAAAGTTGGCGTTTTCCGAGGAGTTGTCACTTTCCCGCTCTAGATCTTTTTGCTGATTTTCCCGCTCGCTAAATCAAAACAATGCAGTAAAACAATAGTTTTTGTTTTTAGAAATGAGCGTTTCTTGGTTACCGATGATATAATCACGTTTTTATTTGTTGTCAAAATATTAATTTTACATTTTTGCAACAAAAATTCAATTTAAAATCGATTGTAGGAAAAATCTTGTTTGTATTTCGAGCGCAAAGTGTTTTTGTCGCTCTCGCCAGATTGTCGCAACATTCTGGCTCGCGCGACAAAGTATCACTTTGCGCTCTTAATACACAAATAGCTATTTAATCAATGAGTGATTAAAAGTAGTACTTTACTCACTCATTTTGGTGACTAAAAGTAGTCAATATTCAACGAAAGTGGATAAAAGTCTTTTTTTTTTTCACGCTTTTCTTTTAAAACAATAAATAAAGAAGGCCGTTTCAACATCAAAAATGGCAATTAAAAAGATGTCATTTTGATCGAAAATTGCAAAATAGTTATTTATACAACAAGTAGCAAAATGTAAGTTATTTTTTCACGAGTCGTAAATTTGTCCAACGAGGCGTCAGCCGAGTTGGACAATACGACAAGTGAAAAAATAACTAATTTTGCTCGTGTTGTATACACTATTTTTTGCAATTTTTAATTAAAATAACAAAATATTAAAGATTAGTTAATAATCAGATGACAATCGGTTGCTTGATTCAAGCTTAATTTGTTATTAATTAGAGCAAACATTGATAAAACAATTGAAATCGCCCCTAGGAACGAAAAATCAAACAGCTTCCTTCACATAATTCAAATCGAATAGAAGTAGTCCAAGAGCTCGCGTCAAAAAAATGCAAGAGTTTTCTCAAGCTTCATATTTTGAGATTGAGTTCCATTTCAATCATGAAGAGCCAGCCCAGAGTCAGCAGATCTGCCGGTCGAACACCTGGCGCTGAGACTCTTGAAAAGGTGTAAAATTAATTAGCACCACTAAACTGTTTTCGGAAAGCTCAAATTTCGTATCTTATTAGTAAATCTAATATAAAACACAAATCCAATAGTCAGACAGCAAAATAACGGGACGCGTGGAGTCAGCGCTACCCTATATATGTCAAAAAAATAATGCTGGCGTAAATGTTTTCTCAACGCTCAAATTTTGTAAAATATTAAGTTAAACTTTAAAAAGCACAAAACTAACAGTCAGACACATTTTTGTTAGAACCCTGCCAGTCAGCAGTCGCTAGAAGCGAAGAAAGCAAGTGCGTGCAATTTACGGCGGCGGGGTCTAATAAATTAATTAATTGAAAATTCGTGGTTTATGATTTTGTAAAACTTGTTTATTTAACTTCTGGATGGAATATATCACATATATCCATATATATTAAGTCCGGACAGTTTAGCACATAGCTATCAGTTTAGCCGTAGCGCTCAGTGTAATAGGTTATTCTGTGCCTCGTGCCAATAATATTATGGAGAAATCGTGTGAAATTGAAAAATTTGTTTGCCATTTATATGGCTTGAAAAAAATTGATAATGTTGATGAAGCTCGTTTTATTCTTTTTAATAAAGCATACGCTTTTAAGGACACAAACGACGTTTTTAAAATTGATACAAAAAACGTTGATGGCTCTAATTTGCCGCCATGTAAGACGGAATTGAAAAAGCAGGTACAACGCGCTGCATACATTTCCAACATCTGGAGTCATGCAGATAGAAAAGTACCGACTACGATGATTCCAGTGGAAAACGGTTGGCAAGAAATCAATGGCCGATATCAGTTTGACTGGTACGAAGGGAATCAACTGCCCAATTTCATTGGCGATGTGTTAATTCAACCGGATACATTACCTACAGGTAATTTTTGCCAGCCGACTTGCAATCTGATTCAATACTTCACACATTAACATAACATATTGCTAAACGTTGAATTTTTCTCTATACAGATGCTGAATCTTCTACAACTGATGAAACTGAAAAAGATGATTTGATTGAAGAAATATCGGACGACTTAGGTGGAAGTAGTAGTGAAGAAGATGATGGCAACAGCGATTTTGATTGATAAGTTTTAAAAAAAAAAAATTTTTAAAAAATTTGTCACTTATTTCGCTATTTTGTTTTATAAATCGATGAATTTTTTTTGATAATTAAACAACCACGAATCACCAATTAATTTATTTATTAGAGCCCGTCGCGGTAAATTGCACGCACTTGCTTTCTTCCCTTCTAGCGACTGCTGACTGGCAGGGTTCTAACAAAAATGTGTCTGACTGTTAGTTTTGTGCTTTTTAAAGTTTAACTTAATATTTTACAAAATTTGAGCCTTGAGAAAACATTTACGCCAGCATTATTTTTTTGACATGTATAGGGTAGCGCTGACTCCACGCGTCCCGTTATTTTGCTGTCTGACTATTGGATTTGTGTTTTATATTAGATTCACTAATAAGATACGAAATTTGAGCTTTCCGAAAACAGTTTAGTGATGCTAATTAATTTTACACCTTTTCAAAAGTCTCAGCGCCAGGTGTTCGACCGGCAGATCTGCTGACTCTGGGCTGGCTCTTCATGATTGAAATGGAACTCAATCTCAAAATATGAAGCTTGAGAAAACTCTTGCATTTTTTTGACGCGAGCTCCCCGACTAAAGTGTTTGCTAACTCAAATTTAATGGAAATGTGGCTTATATGTTCTTGTTCAGTTAAATAATCTTACTAATTGTACAATTAATATTGTTAATAAATAAAACATTGCGGTTTTATAACTTTTTGCCACGCTTTTAGCAATTTTTAAAATAATGAAAAAAAGTAAAAAGAATGAAAAAAAGTAGAAAATGAGTGAAAAAAAGTTTTTTTTTCACGCTTTTTTTAGAACAATAAAAAAAAGAAGGCTGTTTCAATATCAAAAATGGCAACTAAAAAGATGTCATTTTAATCGTAAATTGCAAAAATATAATTATAGCACTGTTTTTAATAAAATAATGTCTTCTGAAATAAAAATAATATTATTATTTAATTACTTATTACTTTTTTAATTAACGTGTAGAATTTTCCAATCATAATCACATACTAATTGTACATTAACAGAATGATAACCCTTTCTGTTAATGTATACATATTCTGGTTGTTCTGGATTATTAGTTGCTGGTGGATGGATTGCTACATGTGTGCAATCGACACAACCAACAACTCCGGGCATCCCTTACTTTGTAAAAAACACTGTTCTCAGATGATTGAGTTCTTGAGTAGTTGAAGGAAACTGAATATATTTATTTAAAATTCGAGGTACAATTAATGCCTCTACTACTTCATGAAGGGCTCTGCTAACGCTGTAGGTACTAAGACCTATCGCAAAGCTATTACCTATGTCATTTTGATAGCTACCGGTTCCCAAGAAATTTAGAGTTGACAATATTTTGGTTCTCTTTGATACCGCAGATGCCCTAGTTGGTTCAGGCAGAGCACTTTCAATATCATCGTATAGCAACTCAAAAGGTTCTTTATTCAGCCTAAAGCTTTTATGAATTCAATGTCCAATAAATCATCAAACAAAACGCACGGCTTTTGTCTCCTTTTTTTAAGTTTCTATTTTCTGCTATTTCTAACCCATTGAGAACTTGTAATTGCACAAAATTGTTAAAATCCATTTTGGTTTAAATATTTTCAAGTATATTTAAGACGAGAGAACCAAAACACTTAATCGGTTTGACAAAGGTGTCATTCGAATTTAGTTTGCGAATAGTATCTACCCACTCGCAAACAAATAGTAAAGTTTGCGTATGCAAATTTCGAATTGCGCACTCGAAGCATTTCAAATAAGGCACCCTTCAAAATATCATTCGTAAATACCTTAAATGCGCATACGCAACATTGCGAACGATTTCAAATAAAGCCCCCTAGGGTCTAGTCGGTCTAGTCTACGTCAACACGCGTGAAGTAGATGTAAAACCTAAGTCCAAAAAAAAAAAAAACAAAAAACAAAACAAAAAAAAAACAAAAAAAGGGGGAAAAAACAAATAAACAAAAACGAATGCGCCACCAAGGAAAACTCTAGGTTACACTCAGCCGCACTCCACTCACCAGATGCAACCAACGATACACGGTAGGTGCAAAAATCTTTAATTATTCCCATTATAGTCTCTTCACTAGTTCAACCTATAAGTCAATAAACGCAGACCATAGTCCTACATCTTCTTCCACAGCAATCTAGATGGCTCACGAAAAAACGTTTCTTTACTAGTGACTGAGAACAGCCGGACTATAATGTGCGGGGGAGACTAAAACCCTTCATACCTATGCTATGTCATCATAAACAAAAGAAACTTATTGTTACATGTTTAATTTTACCCTTTCCCATAACAAACGTTAGCACACTTCAAGAGAGTGGGAATTAAGTAGATGTTGTGGCAGAGCCAGGTGGCGTGCGCTGCTCGATGACGCGCTGCGATTGCACGTGGGAGGTTAAAATTTCTGTATAAAAGGGGGAGCGCTGCTACCAAAAAGCAGTCGATCTTGGATCATTAAAGGAAGCACTCCAGTAGCCGCATTGAAAGGTAAGTAACAAAAACCCCCTAACCGCTCCTAAAAGCATAATGCTGTTGGTGGTAGGCGACTAGCCCTCAAAGCTGGTAGGCCGACAACCATAAGGCAATGCTTCCTTCCGAAAGTAATGCTGTTGATGGTAGGCGACTAGTCCTATAAAGCTGGTAGGCCGACAGTCATGAGGCGACGTGCAATTTTCCTAAGCATAATGCTGTTGGTGGTGGGCGACTAGCCCTCAAAAGCTAGTAGGCCGACAGCCATAAGGCGATACCTCCCTACAAAAGTATTGCTGTTGGTGGTAGGCGACTAGCCCTTAAAAGCTAGTAGGCCGACAGCCATAAGGCGACGTTCGTTCCTGCCTTCAAATTCTATAAACAATACCTCTGTCCAAAATAATGGCCGAAGCTAATCCGTCAAACGCATGATCTAAATCAACTTTCTCCACAACAAATAGATGTATGACGATGTTTGTTAATTTTGTTTCTTACATTTTGTAAAATCGCATACTAAAGTTTTGTCTGCTCTTCTCCATTGCCTCGCTAAGGATAAAAACAAAAAAAAAGGTTCCGGGGGAGAAAACTTCCGTCGTGGCGTTCGCACACCGACTCCGAGGTTCGTACGGCCCAGATGTGAAACTAACTCAGGGTGACCAATTAATCATTATCATGCATGTATCTTAAATTTAGATTTAGTACACTTTTATATAACGACTGATTGAATCTCCCCTAATGTGTTTGTCCGACGAAGTATAGGTCTTGCTTTTGCTCCTTCTTGTAAGCAGGGATTTTCTTAAGGTATTAAAACCAAGATTACGTTTCATTATTTGATTCAAATATTTGATCACCGTATGGAACTTTACTATTTCTATTTTGTATGTGACCAGCATTTTTTGTACTTGTCACCGAAATATAACTGCCTTGTGTATTTAATTAAATTTGTACTTGTTCTTCGATCCAGCGTAAGCTCTGTACACTGGGTATGAGACGGAACTTGGCCGAACGAGGTGAGAAACCTAAGTACTTAGTGTTAAGAGGGTGAATATGGCCTTTCCTGATGAGGAGGATAGAGAGTTGTTTGACTACCCTAAACACGCACTTTGACCAAACCTCTTTACGCTTAACTATATCAATCTCTATTTTAATGTGTATATTGTACTGTATGGAAAGCAAACATCAGTCTTTGGTCACGCTTAGCCACCCGAGGGCGATGTTTGCTTCCATTTCCATTTCTTCTATATGTATATCTTCTGGTCTCTGTGTGTTGCGGTGGGTAAGTTAAAACACTTTCGGATCAACATTAAATATGACACTTCGTAAAACATTCGCAAAGGGGGAAACCTTTCTGTTTTTTGATATTTGTACTTGGCACTTCTCATTAAATTAATAATTACATGAACTAACTTTGTTTGTTTATCTAATATAAACCGTCTGAGTATAAAATAAATCTGTAGTTTTCTTTTTCTACTCTTTTACACCAAACTCAGTACGACACCTGGTGGCATACCACACAACGTAGTTAGACGATCACGCTTTCCGCTTAGAAAGACAAGGCCAGGGTAGTAAAGGTTTCAATGGTAAGTAATATTTAACAATATTTCAAATATTTAATATTATATCTTAAGTAACATTCTTATAATTGTTTAGAGCTTAAAAAGGCAAGAAAACTTTTATCAAGAAGAAGAACTATTTATTGTGCATTTTGTTGATGAACATAATAATGTTATTAAAAATAAGATTAATTCTGCAACATTGAATAAAAAGAAAAAAGAAAATTGCCATCAATTAGCAAAAGCTTTGAAGGTGTTATATACCTACACCCTGTATATGTAACTAGTATCATATATCTTTACCTGGAATTGTTTGTGAAAAGAATACTAACTTACATTATATCGTTATACCAATTGTAATCGGTGTAGACGCTTTTAATCGTATCATAATATTAATTTCATTGTTAATCAGCGTTTCTTTACGAAAACAGTTCTAAGAAGAACAATAATATCGAGACAAACACCTAGGATATAAATATATGTAAACTTAGAGATTTTAGTCAGTCTTAGCTTTTCTTCACACTAAATCGGTCTTAATCCAGCCAACATATAACTTTTACCAAATGTACCAATAGTTAAGTGTTAATAAATAGTGTAATCAAATTTACCGCATTTTAATCTGATCGCAACTACGAACCCAACAAGCTGGTGTCAGAAGAGGGATATACAAGTGTTTGATCAAAAAGAGTTTTAAACATTTGTTTGTGCAAGAAGTGATTGAAAATTTCACAACCACTGTCCGATCTGCAAGCAGAGTCCAGCGAGGGTCAGCCGTCAGCAGCACAGCGCGTTCGTGTCCACAACACTTCTCCAGCACTTCGTCAGTTGCATCAAATTGTATGTAAGTAAATTTTGATTGCTTTATCTCGACCTGAATAAGTTCGTGTTGTTTCATTTTTCCTTAAACCATATCAATCCATAAAAATGGCAGAACCCGAATTTCGAATACAATTTTTATGCGCGTTAATTCCTAAAAGTTTTGATGGTGACAGATTAGAATTCAATAAATTTTTTGCAAATTGCAATAATGCAATGACACTGGCACATGCATCTCAAAAACAAGCTTTACATGTCTTCATACTCTCAAAATTAACGGGCAATGTACGAACTCAATTACAAGGTAAACAATAACTAATTGGAATGAACTATCGACATTATTAAATAACTTGTACAAAGATAAAAAACATTATGTTCAGCTGATGGAGGAATTAAACTCTGTTCGTCAGTTTTCAAGTGAATCAGTTCTTTCATTGTATGACCGCATCAATAAAATCACAACTCGAATCCTTAATTCTATTACTTATAACGATGAAAATGAGCATCGGGGAAAATTTCAAACAATTAAAGAATTATCATTGAACAGATTCATATATCATGCAAAACCAGATACTTCTAGATTCCTACGAGCACAAAAATACGAAAATTTAAATGACGCTTTTACTAAAGCTACCGAAGAATAAAGAGCTTTAAATATTTCAAACAGTGATTATAGGAAAAAGCCTCATGATCTAAATCACAAATCAAATTCATATTGTTCATTTTGCAAAACTAAGACACATAATACACTTAATTGCTTTAGGAAGCCGACTTATAACAATCCACATACTCAAAAAAATGTTAATTTCAATCAAAGATTCAATTCAAATAATCAGAATCAAAATTCTAACTATAATACCAAATTTTGTAACTATTGTAAGAAGAACGGTCACCTAATAAATGATTGTAGGAAACGGGAATATAACAACAAAAGGAAACAAGAATCAGTGCAACAATCTAATGCTGTTCATTTAAACTCTCAAGTGTCCCAAGTATACGTCGAACCTGTGGACAACTAACAAATAAAAAAGGCGTTCAACAAGCTAACTCAAACTCAAATCAATTTTGTGGACTAACTATGAATAGACACAAAACTGATATTCAAAATCTACACAAAACACATCTAATTCAAGCAACTCCTGAACTTCAAATCAATCAAAATGTACCACCACCATTAATAAGAATGAATCAAATACCCCCCAATGAACTTAATCGTGTTTTACAAAATATAAACAATCAACGAAATCTAAATCCAACCATAAATCGAACTCACTTAAATCAAAATCGATTCAATGTTCATTCATGTCAACCAGAAAGTCAAACCGAAAATCGAAATCAAAATAGAATCAATAAGATACTACAAAATCAATTCCTAAATCTAAATCTAAATCAAAATGAGCAAAATCTAATTCAAGAAAAATCACAAAATAATATCGAATATACAACAAATTCCCGTAATCCTTGCTCGACAAGTAAGCCGGATTTATCTAAATCTAAAGTAAGCCCCAAATCTATAAATGTACATTTAACAAACGAGAACACATCATACATTAAAACATTTTATGAAAATAAGGAATTAAAATTTTTAATTGACACAGGAGCAAATGTGTCTTTAATCAAATTATTGCCAATAAAGCATTTAATACAAAATCAAGAAATAAATTCCGAAGATATTCTTTCCTTACATGGACTAAGCAAAAATAACCTCATACAAACAATAGGAAGCATTAATTTAAATCTAAAAATCTATAATAAATTCTTCAAAATCAAATTTCATATCGTAGCAAACGATGCAAACATACCATTCGACGGTCTAATCGGCAATGACTTTTTAAAAAATGAAAATGCTGAAATTAATTTTCAAAAAAATGAATTAAAAATAAAATGAAGATATAACGACGTATTTATTGATTTATAAATGTTTTAATGGGATGATCGTCGATTAAATAATGTAGACTCTTTTTTCTTTATCCAAGCTTTCGATAATGTTTATTATCTTCTTCAGGGAAGAAATTGAGGTTTTAAATTGAAATCAGCAATAAGATTGACAAATGTCATAATATTTTTCAACTGACAACTTGCAAATTTTACAATGCATTCCTTTTTAATATATTTTTATTTATTGCTGATTTCAATTTAAAACCTCAATTTCTCTCCTGAAGAAGATAATAAACATTATCGAAAGCTTGGATAAAGAAAAAAGAGTCTACATTATTTAATCGACGATCATCCCATTAAAACATTTATAATAAATAAAAATAAAATCTTTACCTTTTTCAATTAAATTAAATTTAAATTCTAATCCAGAACAATCGACCAATTCATATTTTTTAAACGCAAGATCAGAGATAATAATTAAAGTCAATATTGTTAATGCAAATATTAAACAAGGAATATGTCCAGAAATCAAAATTTGTGAAGGAGTATATCTAGCAAAATCGATTGTCAAAGTAAATGAAGAAAATCAAGCATTAACTACTATTTTAAATACAAACAACTACAAAATCAAAGTTCACTCAATCAATCTTTGTCTAGTAGATCCGTTTGAAGAATCAAATTCTTACATAATGAACATCTAACAAACAAAAGTTAATCCTGTTTATGAATCAAATAGAATTAAATTGCTAAAAGAAAATCTTCGTCTAAATCATTTGAATATCGACGAAAAATCATCAATGGTACAAATTTGTGAACACTTTAACGATATCTTTTATCTTCCTAATGACCTACTCACATCTACAAAAAGTATTCAACACGAAATTAACTTAACAACGCCAAATCCAATACAAAGTAAAATATATCGATTCCCAGAAATACATAAGACCGAAGTTGATAAACAAAATTTCAAATATGCTGAAACAAAACATAATTCGTCCGTCAGTTTCTCCGTTTTCTAGCGCAATTTGGGTTGTCCCGAAAAAATCAGACGCGTCCCAGGAGAAAAAATGGCGCGTAGTTGTCGATTATCGAAATCTGAACAACGTAACAATAGGTGATGCTTACCCATTACCCAACTTAGAGGAAATTGTCGATCAATTAGGCAACTCCAAATATTTTACAACATTGGATCTAGCCAATGGATTCCATCAAATCGATATGAAACCTAACGATTCGCATAAAACTGCATTTTCGACCCCAGCTGGTCATTATGAATATATTCGGATGCCTTTTGGCCTACGAAATGCTCCGGCTACCTTCCAACGGCTCATGAATACTGTCTTGACAGGGTTGCAAGGCTTACAGTGCTTTGTATAACTTGATGATATAGTAATTTATGCTAGCTCAATTCAGGAACATTCGAACAAATTAATAGCTGTTTTTGAACGTCTCAGGTTAAACCATTTGCTACTTCAGCCTGATAAATGTGAGTTCATGCATCGCGAAATTATTTACTTAGGTCATATAATAAGTGATAAAGGGGTACTTCCAAACCCAGAAAAAATCAAGGCAGTAAGTCAATTCCCAATACCACAAAACCCTAAGCAGATTAAACAATTTTTAGGGCTTATTGGTTACTACCGCCGCTTTATTGAAAACTTCGCTGCAATTGCAAAACCACTTACTAGTTTGTTAAAAAAAAAATGCTCCGTTTGAGTGGTTTCCAGCTCAAAATGAATCATTCGAAAAATTTAAATTAATTCTAACATCTAACCCAATTCTACAATATCCTGATTTTAATAAAACTTTTATTGTTACTACTGATGCATCCAATTTTGCATTAGGAGCAGTCCTATCCCAGGGAGAAATAGGCAAAGATCTTCCAATAGCTTTCGCTTCTCGAACCTTAAACCAAGCAGAAATTAACTACCCAACTATTGAAAAAAATTACTCGCCATTGTTTGGGCGACTGAACATTTTAGGCCTTATATTTTTGGTCGAAAATTTCTAATCTATACTGACCATCAACCCTTAACGTGGTTATTTAATTGTAAAAACCCATGTAACCGTTTACTACGTTGGCGTTTAAAATTGGAAGAATACCATTACGAAATTAAATATAAACCGGGGAGAGTAACCTCAAACGTAGGCGCCTTATCCCAAAACCCAGTAGATACATTAAATATTTTTCTAGCAGAAACGAGAACTTATCAAGACTTTATCAAATTTCACTATACTAAACAAAACATTTCGGAAGTAGAAATCATAAAAGATAATATTTTTGAAAAGTTTCCCAATGCATTTGTTTATCCCAAAGATCTAGATGAAAATAACATTTATTTTGAAAATCTAAACGCATGTCAAGATTTGGAATCAATTCCTGACGAAATAAATCTGTATGATACAGTACCACTCGTAAATCCAATAAAACAGATGTCATATTTAATTATGAGTAAATTAAACCATTTTGACAAAATTTCGTATAAAGAACTATTTTATTCATTTCAAAACCTACTTAAACAATTAATTAAGGACAAAATTGATGTACTTTACATAAAGAATCCAGTAGAAGAATATCAAAATTTAAATCAAAATCAGTTTAATGAATTAATTGAATATATATTTACAAACAAAATTAAAATTATTCTGGTAAACAAGCCTAAAATTAGACCACAAACTAAAAATGAAATTAAGCAAATTTTGGAACAAAACCATAGTTCGGCTATTTCAGGTCATTCCGGATATAATCGTACATACAAAAGAATCAAAGAGAACTTTAAGTGGAATAATATGAAGAGAGATATAAAAACGTATATCAAATCTTGAAAATCATGCCAGATTAACAAATCTAATGCAAAACCTGGAAAAGCTGGTATGCAAATTACAACTACTAGTGAAAGGCCGTTTCAGCGTTTAGCAATCGACATCGTTGGTCTACTAGTATTGACTGAAAATGGTAACAAATTTATACTAACCTTGCAAGACGACCTAACAAAATACTCATATGCTTATGCAATACCTAATCACGAAGCTGAAACTGTAGCAAACAAACTTGTCGATTTTATAACCATTTTTGGCATACCAGAAACATTGTTGTCTGATAACGGTACAGAGTTTACCTCAAAATTAATTAAAGAAATGAATAAACTATTTAAAATCAAACACGTATTTTCGTCTCCTTACCATCCCCAGACAAACGGAGCCCTCGAACGTAGCCACTTTACTTTGAAGGAATATTTAAAACACTACATAAATAAAGACCAAACAAATTGGGATGAATTTGTGTCATTGGCAATGTTTACTTACAATACCCATATTCATAAATCTACAAACTATACTCCTTATGAGTTAATTTTTGGAAATAAAGCATTCATTCCACATTCTTTAACAACGTCACCTGAATTTAGATATACTTACGATGATTATCTTTCAAATTTGAAGTTCAAATTAAATACGGCTCATGAATTAGCACGAAACGCTATAATAAAATGTAAGGAAAAATAAAAATTATACTATGATAGGAAGGTTAATGAAATCAAATACAATGTCAATGATTTAGTTTATATTTATAATAAGCAAAGTAAACCGGGACTCAACAAGAAATTGTCACCTAATTTTAAAGGTCCATATAAAATTTCAAAAATAAATAATAACAGTATGGTTGAATTAGAACTAAAAACAAATAAATTCTCTACTTACCACGTTAATATGTTGAAACCTTTTGTTTCAGATAACAATGATAGCGACTAATCTTCATGCTCAAATATTATCCTTAATATTCTTATTTTCCTTTGCCAAATCTGAATCAATAAAACCTTATACTAATACTATCATTGACAATCATTCTGGAATCTTTTACTATAATTTTGGTCATGCTAAAATATCTACAGACAAATACACACTATTATCGTTTACTAATATCTCCTTTTTTCACACAAAATTAACATTCACACAAAAAATCTTTTCAAAAACAACAAAAGTCTGCAATGATATAGAACATAGTGAAATACGAACCTTTCATTGCCATGAATCACTAAACCTTATTAAAATTCAAATACCACAATTACTTAATAAGTTTGAAACTATTTCGCATTTAGTAAGAAGACAATTAGAAAATACACGCAAAAAGCGTGGAATTTTTAATGGAGTATCGTATGCCCTTAACTGGTTATTTGGTACAACCGACGCAGGTGATGCCCAATATTATTCGAATTCGATTAAATTATTGTTAGAAAAAAATCATGATGTACAAATTCTAATGAAGGAACAAATTCACGTTATTTCAAATGCTATAAAAAACTATAACGATTCAATAGTAACCTTACGTATAAACGAACAAAAACTTAATGATAATATTCAAAAATTTAATGAATTCGCTCTAGCTACTACAAAAGCATTAAACCCGATAATTCATTCACAATTGGTTACTGACCATATTAATATTTTGGTTCAAATAATAAATGAACTTAATGAACAATTTGACGAAATTATATCAACAATTTTATTCGCTAAACAAAATGTATTGCACCCTTCAGTAATATCTCCAAAAGATTTCCAAAAGGAACTTTTAAAAATCAAACCTAACTCAGACATGCAATTTCCAGTTGACCCATACTACTATCAAAACATTTATAAATATTACTCGATTAACGAATTAAATGTGATGTATATCGACGAAATGTTGATTTTTGCGATTCATATTCCACTAGTTCAAAATAAACTATTTAATTTGTATAACCTCATTCCACTACCTACAAATTTTAACAACTCTAATGTATATTCTTATATCGATCCAATGTTCCCTTATCTCCTTATGAGCACAACTCGAACACATTTTAGTCGACTGAAGAATCTTGATTCTTGCAAAAAACTGACCCATGAAGATTTCATTTGTACAAACTCTGCAATCCAAATTACGGCTGAGAATCCAGTCTGCAAAGTTGTATTGAAAAATACAATTACAAGTAAAATCCCAGATGATTGCTCCACAAGAATAATCAAAGCGAATATGGAAATTTGGCATCCTCTCAACACAAACTCATGGTTGTACATCATCACTACGCCAGTGTTAACTACTATCAGCTGTGACCAATCTAGCGCTCAGATATTTGATTTAACTTTAAATGGTTCCGGTATTCTACGGTTAGACGCGAAGTGTAAAGCGTATACGTTCACAAGTTTATTAGTGTCCACTTCAAATGAAACTTCGAACTTTACAAACTATATACCAAGTGTAAAAATTTCTGAAGACAATTGCTGTGTGGAACACATTAGTTATCTTCAAGAAAAAGAAGCAATAATGAAACCTTTAGAACTCAATAATCTAAATTTAGATGAACTGCGCCATGCTCAACACAAATTACATCAATTTGACAAAATTTTAGAAGAAAATCTTGAGAAAACATACGTTATTTACCACACTTCATGGTTCAAAATATTAGCCTCTATCATAGGGTTAATATTGACTGTAATCATTTTCTATTGTTGCTGTTGCTATTGCTGCAGGTGTTCTTGGGTACCATTCTTTGGAAAAATTTTCCCTAAAAACCATGGAAGTTGTCCTCGAATTTGCATAACCAATCACAATGAAAGACTAAGTATTAATGATGATCAGATGACGAGATTCCAACAACTCCAAAGAAGAAGTGAGTTAAACGAAGATAATGAATTGATGGAAAGAACTTACGTACCTCAAGGAAGAAGATCAGCAATAAACCTTAGCAATAGTCGAGTAAACTTTCAGTGAAAAGTGTTTTATTTTAGTTTAGCTTTTAAGTTGTTTATGATAATCTTATTTTGTTCTTGTATCTTATTATTTAGTACCTCGTTAAACATTTTAAATTTTTGAATTGATTTCTTTCAGAATAAATGTCAAAAATCTTAAAGAAGGGAGGGATGTTATATACCTACACCCTGTATATGTAACTAGTATCATATATCTTTACCTGGAATTGTTTGCGAAAAGAATACTAACTTACATTGTATCGTTATATCAATTGTAATCGGTGTAGACGCTTTTAATCGTATCATAATATTAATTTCATTGTTAAACAGCGTTTCTTTACGAAAACACTTCTAAGAAGAACAATAATATCGAGACAAACACCTAGGATATAAATATATGTAAACTTAGAGATTTTAGTCAGTCTTAGCTTTTCTTCACACTAAATCGGTCTTAAACCAACCAACATATAATTTTTACCAAATGTACCAATAGTTAGGTGTTAATAAATAGTGTAATCAAATTTACCGCATTTTAATCTGATCGCAACTACGAACCCAACAAAGGGATTAGGATCAAAACGAGACTGGAAAGAGGTCCGAGCGGCTTTTCAAAGATGGAAGGTACTTGCCAAAAAATCCGATGCAGCTCAAAAGCGGTATGCACGAGGAACCGGAGGTAGACCGTCTTGCTTGAAAATTTCCGACATAGACCTTTTTATTATATATTATATTTTATTATATTTTCTTTTTATTATATTTTCCTATACTATCACAGTTGCAGTCAATTTTTTATTTGTATCTAATTACAATTTTTTCCAAATTCTTTCTTTGAAGAACTGCTAATAAAGTTACCTATAACAGTGCAACTTATTTGTGATTTTTTCAGAACAATAAAGATTTTTTTGTCGAAAATCAATTTTCGGAAAAATAAAAAGTAATCCAGTAAAATTCGGGGTTTTAATTCAAGGAATGTTAAGCTTTACCCCGATAACTATACATTTTTCGACATTTTGATATAGGGCCGTATTTATACCTCTCATTTAGCTTAAAATTGGTTCTAAATGAGCTTATAAACGATGGTTTAAATGATAAATTATTTATACTTCTCATGTATAACCACTTTTAAACATCAGTAATAAAAGCGGTTTTAAATTCGAAAAATGCTATTTATACCCCACATTTAGACTTCATTTATACGTCTTTTATGAAAAAGCTATTTATACATCACTTTTATAATCACATTTTAGCGTATTTTACTAGCATTTACTTTAAGGCCCCTACACACGGACGTAGTTGTCTTAATGCTATAACGCGCGTTCATCAACGCGCAATCATTAACGTGTGTGTGTAGGCAAAAAACTGCCAAGTTATTGAATGCACAGTCCGAATGCACGTCAAGTTAAAATATCTGTCTTTGCTAGATATTTTGAATGCGCGTACATCAAAATACGTGCATGTCTCAACGTGTGGAGGCAAAACTTACAGATTTGCAGGTGAGTTTATCAGTAGCGTCGGTAAGTATTTATTATATTAATCCGAGTTTCAACTATAGTAATCAAAATTTGTCGATTGTAGAACATGTCGGATATAAGAACATTGAGCCGAGATTTTACCCCGGAATTTATAGAACTGTACCGAGCACATTCTTGTTTATGGAAAGTAAAATCTAAACAATATTTAGATCGTAACAAGAAAAATGAAGCTTACAAACTGTTAATTGATAAATTAAAAACTGTTCAACCCAACGCCACTAAAACTACTGCAATTGGTGAAATGAAAATACAAAGTGGTGAAATCAACAAAAAGTGGTTCTGGATTTGATGACATATATGAACCTGGATTGTGGTATTATGAGTTATTATTATTCTTGAAAGATCAAGAAATTTCCCGAGAGTCTTTTTCGAATATTGAAAGTGATGAAGATGTCTCGGATGAGGAGGTTGCAGTTAGGAATAATGAAGATAATAATGAAGATGAACAGGAAAGCGGAACACAGGTAAGCGATTCGTTTTAATAGCCAATCCTTAGACCAGATCCTCCGACGCATCTTTTTCTTTTCCTTTTTTTCTTTCATCACATAAGCGCACGCCACTGCTACTAACGCCCATTGCTCATTAGACAACGACATCGTGCTATCACTTTAACAACTACATTAAAATTGATGTTAAAGATTGTCAGTCTGTAGACAAATGAAAAGCACGTTAATGGTTGCGCGTTGATGAACGCGCGTTATAGCATTAAGACAACTACGTCCGTGTGTAGGGGCCTTTTGCTAGATATTTTGAATGCGCGTACATCAAAATACGTGCATGTCTCAACGTGTGGAGGCAAAACTTACAGATTTGCAGGTGAGTTTATCAGTAGCGTCGGTAAGTATTTATTATATTAATCCGAGTTTCAATTATAGTAATCAAAATTTGTCGATTGTAGAACATGTCGGATATAAGAACATTGAGCCGAGATTTTACCCGGGAATTTATAGAACTGTACCGAGCACATCCTTGTTTATGGAAAGTAAAATCTAAACAATATTTAGATCGTAACAAGAAAAATGAAGCTTACAAACTGTTAATTGATAAATTAAAAACTGTTCAACCCAACACCACTAAAACTACTGCAATTAATAAAATTAATTCATTACGTGGTGGTTTTAGACGAGAATTTAAGAAAGTGGTGAAATCAACAAAAAGTGGTTCTGGATTTGATGACATGTATGAACCTGGATTGTGGTATTATGAGTTATTATTATTCTTGAAAGATCAAGAAATTTCCCGAGAGTCTGTTTCGAATATTGAAAGTGATGAAGATGTCTCGGATGAGGAGGTTGCAGTTAGGAATAATGAAGATAATAATGAAGATGAACAGGAAAGCGGAACACAGGTAAGCGATAAATAAATAATAAATTGAACAATGTTCACTGTCAAAATAATAAGTACAACGAGTACAAACTGTACAAATCTTTATGTACAAACTAAGACTAACATTCTACTTGGTGGATCACAATAATTCTGTTCAATCATATCTTTTGTACCTGCCAAGATACAGCCCCTTCTCCATTAAAGTATTCCATAAAAGATTGCCGCACCTGATTTGCTTCCCGGCTAAAGTTTCTAGTTTGGGTAGGTTGAAGACTGGCAAAGTCATTAGTATTTGCTCGCAATCCCAATGTCACTGTGCCGTCTGTATCGTGGTCCAAAGAATCCCTTGGTGTGTATGCATTAGCACACTTCCTTCTTAAAAAATTGTGAAGCACACAGCAAGCCATTACAATTTTTTCGATTGATTTTAAAGTTACATTGATACTAGTTAAGAATATTCGAAATCTTGCTGCTAGGATGCCAAATGTGTTTTCAATTTTGCATCTTGCTCGTGATAACCGGTAATTAAATATTTTTCTGTCATGGTTCAGATCTTTCTGACTGTATGGTTTTAAAAAGTCAGAACGTGAAGCAAAAGCTTCGTCCCCAATAAACACAAATGGAAGTTTTATATTATTTTGTGATGGAGACGATGCTAGCGGTAGATGTAACCTTCCATTTTTTAGTTTCATAAAAAATTTAGTAGAATCAATGGCTCCTCCATCTGATATTCGACCATTGACTCCAAAATCGCACATTATAAATTCATTATTTGCATTACAAATGGCCATAAGCACTAAACTCAAACTACCGCTCCCAAACAGTTAGGAAAGTTGCAACGTCTTTCAGATTCTTGAGCAATATTTTTCCATTCTACTTCAGTTGCTGGAAACTAAAAATTAAATAAAATTATAATAAGTTACTATTATGCACTGTAATATTATTGTTATAGGCAAATGATGAACGTGAAGATTCACCGAGAAATTTACAAACTCCAACACTAGAAAAGGAGATTTCCAGGAAAAGAACAATTCAACGTGTGGACAAAGCAGACAATTCACACACACCTACAGCAGAAAATATAGAGGAACAACGCAATAGCACAGTAGAAAAGAAGAGGTCCCGGACAAAAACAATTCAAAGTGTGGATAAAGCAGGCAGAATCTTGGATTTGGTTGGCGCTAAGCTTAACGTTAATCCTGAACCTGAAGATGAATTTACTTTTGTCGGCAAAAATATTGCTGTCAAACTGCGGCGACTGCCAAACGAAACAAGAATATATACAGAAAAACTCATTAATGATCTATTGTTTCAAGCTGAACTGGGACAAGTCAACGCACTTACCCAAATTACACCTAGAACAATGCAACAGCCGCCGAATTATCAACAAAACTATGCTATTGGCACCCCAACAAATCGTGATTATGCGAGTGAATACCAGTTGTTTAATTTATAATAACAATAATAAACCATTTTATATTTTCTTACCTTCATGTATTTTTTCTGTAGTGATTGATAGATGGCTTCACATGTTTCAGGGATTATTTCACTTAAAGCTTGTGGTGATATTATAGTAGAAAATTTTAAGTCTTCGTAGCTTCGTCCTGTAGCTAAAAATCTCAGGGTAGATAGCGCTGTAGATACTTGTCTAAACTTTCAGCATCACATGGTTTCATGTTTCTTAACAAGTGCCTCTCGAAGGTGGAGTTTCTTTGTGGTGAGAAATGTTCTGTTAAGCTATTAACTAGAACAGTGAATACATCAATACCTTCTGCTGGTTCGACAATAGCACCAGGCAGAGTAAATGCAACCTCTTGTAGTTGTACACCTCCCAAATGCAGCAATTTATTCTTCTTGCGTACAGGATTTTCAATTTCTTCTGAATCTAAGTATAACTGAAAAGCACGCAGCCACTTTTCCCACTCATTCCTCAGTATTGCCTTATCAATAGACTCGCACAAAAAAGGTTTCATATTTGTTGTTAATTCGGCCATTTTTCTCTCGTTTTCTGAGCTTCGGAAAACGAATCAGTTTAATCAGCTGTTTAGATGTGTTTCTGCGATACGCTGGCAGATGGCGATACTAGCCCTAGAATAAAATATTTGCTTTAGCATTTTGTTCATCACCATTGTGATTTTTCATGGTCTTCACATTTAGTGACTGCCAGTATTATTTATCACCTTTGTGACTTTGATTTTTGACAAGCCGGCTTCACATTTAAGTGCAAATGCTTTTCCTAATCAAACTTCACATTTAAGGAATATTGCTTTCTTTAAGCTGTCTCACATTTAAGTGAAAATGCTTTTCATAATCAAACTTCACATTTAAGGAATATTTCTTTCTTTAAGCTGCCTCACATTTAAGTGAAAATGCTTTTCATAATCAAACTTCACATTTAAGGAATATTTCTTTCTTTAAGCTGCCTCACATTTAAGTGAAAATGCTTTTCTTCACCTCCTTGTTTGGTGATACATTTCGAGGTTAACCTCAATATTCTGTTTTACATTATTTCTGCGTTCTCTGCAGTGTATACTTACTTTTGTTTTCCTCGTCGCCAGTTGTACTAACCCGTTGTTGAGGACACAAGGTACAATATAAAATAACTCTTGATATACAATTTGTATTTATTTTCTATTATTATAATCACACGTCAGACTTTAGTTAGTTAATTCTTCTCCCCCATCATCTATATGGTATCTATATCCATATACCTCGTCTCTGAATCAGTTCCCTTCTTCCTCACTAGATGCCGTGGCGTCGGCCTGTCTAATATCCGTTTCCCACAATGATAAACGTTCGTGTGCAGATATTACTACTCTCATGACCGTGTCTTCACGTTTTATTAATGGTGTAACCAGCTCCAATAGTTCCAAATACGCATCTTCGTCCATCCTTAAGTAATTTCTCCAATCGTCTGGTGCTAATCTCAATTCTTCCAAAAGATTAATATGCGAATATGTTTTTCGTTTTAATAGCCAATCCTTAGACCAGATCCTCCGACGCATCTTTTTCTTTTTCTTTTTCTTTTCCTTTTTTTCTTTCATCACATAAGCGCACGCCACTGCTACTAACGCCCATTGCTCATTAGACAACGACATCGTGCTATCACTTTAACAACTACATTAAAATTGATGTTAAAGATTGTCAGTCTGTAGACAAATGAAAAGCACGTTAATGGTTGCGCGTTAATGAACGCGCGTTATAGCATTAAGACAACTACGTCCGTATGTAGGGGCCTTTAGATGTGAGTCTAGGCACATCTAAACGTTAATTTAGTTGACTTAATGTCACATTTATTGAATAGAATATTTGTCAAAATTTGTCAAAAGTTTTTAATGAAATTGTTCATGCAGACGAGGTTCGCGGAGTTAATGAATTAAAAAATCGAAATCCAAGAGTATTTCGTGAACATTTAGATTCTTTTGATAAATTTAGTGATCGTGAATTCCGAAATCGGTATCGTTTATTGAAAAATGCAGTGCAATTTGTGGTTGAATTGGTGTCGGAAAATTTGGAGTCTCCAAATCATCGAAATACTCATGTTTCGCCGACACTTAAAATTTTAATAACTTTACGTTATTACGCAAAAGGATGTTACCGAGTTGAGTTAGGTAAGTATTTATTTATCTATATGTATTTGAAAATGTATATCTAAATCTATATGTATAATAAAATTTGTATTATTAGGTTATTAGGAGATTTGCGCGGAGTATCACAACCAGCAGTATCTAAAATTGTACGTACCGTCTCCGTCGCTATTGCAGAGCATCTACCACGGTTTGTAAAATTTCCAGAGCGACTAGAAGAACTTCAGGTAGAGTTTTACAATTTAGTTCAGTTTCCGCAAGTGGTTGGTTGTGTTGATTGTACGCACGTACGAATTAAATGCCCTAACCAGGAACGAGCTCAATTGTATTGCAACCGGAAGAGCTTCTATTCGCTAAATGTGCAGGTAGTCAGGTAGTCTGCGACACTAAGAGACGGATTTTAGATATTGTTGCACGGTGGAAAGGCAGTGCACACGATGCACGTATATGGAATATATGCCTATTAAAAGAATTGTTTGAGGTAATAAATACATGTTATATACTGGCTGAGTATCAATCTTGGAAACGCTAGGTTTGCGTTAAACTACGTTTCTGATAACGTAGTTTTAATTATTCAAAAATGGATTTTAAAAACAAATTAAAGGATAGGAGAATGCGCGGTATATTTTTAGGGGATTCTGGATACCCTACCACATTCTATCTTCTTACCCCATTTTTAAATCTACAAACTGTTTCTGAAGAGAGATATAATTATTCTCATATACGTACTCGTATCAATATCGAACGCTGCTTTGGAGAGTGGAAGGGCATATTTAAAGCTCTGCAGAACTCAATGCAAATTTCTCTATTAACTGCTAAGACAGCTATTATTGCAATGGCTGTCTTGTACAACCTTAACAAAGATTTCGGCGACAACGAAGACTATGGTAACTCAATAATTTTTCATTAATTTTTTTATTTTAGTTGGTCAATATAGATGCAGGATCAGACGAAGAGTTGAATGAAGATGACCATGACGATATACCAGTAGTACGACCGGATCTTCCTCAACCTGAAGGCGCTGGCAAAATTTTTCGTCGGGAGTTTGCTAGGCGACACTTCTCTTAATTTATTAATTTTTGTAATTTAATTCTTCCTTGTTCCTTGTTAAAATAATTATTATTTTATATTATGTTCAAAATAATCCCTCAGGGACTGCGATGGCTTGCACTATCGCAGTACGGGCTCAGCAAACCCGAGGTACCCGAGCTTCCGTAAACCTTGTGGGCTGCAACGACCCGGACGGGAGGGGATCGGAACCCAAGCGTACGGTAGTAGCTACAAGGAACGGTGGCTTGGCTACCCGGCCAAGTCGCGAGGAGACAACCTCTATAATAAACCCCAATCCCAAGCAGTCGTGCGCGGCGACGGGATGCGTGACTGGTGGGTGACCAGTATTTAGCGGCGAACCTTGGGTACCGGGCGACCCCCATTGTACATAGCCTTACCAGCACATGCAGGCACTGTGCTGGCGGACCCTTTATTTCCTGAATACTCGTGGGAACAATATGGACCATTTAAAATCTTTTAAAACAAAATCGGACGACGTAAGGAACTACCAGGCTAGTCCTGGCAAGGAACTTACCTCGTCCCCGAAACGCGTCGGTAAAAACGACGCTATTCAGCCATCCGGCAGTGGGGACTTTGTAGCCGAGGGCCCTGTCAAGGGGAACTCCGCAGCAGAGGCACAACTGTCTGGTGACTCGGCAACACCTGCCAAGAAAGCAGGCCAGCTCTCAGGAGCACAAAAGAAGAGAAGGCGGAGGCTGCGTCTCGCAGCTCAAGCCAGCTCTTCGGTGACGCAGGAAGTAGTGGCCTCCACGTCTGCGGGCTCCAAGCGGGACCGCAGCGTGGGGGACACTCCTCCCAGCATCACCCAAACTGCTAAAAAGCCGAGGCCTTCCGCCAACGCCTTTAGTTACGCTCAGGCTGCTGGACTGAGATACGCTATCGCTCCTTCGGATTACCCCGAAGTAACGATAACGAGGGAACAAAGTTTGTTTGTTTCCTCGGCGGTCTCAAAGAAGGCAGACTGCATTGAGGGTAGCTTCTTCCCGCGGTTTGGTGGGTTTCGGTTGTCGGAGTTGGGGACGATCAACGTCTCCTGCGAAGACACCCGCACTGCTGAATGGCTGGAAGAGGTTTTCCCAACAATCAGCTTTTGGGAGGGCTCTAACCTTCGCTTGGAGAAGGGGGGAGCAATCCCTAAACTGGAAAAGTTTATCGCCGTGGGGGAAGAAACCTCTGAGACCACGGCTGATATACTTAAACGTATTGGGCGCAACCATCAGTGCCTCAATACTTTGTTGTGGAAGGTGCACGATAGGAAGGACGAGGATTCCAAGATCCGTTTAGTCCTTGGTATCGACCCGGCATCGGCAAAGCACCTGGAAGCCCTCAGCTTCTCGGTGTACTCTGGGGTAATGAAGCTCAAACTTCACAGACCCCAGCCCAAAACGAAGGCTCCTCCTCAAGGTCCTTCAAGTAGAGCCAAAGTCAACCCTTCTGTGGAAATGGTACCCATGGAAACCGAAGTGGTTGAAACAAGCTCTACTGTGGAGAAACCTCTTCAAGGCAACTCCACAAGCAATGAAGGCGGGACCACCTCTGCTAACACACCTGGTGTGGTAGCGGAAGGCGGAACTGCTGGAGCTAACCAGCCTGAGAACCCGGCTTTAGGGGGACCAGAGCCACAAACCGGCAAACACTAGAATCCTAGCAATGGCTAAGGAAATAGTGTTTGCTCAGATTAACTTGCACCATAGCAAGGCGGCGTCCTTCCTTATAGGGCGTCAAATGGCTATGGGGCACACACACATATACCTCATACAAGAACCTTGGATAAACAAGGGAATCGTAAAAGGGCTTTCAGGGTGCGGAGGGAATACTCACTATTGCACCTCGCACACCCACCCTCGCGCCTGCATATTTATCTCCGATAAGTTACAGGTCAAACCCCTCTACAACTTTTGCAGCAGGGATCTGGTAGCTCTACTGCTACCGACTGGTAGGAACGGAACGGACCAAATAGTGATCTGTTCAGCCTACCTACCGTATAACTCGCCAGGGCCTCCTCCCTCCAGAGAATTCGAGGACCTGGTAAAATTTTTGCGAGGCCAAAAGGTACGAACTCCTGATAGGCTGCGACGCCAACTCTCACCACACTGTGTGGGGAAGCTCGGACGTCAACCCAAGGGGGGAAAAACTTTTAGAATACCTCTACACGACAGATCTGGACCTGCTAAATCGCGGTAGCTCACCAACTTTTGTTACCGCGAGCAGGCAGGAAACCATTGATGTCACACTAGTTTCTAACAATCTTTCTCAGAAGATTGTCAATTGGCATGTATCAAACGAACCGTCACTGTCGGATCATAGATACATAGTCTTTAAACTGGCTGCTGAGACTAACAACACAGTTAAGTATCGCAACCCAAAAAAGACAGATTGGGACAATTATAGAGTCTCTCTGAGCACAAAGCTAAGTGACCTTCCACCCACACCGCGTAAAGTGTGTGACTCGGAAACCTTTGCAAACTTTCTTCAGGAGGCGGTGGTATCTTCTTATGAGGAGAACTGTCAACTGAAGACTCAAAAACTGGGGAAAAGGGTGACTTGGTGGAACCCCGAAATCCAAACAATGCGAGTGCAAACACGTAAACTACTGAGAACCGCCTTGCGCACAGGATCCCTGTCTGACTGGGACCTGTGTAAAAGCGCGCAACGCAGGTATAAAAACCTCATACGCAGGTCCAAACGGGAAAGCTGGAAGAACTTCTGCTCAGAAATAGAAGGCTTTCCAGAGGCTCTTAGGGTAAATAAGGTTATATCTAAAAACAGAAACGCAAAGCTGACGACTCTGAGGCTCCCCTCGGGTGAGCTCACAACTTCCCCTGAGGAGACTCTAAGGCATCTAACGGCGGTTCATTTTCCTGGCTCTGAGAATGCAAGGATGACAACTGCTCGGGCCCCACGTCTAAGGGCTCGACCGATGGACTGGGACCTTGCATCAAAAGTTGTCACCTACGACAGAATCAACTGGGCAATAAAATCCTTTGAAAGGTACAAAAGTGCCGGTATAGACAGGATCTTTCCGGCCTTATTACAAGAGGGGGCAAACTGCCTGCAGGCACCACTGTACCACCTCTTCCGCTCCTGTCTGGCTCTGGGCTACATACCGATGGCCTGGAGAACGGCAAGAGTAATCTTCATTCCAAAAGCAGGCCGTACCAGCTACGACCAAGCAAAGGATTTCCGACCTATCAGCCTGACATCTTTCCTACTAAAAACATTGGAGAGACTGGTAGATAGGTTCATCAGAGATGGGGCACTTGTAAGACAACCCTTACACACCCAACAACATGCATATCAATCGGGACGCTCGGTAGACACAGCACTTCACTGTCTTGTCTCCCGGGTGGAGAAAGCGATTGAGCAAAAGGAAATGGCACTTGGCACTTTCTTGGACATTGCGGGTGCTTTCGACAACACTACTTTCGAAAGCATAAACAACGCAGCAATTCAGCACTCGGTCGAACCCACCATTGTCAGGTGGATTGACAGGATGTTAAGCGAACGTCTTGTCGTGTCGGCACTCGAGGGGGGGACCGTTGAGGTCAAAGTCAACAAAGGATGTCCGCAGGGTGGTGTTCTTTCACCTGTACTGTGGTGCCTGGTCGTTGACGAACTCATACGGGCCCTGAACCAATCGGGGGTATACGCACAAGGCTACGCAGACGACATTGTCATCTTGGCCATCGGCAAGTATCCGAAAATAGTGTCGGAGATTATGACGAGGTCATTGAAGATAGTCACTGAATGGTGTAAGGCAAGAGGACTGTCGGTAAACCCGACTAAAACAGTCACCGTGCCGTTCACAAACAAGAGGAAAATCTCGTTTGAAGAACCCAAACTCGCGGGACACACCCTTACACTCTCGGAGTCGGTCAAATATCTTGTAGTGATCTTAGATAAAAAACTGCTCTGGGCAAAACACGTCGAAAGACAAAGCAAAAGGGCCACCGCTTCCTTATGGATGTGCAGCAGAACCTTCGGTCCCTCATGGGGGCTCAAACCCAAAATCATATACTGGATTTTCACTACGGTTGTAAAACCAATGCTAACCTATGGTGCGCTGGTCTGGTGGCAAGCCGGCAAACGCCTCACCATACAAAGCCAACTTGCCAAAGTGCAAAGACAAGCACTGCTCTGTATAACCGGAGCTCTGCGTACCACTCCCACGGCATCACTGGAAGCGCTCATAGGACTCATGCCCCTCCATCTAAGTGTTGAGGCGGAGGCCAGAAGAGCCGCATACAGACTGTCATGCGGAGAATGTAAACTCTTGATAAGAGGACCGGGACACAGCAGGGTCTGGTCCGACGTGACTCAGACCCATAACTCTTCAACTATGAGGAGGGATAGATGTGGACCACTCTTCAATTTCGAGAGGAAATACGAAATTGGCATATCATGCTTAAACGATTGGACCTCCAATCCAGAGGGGCTTCTTAAACCTAGTGGACCGGTCTGGTTCACAGACGGCTCTAGGTCCGAAAACGGCACTGGAGCAAGCATTACATGCGAAAGACCTAAATATAGCCACACGCTTTCTTTAGGAAAAATGGTTACCACGTTTCAGGCGGAGATTGTTGCAATTTTGGCTTGTGCGCAAGAAAACCTAAACCGAGGGACTCACAATAAGAACCTCACCATCTGCACCAACAGTCAAGCTGCGCTAGGTGCCTTGGGCTCGTACCAAAGCAACTCGGTGCTCCTCCAGGACTGCATACAAGCCCTGGGGAGACTGTGTGAGCAAAACCGGGTTCGCATTCTGTGGATCCCTAAGCAGGTTGACATTCCAGGCATGTCCAATGCCAGCCTGCTAGCTGACAAAGGTTCCAAATCAGAGCTGATTGGACCCGAACCAGCATGTGGCATTACCCCAAACACGGTTAAAACCGAAATAGGGCGATGCTTTGATACAAAATTCAGCCAACACTGGAAAAACCTAGATGGTCTGCGGCAGAGCAAACTCTTCATAGACGGGCCCTCGAATAACAGATCACAGGCACTACTGGCACTGAACAAACAGCAGCTACGAAACGCAGTTGGACTCCTAACGGGACACTGCACCCTAAACAAACATCTGCACACCATGGGTCTTATAGGAGACGCCACCTGCAGATGCTGTGAAGAAGAGGAGGAAACTCCATTCCACCTAATCTCCGAATGTCCGGCGTTTGCCGAAATAAGAAGAGACATACTGGGTGACACAGTTCTGTCACCTTCTACTGTGAGGACCATGCCGCTGGGCAAACTACTATCCTTCTTGGATGTAGCTGGCCTAAGCACAATGGAGACTCGCTGAGGAGATGTCAAGCGCAATGGGCCTACATGGCCTGAGCGCTTGCATCTTTTCATTTCACAGGGTTCACTTGCTCCGGTTAGCTCACGCGCCGGCAACACCCGAAAAAAAAAAAAAAAAAAAAAAAAAAAAAAAAAAAAAAAAAAAAAAAATGTTCAAAATAAAATTAAGTTGTTTATTAAAATCGACTGAAACAACTTTTATTTTAATTATAGAAATTGACTACATACTAGATAAAAAAAACAATAAGAAACATATAAATCATTTAAAAAATAGAACACAATGCAAGTGTAAAGCCCACTATACACGATGATATTTTTCACAACATTTATTGTGCAATAAATGTTAGTACAACGAGTGCGCATGATTTTGGCGCAAAAGTTTCATTAAAAATTAGAACAGGTTCTAATTTTCAATAGAATTGTATATGATTTATTGCGCAATTTGTATAATACACATAAACATTTTTCACGCAATAAAAAATTGCACAATAAATGTTATGAAAAATTGCGTAGTGTCTAGTGGGCTTAACATATTAGAAAAAAAAAATATTCTAAAGCTGTATCAATTGATGTCTTTATTTTTTTTATTTTTAAATTTAATGCTTCAATTCGAAGTTCTCTTTCCTCAATATCAAGTATTTGGACACTTCTGTGGGTAGTGGGTTTACAACAATCTGTGGGTAGTGGGTTTTCTAAAAATTTCAAATTTGAAACAAATATTGTTTTTAATTAACAAAATATCTAAAAATGAAAGTTGTTTATTATTTTCAATTTCTATAGTAAATTTAATTTTAGGATGCACTGAATTAATAAAATATAAAAATTCAGATAAATCATCTAAAGAACCGTTAAACAGGGATAAAATGTCATCAACATATCTATACCAAAATATAATTTTATTTTTGAATTTAATATTGTTAAGTGTTTTCTTTTCTAACGAGTTCATAAAAATTTCAGCCAGAAGAGGTGATAAATTAGATCCCATTGCAAGACCATTATTTTGTTCATAAAATTGTTTATTGAAAATAAAAAAGTTTTGTTTAAGTGCAATTTTTAAAAGTAATAAAATATTTTCCAAATGTGGATATTTTATGTTATATTCAATTAATAATGTTTTAATTAGATCAACACATTCATTTAGAGAAATACTTGGAAATAAATTAGTAACATCAAAAGAAACTAAAATTGATGAAGAAGGTATTTTGACATCTTTAATTTTATTTGTTAAATCTATGCAATTCTTAACTGCATGTACATTGTTAAAATTCAATAAATTTCGTAATAATAAATTTAACCATGATGATAATTTTGAAGCAGGAGAGTTTATGAATGATGCTACAGGTCGTATGGGTACATTAGGTTTATGAATTTTTGGAAGACCAAAAAGTCTTGGTATATACGGATTCATTGGATATAATTTATATTTGTAAGTATTATATTCTTTCAAAATTTCAATAGTTATATCTAAAGTAGATTTAAGTTTAATAAAATAACTATTACAAGGATTTCGAGGAAGTATTTTAAAATCAGTAGAATTAAGAAAATTTAGAACTTTATCCAAATAATCTTGTTTGTTCAGAATCACAATACAATTACCTTTATCTGCTTTTGATACAATTAAATTATGCGAAATACAATTTTTAGAAAATTTTTGAATAACAGAAGAGTTAAAATAATTTAAATAATAATAATTAAAATTTAATGAAAATTTAAATTTCAGAAATTTATTAACCAAATGACTTCTTATTATATTTTTATTTTCTAAATCACAAGATTCTATAATTGTTTTTGATTCTACCATTAAAGTTTCTAAAATTATATAGTTTGAATTATTATTTTTTGGAGTAAAATTAAATTTTAGACCTTGTTTTAAAAGAGAGGTTTCTTCATCAGATAATTTGTAGTTTGAAAGATTCAAGATACGACCATGAAACCTGTGTTTTGAATAGAAATTATTATGAACTTTTATAAATACTACTTACCATTTTTAATACTTCTATTATAGAGCAAAAGCCCGTGAACCCCAGACCTTCGTTATTTTATAAAAGCTGAAAGTTTGTCAGCGCATACCCCCAACACAGGTAAGAACGATGGATCATTATGAAATTTGAGTTACCCTGGCTTTGACAGGTAAACGGTAATAAAGGTGTGTAAAATCCCGATCTAAATTCGTCAAATAATAAAGGGTGATTTTTTGGTATTACCTTCAGAATATTATTAAAAATCACGTCGTTAGTTGTCAGACACTTAACATAGTGGCAACCCCTTGCCAGACACCCTTAATGTTTATAAAATTATAATTGTACTTACGTTATAGTATAAAAGCTGATTTTTATATATAATACTTGGGTAATAATTAGATGATGTTTCCTAATTAGCCAGACATTTTTGGTAGTTCCAACCCCTTGCCAGACATGAATGTAAGGTAGCTGTAGGAGCGAGCGCGGGACAGCATATATGGGTGGGTGCGAGTGAGATAGAGAGTTAGGTCTATCGCGATCCCTCACTGCACAGTTGTTATTTCTACTGCGCGTGTATTGTTTAGTACTTAGTACATGTTTACATCAGCTAAAATAATCTTATATGCTATTTTCATGTATTCCAACCCCTTGCCAGACATGCATGTAAATCTTAAGAAGAGATCCATGATTAGAATGCCTTATGCAAATAAATTTTATGGCACAGATTTTTATAACTAATTATCTGTGTACAGTTGAGTGCAAAAAATTATCAACGATTTTCAATCAAGTTGCGTTAAAAAGTTAGAGATAATAGATTTTGATTATTACATGGGGACTATGATTCGCAGTCGTTGAAATTTTTTTGCACCCAATAGTACATTTTAAAAATTCATGCGCAGCGAAATAACAACTGCGCAGTGAGGGATCGCGATAGACCTAACTCTCTATCTCACTCGCACCCACCCATATATGCTGTCCCGCGCTCGCTCCTACAGCTACCTTACATTCATGTCTGGCAAGGAGTTGGAACTATCAAGAATGTCTGGCTAATTAGGAAACATCATCTAATTATTACCCAAGTATTATTATTATATATAAAAATCAGCTTTTATACTATAACGTAAGTACAATTATAATTTCATAAACATTAAGGGTGTCTGGCAAGGGGTTGCCACTATGTTAAGTGTCTGGCAACTAACGACGTGATTTTTAATAATATTCTGAAGGTAATACCAAAAAATCACCCTTTATTATTTGACGAATTTAGATCGGGATTTTACACACCTTTATTACCGTTTACCTGCCAAAGCCAAGGTAACTCAAATTTCATAATGATCCATCGTTCTTACCTGTGTTGGGAGTATGCGCTGACAAACTTTCAGCTTTTATAAAATAACGAAGGTCTGGGGTTCACGGGCTCTTAGACTATTAGATTGTTGCAAATAAATTTGTAATTAAAACTGACAATCTGATAATCTGACAATTCAAATAATTTGGAACTCTTGATTGTATAAAAACATAATATGCGCAGGCGCAATCAAAATAAAGCGGCGTTTACATTAAATTTCAATTTTGTTTCATTAACTAAATGATAATTTAACTAAATGATCCTATAAAATTGGTCGATCACTGCTAAAAGTGATGTATAAATAGAGCCACATTTAGAGGTGCTCAAACATTTTTAGTTAAATGATCGTATAAAAGTAGTTATAAATGCGGGGTATAAATACGTCCCATAGAGTTTTATTCTTGTTTCAGTGTGGTAAGTACGCCTCCCAAGATTATAGGTTGTGCAAATGTTACACTTGTAATTTGAGTCATCTATTAAGGTGTCATTTAAGCATTCAACGTGAAACCAAAACTTCATTTTGTAAGGCGTGAGAAATATATGTAATGTTTGTATGTCCAATAAGATTTTTTATAAATAGACCTAGTGAAAAAAAGGAATATCGCTAAAATTAACTTAATTATTCGCATCCGAACATTTCATTTGATTCCAATCATCAAACAAATAAACATTTTATTTCGGACCTTTAGAAATTGAGATACTTTAATATGCCATATATATCTACCTGTAGTTACCTGAGTAATGTTGGCAACAAAAAATGTATTCCAAGTTTTGTTACAAATTATTTTAATTAATTTTTAATTATCGTATGTAGCCTTTATATTATTGAGGGGAGCACTAAAATACTTACGGCCGAATTCGCCAAAGCTTGTTTAAGAGTGTTTAAAAATCATCAATGGTTAGGATTGATGGGTTGTATAAAGTATTTATTATATTAGATAAATTTTGCGCAAAACTTCATTTCGCCTGTTACACATTCCCCATTATTTTGAGAATTAACCCATTTCAATGCAATTTAAAATTGCATGCAATTTAAAAAAAAAAACAGTCTGCTAGAAAAATAAACTTTTAATATTAAAAAACATGAACAAAAAAAAAACATTAACATAATCCTCCGCTATACGGGATATTGGTATACGATCTTATAAAATTCTGTATAAAAAATTTAACATTATAAATATTATAGTATTAAAAAAAAAAATTACAAGACACATTGAAAAGAAGTATTATATTTAAGGCTTGTAGATAACAAGCCTAACAAAAGAACGAGCCAGTGGTTTTTTACTAGCAATCCGCGATAGGTAGAATGAAGGAAGATAAGAGTGAGGTATATATAACATGTGTATGAAAGAGCGAGAAAACTATAACATTTTACAACCAATTTGATTTGATTTTGTTTTGACTTGAGAAAAAAGTATGATACAACTAAATTTGCAAAAAAAAAATAATCTTGGATAAATACGTAAGAAAGTAAAAAAGTAAAATATATTTCTCAAATCAATCAAGAATTTTATACTTTACATTCTATACATAAATAAGATCAAAAAGATCTTAAATTTTTATCCATCTTACATTTTTTATAAGTCAAAACAAAATCAAAAAATTTGATTATAAAATGTTTTCCTCACTCTTATCCTTTTCACTTTACCTATTGCGGATTGATAGTAAAGAACATGCCTTAATATATTGTAAATGCAATATTTAAATGAATATTCTGTTAACATTAAATAAATATGACAATATTCAAAATAATAAACTATAACAAAAAATAAACCACATTATTTAAAACCAAGTCATTAAACTCAGAACATAAATCTCAAAATACAATATTTAAATATTATCCATAAAAAAACCAAATAAAATCAAGTTAAGAAAGTCAAGTAACAAAGTCAAGTAATCAAGTTAAGTAACAAAGTCTCAAAGTCTTCTCCAATAAATAGATGCATACCGTTAACTAAATTAAACAAATGAAAAAAATATCGGGTCTAACTGGGAATCGAACCCAGAACCTGATTTGATTGCTAGTCAAAATTGTTTTTTTTTGACTAGCAATCAAAGAGTTATTCCGATATTTTTTTCAATTGTTTAGTTTAGTTAACGGTATTAAGAGAAGAATTTAAAACTTTGTTACATACATCTAATATATACAGATTTCACAAATAAATGTAGGTTTATCAAAATGCAGGTTTTGTATCTAGACACTCATAGTGGAATAAATGCTGGCATTTGTTGCACTTCCAATTAATATTGTGTTTGCCACCACAAAAAATGCAAAACTGTTTATTAATTGGGTTATTAGCGTGTTCTATTATTTTTTCTACTGCTCTATTTTGAAATGTATCACTACAGAAAGGAGTGGAATCTGGGACAAATTCTAAATCAGAGTTTTGTAAAATTGTTTGTCCATAATATAAAACAAAAACATCGCAATTGAACCCATCATTTTGTGTCGGACCAGTCATTTATTTTACCTGTAATGACTAAAAAGCTGAATTTTTGTTCACTAAACCCAGTGGATAAAAATATTGTATCTTTATATAACAAAACAATTGACACAGAAGTTAAACCAATAAATTCAACAAATGTGTTGAATTTATTGGTTATCAAATTAAAAAATAGTTATTCTAATTGTGGTTATTGTGAAAGTGTTTTCGAATTAAACAAGAGTGAACTCATTCGAAAAAAGCAAATTACTTGTTATTGTACGCATGAAACGTGCAAATATTTTAAAATCATTTGCACTTTTGCTAATGATTTTTTAACGGTTAGATTATTCAGTGCTTCCAAAGATTTCTCACATGCTGCTCATTTGACAGGACAAGTGAGAGGCATTGAAAAAATGTTATTGGGAAAAAGATTGAAACATGTCAAACCATTGCAAGTACGACTGGAAGATGTGCAGAAATCGTCAAGTATTGTGTACAAAACCAAAAACTTGCAAAAAATTAAATCAGAATCGGTATACCGTAAAATAAAAAGTGACTACAATGCGATCAATGATTACGATGAGGACGATGTTATTGATTTAATGATCATGAAGCGCATCAATCATGATTATATTAATTGTGTAGCTGATACGTTTTTTGTGACAATTTTTAGCAAAGAACAATTGGAAATATTACTTACTTGTAAAAATAATCCTGTGGTTTTGTATCTAGATGCTACTGGTTCTGTGGTGAGAAGACCAGAAACCGAACCAAAACAAGTGATTTATTATGCAGGGGCACAGATAAGTATAACAGATAGGCGGTCTAACGTTAAAATTGGTTTCGCTACCCATCAGTTCCCCTCAACCTGCGTGTATTTTATATTGCCTACATCTGGGAGTATGCCTTTTATATCATAGTTTATTTCATTTTGTTTTGAAAGAAAACTGTAATCACATTATAATTTAACGGATGGTTTTAGAAAATATATCTGGACGTAAGGTTGCAACTGTTAAATTGTAACTGTTGTAATTGTTGGTTTGGTGTGGTTTGGGCCATATGAAGATGATTTCATATTACGTTATTAGAGTATTATATTATTTTGCAACGCCATCTACCATAGGATAGACTTTGTACCAGAACAGCGCCCCTCCGTGGCCGGCGTTATACTAAAAAAAGCCCTCTCTAGTCGGGCGTTGGCAATATAAAAATGCGAAACACTGTGCCCTATCCGATGGCACATCTGTATATAACCTTATCTGTGGCAGTTGTAATTTTTGTAAAGAATGGAAGAATTGTTCCAATTTTAGAGTTATCACCACTGCACGATACTTATACGATAATTACATTTTTTATAAAATTTCAGAAATTTTTTGCTGAAAACTCAAACAAATGGCCATTTTTTTCGGTTGTAGTAACGGATTTCGGTTTGACATTAATTAAATCAGTTTGCTTCTCTTTAATAACCATGTCATTAAATACTTATCTTAACAATATTTTTTCGTGGAAAGTATTGCAATGTAATATTAATATGAATAATATCGTTATTATAAAATTATGCTGCGCTCATGCCATAAAGTTAATTTGCACAGATATAAATAAATGGTTTACAAACAAAAAAATAAAAACTTTTCTCAAAGAAGTAATTGTAAATCTATTTAACATAGATAAATTAAAGAAATTGATTTGATTTCGAAGAATATTTTTATTTTAACCAAACTTTAATTCCAACGTAAATTTTGCGAAGAAGCAGAAGGTAACTTAATTACATTGACATTGCAAAAGTTTGAGGATGACATTGAATATGACTTAATTGATATTTATATGACTGATAAGACTGAAAAATAATTTTACAAGGGCTCAAAATTTTATCAATATTTTGAAAAAATTGTTGAAAATACTAAACTGGATTTTGAAAACAAAAATGACAAGAGAAATAGTTTTTACAGCGCGGAGTTTGCCGATTGCTTACTAAAAAAATATGTACCTTTTTTACTGATGTGGACTGGATTAGTTTATAAACGGGAATCTAATGCCCGTGTTGAAAATTGGTTTGGATTTGTAAAAAATATAATCTGTAATGGCAATTTGCACCAAAAACCATCTCGTTTTGTAAGAAAAATCTGGAACTATGTTCTTCGAATATATTTTACATTCTCAAATTGAACTTGAAAGAAAAAAAAACTTGTGTTTGTTAATAAACAATGATTTTAATATTACACCATTAAATTAAGGTCGTAACTACTTGGAGAGTACAATCGAACTGCACTTATTTTATTCTAAACTTAAAAACTAAAAGTATTCGACTCATCATTTAAAACCTGATCTGTACGTGACAATTAGCAGATCAGCCGTCAAATTCGTAGTCTGCAGAATAAGACAACAAAAATATTCAATTACAATCTAATCTGGAAGTGCCAGCTTAGATAGACAGAGGATGCATCTTGTAATTTATATTGCAACAAAGTATAAAAACTGATATCAGCGTCTGTCTATGGTCAGGCCATAACACCTCCCTTTTTAAACGAAATTTTCTTTTAATTATACAAATTAAACAAAATTAAGACAAAAGAATAATAATAAAATAAGTAAGTAAAATAGGAGAAAAAACAAAATTGTAATTAATCTGAATTAATTCAAAAACAATACAAGAAAATAAAACTTAAAGTCTTTTAGGGTTTCTCAAAGTTCTTGTCGGCGTTGATGTACCCGGTTGACAAATTGCTTCATCGGTATCAACATTATAGCGATATAATGATATTGATGGTCTTCTGGTGATGGTCGACCTCACGTTACAATAATTGTAGATTTGAGCGCAACACGACCCGGGACGATTATTATCGTCTGACGACGACGATTGGTTAAAATAACCGAAAAACTTTCGTTTATTACAACACTTACAAATGAGGAACAATATCACAAGCACAACTATTATTATGAAAACATAAGTAAACATACTCCAATGTCTTGTTATCATAGGTTCATTGATGATTCGATTCAAGTTTGCATCATATTCACGTAATTTTTCGTCAGCAACTTTGAGTTCATCCATATTGAAATGATTGATTTTAATAGGTTTTAATTCAGGTAAGTCTTTTTCTGTAGATAATCTTCACAACAATTATATTGGATATTTGGAATATAAAGAGAGTATTCAATCGTTGAATTGTCATCGACACCCGCGAACACTCTTGTGGATCCAATAAACGCATTATACTTGGATTGTAGGTGTAGAATCGAGTATTCGTCAATAAGCTGCGTATCGGAGTTTTTCCTTGGACATATATAAAGTGGTTATTGGAATTTTGTGCGAAGTTGTTATTAGCCATTTGTTGTTGGCTAATCGTTGAACATTATAATCATCTATTGCTGCTATGACTGGACTGCAATTTTTACTGATCCTTGATTCCAATAGTAAGACAATTTCGCAAGGAGATTCAGAAGACAAAGTTTTAGGGAATTGGTTGTAACACAACCGCGTCTCATCGCCAATGATTTTTGAACAATCATTTTCATTAGCTGTTAGATACTGTTTACTATCCCTAGCAATCGCAACATACTTGAAAAATGGTACAAAAGTGTGAAATAATTTTGTTCTTGGGTCTCTTGTTGGAGTAGAGAAAATATGATAGTTATCGTATTCTGAATTTTCAATTATTGGTATATGTAGGATGAAAACAATTCTATTGTTTGTTTGAAATGCGTCAATTCTAATTAATGATATAATATTTGACAGATGTTTATGAGTGGGATTAAAAGGTAAGTTTCCATGCGAAATCCTGGAAGGAATTTTAGCTAGTTCTTTTAATAATAAATCGGGACTTATAACTGATGAATGTAAAATCTTTAATCTTGCAAACGTAATACTGTTTATAATATTGTTTAATTGGTCGAGTAAAATAGTATTTAATTTCAAACCCGGATCCTTTACTGAAAATAACCAGATTAGCGGTTTGTGATCAGTAACAATAGTGAATTTTCTGCCGTACAAATATGGTCGGAAATGTTTAATTGACCATACTATAGATAACAATTCTTTTTCGGAAGTGTCATAACGCGTTTCTGCGCCGTTCAAAGTACGACTTGCATATGCAATAAGAATATCCTTTCCTGACGTCCCTTGCGAAAGAACAGCACCAATAGCAAAATTACTTGCGTCGGTTGTTAAAACAAACTCTTCGTTAAAGTTTAGATATTGTAATATTGGGGATGATGTTAACAAGACTTTACACCGTTCAAAAGCTTCGGAACATTTTTTATCAAAATTAAATTCAACATTTATTTTCAGCAATTTTGTTAATGGTTTAATTATTTCTGAGTAATTTTTGCCAAAACGTCTATAGTATCCTGTAATGCCCAAAAAGGATTTTATTTCTGTTTGATTTCGAGAGATAAAAAAATTAATTATCGCTTCTATTTTATTGGGGTTTGGTTTTACCCCATCTTTAGTTACTAAATGACCCAAATTCGCAACTTCCTTTCTTAGGAATCCCCATTTGTCTGGTTGTAATTTAAAGTTGTACTTTTCTAATCTATCAAATACTGATGTTAGTCTTTTTAAATGTTCATCAAGCGTAGATGAATAAACAATAATATCGTCCATATAGACCATGCAATACTCGTTTTGAAGTCCTGTCATGATATTATTCATCACACGTTGAAACGTGGATGGTGCGTTCTTTAACCCGAAGGGCATGCGCAGATATTAAAAATGACCGTTTTCAGTGGAAAATGCAGTTTTTGAAACGTCCTTTTTTTCTATTTCGATTTGATGAAAACCCGAAGTGAGATCAAGTGTTGTAAAATATTGGCATTTGTTTAACTGATCTAAAAGATTTTCGATGTTTGGTAGCGGATACTTATCGCCTATTTATTTATTTATTTATTTATTTATTTATTTATTTATTTATTTATTTATTTATTTATTTATTTATTTATTTATTTATTTATTTATTTATTTATTTATTTATTTATTTATTTATTTATTTATTTATTTATTTATTTATTTATTTATTTATTTATTTATTTATTTATTTATTTATTTATTTATTTATTTATTTATTTATTTATTTATTTATTTATTTATTTATTTATTTATTTATTTATTTATTTATTTATTTATTTATTTATTTATTTATTTATTTATTTATTTATTTATTTATTTATTTATTTATTTATTTATTTATTTATTTATTTATTTATTTATTTATTTATTTATTTATTTATTTATTTATTTATTTATTTATTTATTTATTTATTTATTTATTTATTTATTTATTTATTTATTTATTTATTTATTTATTTATTTATTTATTTATTTATTTATTTATTTATTTATTTATTTATTTATTTATTTATTTATTTATTTATTTATTTATTTATTTATTTATTTATTTATTTATTTATTTATTTATTTATTTATTTATTTATTTATTTATTTATTTATTTATTTATTTATTTATTTATTTATTTATTTATTTATTTATTTATTTATTTATTTATTTATTTATTTATTTATTTATTTATTTATTTATTTATTTATTTATTTATTTATTTATTTATTTATTTATTTATTTATTTATTTATTTATTTATTTATTTATTTATTTATTTATTTATTTATTTATTTATTTATTTATTTATTTATTTATTTATTTATTTATTTATTTATTTATTTATTTATTTATTTATTTATTTATTTATTTATTTATTTATTTATTTATTTATTTATTTATTTATTTATTTATTTATTTATTTATTTATTTATTTATTTATTTATTTATTTATTTATTTATTTATTTATTTATTTATTTATTTATTTATTTATTTATTTATTTATTTATTTATTTATTTATTTATTTATTTATTTATTTATTTATTTATTTATTTATTTATTTATTTATTTATTTATTTATTTATTTATTTATTTATTTATTTATTTATTTATTTATTTATTTATTTATTTATTTATTTATTTATTTATTTATTTATTTATTTATTTATTTATTTATTTATTTATTTATTTATTTATTTATTTATTTATTTATTTATTTATTTATTTATTTATTTATTTATTTATTTATTTATTTATTTATTTATTTATTTATTTATTTATTTATTTATTTATTTATTTATTTATTTATTTATTTATTTATTTATTTATTTATTTATTTATTTATTTATTTATTTATTTATTTATTTATTTATTTATTTATTTATTTATTTATTTATTTATTTATTTATTTATTTATTTATTTATTTATTTATTTATTTATTTATTTATTTATTTATTTATTTATTTATTTATTTATTTATTTATTTATTTATTTATTTATTTATTTATTTATTTATTTATTTATTTATTTATTTATTTATTTATTTATTTATTTATTTATTTATTTATTTATTTATTTATTTATTTATTTATTTATTTATTTATTTATTTATTTATTTATTTATTTATTTATTTATTTATTTATTTATTTATTTATTTATTTATTTATTTATTTATTTATTTATTTATTTATTTATTTATTTATTTATTTATTTATTTATTTATTTATTTATTTATTTATTTATTTATTTATTTATTTATTTATTTATTTATTTATTTATTTATTTATTTATTTATTTATTTATTTATTTATTTATTTATTTATTTATTTATTTATTTATTTATTTATTTATTTATTTATTTATTTATTTATTTATTTATTTATTTATTTATTTATTTATTTATTTATTTATTTATTTATTTATTTATTTATTTATTTATTTATTTATTTATTTATTTATTTATTTATTTATTTATTTATTTATTTATTTATTTATTTATTTATTTATTTATTTATTTATTTATTTATTTATTTATTTATTTATTTATTTATTTATTTATTTATTTATTTATTTATTTATTTATTTATTTATTTATTTATTTATTTATTTATTTATTTATTTATTTATTTATTTATTTATTTATTTATTTATTTATTTATTTATTTATTTATTTATTTATTTATTTATTTATTTATTTATTTATTTATTTATTTATTTATTTATTTATTTATTTATTTATTTATTTATTTATTTATTTATTTATTTATTTATTTATTTATTTATTTATTTATTTATTTATTTATTTATTTATTTATTTATTTATTTATTTATTTATTTATTTATTTATTTATTTATTTATTTATTTATTTATTTATTTATTTATTTATTTATTTATTTATTTATTTATTTATTTATTTATTTATTTATTTATTTATTTATTTATTTATTTATTTATTTATTTATTTATTTATTTATTTATTTATTTATTTATTTATTTATTTATTTATTTATTTATTTATTTATTTATTTATTTATTTATTTATTTATTTATTTATTTATTTATTTATTTATTTATTTATTTATTTATTTATTTATTTATTTATTTATTTATTTATTTATTTATTTATTTATTTATTTATTTATTTATTTATTTATTTATTTATTTATTTATTTATTTATTTATTTATTTATTTATTTATTTATTTATTTATTTATTTATTTATTTATTTATTTATTTATTTATTTATTTATTTATTTATTTATTTATTTATTTATTTATTTATTTATTTATTTATTTATTTATTTATTTATTTATTTATTTATTTATTTATTTATTTATTTATTTATTTATTTATTTATTTATTTATTTATTTATTTATTTATTTATTTATTTATTTATTTATTTATTTATTTATTTATTTATTTATTTATTTATTTATTTATTTATTTATTTATTTATTTATTTATTTATTTATTTATTTATTTATTTATTTATTTATTTATTTATTTATTTATTTATTTATTTATTTATTTATTTATTTATTTATTTATTTATTTATTTATTTATTTATTTATTTATTTATTTATTTATTTATTTATTTATTTATTTATTTATTTATTTATTTATTTATTTATTTATTTATTTATTTATTTATTTATTTATTTATTTATTTATTTATTTATTTATTTATTTATTTATTTATTTATTTATTTATTTATTTATTTATTTATTTATTTATTTATTTATTTATTTATTTATTTATTTATTTATTTATTTATTTATTTATTTATTTATTTATTTATTTATTTATTTATTTATTTATTTATTTATTTATTTATTTATTTATTTATTTATTTATTTATTTATTTATTTATTTATTTATTTATTTATTTATTTATTTATTTATTTATTTATTTATTTATTTATTTATTTATTTATTTATTTATTTATTTATTTATTTATTTATTTATTTATTTATTTATTTATTTATTTATTTATTTATTTATTTATTTATTTATTACGGGATAAACCCAATAGCCAAGAGTAACAATGAACTAAATATAAAGAATAAGTGTATGAGTTATGTATATAATAAGACAGAACGAATTAAAGTAACAATGAATAACGATAACAAGGTATAAATAAAAAGTATATGTATATAAACCTAACACAACAACACATTAAAATAACATAACAGAAACTAAACTATAGCATAAAACGTTTTAGTTGAGCAAGTGAACAATTAAATAAATCTATGTCAGTCGCATTCGCATTTTTTAAAATTCGAGTAATAGCATTATGTGCCCCAAAGTTTGTCCTATGAGGTTCAATAAAAAAGGTATGATTCGATCTTAAGGATCTTGACGGTACATGAAATTTTACAAGTCTAAGTAAGTCTGGGGAATCAACTATGTTGTTAACTATTTTGAACAAGAGCGTTAAGTCAAATTTAACTCTGCGAGCGGCTAGTGTGGTCAACTTCAATAGATTGTGCATTAATTCGTAATTGTCCGGGTCTGCATGCATTTTGAAAGCCGCATACCGTAAAAATTTATGCTGAATTTGCTCAATCTTTCTATTGTGCGCCTCATAGGATGGAGACCAAACATTAGACGCATATTCAAGAATGGGTCTAACTAACGAAACATATAATTGCTTTATGGCATCGATGTCGATAAAATCGCGTGTATGTCTCTTGATGAAGCCCAGTTGCTTCAGTGATTTTTTGCAAATTGAATCTATATGTTTGACAAAAGACAAATTGCTTTCAAAAATCACACCCAAGTCACAGATACTAGTAACACCTTCAAGCAGTTGATCATCAAATTGGTATCTCACTCCTGTATACGATCTGCGTCTATTAAAGCAAATATGTTTGCATTTTTTGATGTTAAGAAACATCTTGTTAGTTTGACACCAGAGCTGAAAGTTATCTAGGTCTTCTTGAAATAATTCAACATCATTCGTTGATTCAACTGCAAAAAATAGCTTAATATCATCCGCAAACATTAGGATGTTGCAATTCTTGATAGCAAGATTAATATCATCAATGAATAAATTAAATAAAAGAGGTCCTAAGTGAGAACCCTGCAGAACACCTGATGTTACATTTATCTTATCTGATCTAAAATTTTTAATGCGAACTATTTGCTTACGCTCCGATAAATACGACTGAATCCAATTAAACAATTGACCTCCGATGCCAAATGATTCCAGTTTACTAAGGAGAATCCTGTGCGACACCTTATCAAACGCCTTCGAGAAATCTGTGTATACAGCATCAACAACTTGGCCTTTGGTTAAAGCCTGCGATATGTAATTTTCATAGATTACTAAATTCGTAACAGTAGATCGCCCTTTACAAAATCCATGTTGTGACTTGCACAAGACCGAAGAAAGAGCATTCGACAAGGTTGTCGTCACAAGTGCTTCCAGCAATTTTGGAATAGTCGATAGAATTGAGATAGGCCTATAATTCCGAGCAGATGTTTTAATGCCAGATTTATGAATCGGCGTTATAAACGATTCCTTCCAAATTAATGGTAAGCATCCATTGTCTAACGACAAGTTAAATAATAGCCATAATGGCCTGGCAAAAGAAACAGCACATTTATTCAGAAGCAATGCGGGGATTCCGTCAGGACCTGCAAGCTTATTAGAATCCAGTTTATTCAAGGCATTAAGGATATCCGTGATTGTAAAATTTATACTAGTGTGATTATACAAAGAGAACCGGGTATAGTCAACACCTTGGCCAACAGTTTGTCCGACAACATGAGCGTTATGATTCTCATAAACTGAGGAAAAGTATTCGCCAAACATATTTACAATATTCTGCCCATCACAAGCAGTGACACCATCAAGAGACATAGACGAAGGAATTGAGTTGTTCTTGCGCAAACTATTTACGTGCTTCCAAAAATATTTTGCATCTTTCTTTATGGATTGTTCAACACCAGAAATATACTCCGCGTAACAGTATTCGGCTTGCGATTTGCACAGGGTACGCAGTTGTTTAAAACAATTGTAGTCACAATCAAGATGAGATTTTTTATATCTTATATGGGCAGCCCGTTTCAGTTGAACATTACTTTTTAGAGCAGAGTTAAACCAAATGGGAAACTTAAAGTTATTGTTAATAATTTTCTTAGGCACAGAGTGATCAAGAATTTCAAAAATAATGCGATAAAATAGGTTAGTACATTCATCTACACTCTTTTCGAAAAATATGCTATCCCAGTGAACATGCAACAAACTATTTCAAATATATCCAAAGTCAGCGCGATTAAAATCATAACAGTATTCCTCAGTTCTTAAGGACTCCAAATGATCATCGTTTGTTATACATATCTCTAGTGGAGGGTGATGCCCGTCAATTGTAATCAATGTTTCAGTGGCTAATTTAACAACGACGTTTGTACAGTTAGAAAATACCAAGTCAAGAAGAACCCTGTTATGATTTAAAACCGCGCTATGTTGAAACAAGTTTAGAAACGAAAACGTTTCTACTAGCGACATTGCATTGCGTGATATGTATGATGGAGAGATACCAAGTAAGTCGTTGTTCCATATGACATCAGGTAAATTAAAATCACCAAAGATGTATGTGTTGCAATAGTTAAGTTTCTCAATGTTCATAAGTACCGATTCACTATGAGCAGCGTATATATTTTCTGATGATCCAGGTGGAATGTAAACAGCACAAAAAAGGTACGTCTTTGAGTAATATTTAACAACAACCCAAAGCTCCTCGATATCAGGACAGCAGTTGGTACTATCAACATCAAGAAAATTTAAATCTTTCCTAATTAGAAAAAGAACACCTCCACCACGAGATTTTCCAGTGGCGACAGGGTCACGATCTTTCCTAATAATGTTGTAATTATTCAAGCCAAGTTCCATATTAGTGAAGTCACTGTTCAACCAGGTTTCAGTAAAGATAAACACATGAAAAGAGCATAAGGCGATAGCACGAGAAAGTTCAGCTAGCTTGGTACGCAGACCACGAACATTCTGGTAATAGACTTCCAACGAATTACTCACTAGGTGTGCACGGTTGTTGGCGGTCCTTCTTGAAAATTCGACTTTGAGTTATCCGGACGCTTGATGTTAAATCTTCTTACTATAACTCCGTTAGGCCAAAAATCCGCTTCTTTTAGCTGTTCGTATTTGCTGTTTATAATGCCAACCTTGAAGGATTTGGCAGAACCTTTGACGGGTAGAGCCTCAATGATAAGATCTGTATTGATCACTATGGCAGCTTTATCGCGAATGTATTTATCGACTACATCCGCGGTAACCGATGGTGTGGCAACAAATCCATCATGAGAAGAGATGGCAGCAGTCCCTCTAGTAACTACCTGTTTTTTTCTAATATGTTGTTTCTTCCTTTGGACCACCTGAAAGTTCGTTTGATTGTCATCATCAGCAGCAGAGTTGGTATTAATAGCCGAGATTGAGGCAAATGACGGTTTAGCGATACTGTTTAAATAGTAATTAAACTATAGTAATTTCATTTAATTTTCTGTAGTCAATGACTACACGCCACTTCTTCTTCTTCTTCTTAGTAGATGGCCTTTTCCCTGTGGATAATTGGCCAGTTCATTCGCTTTGTTTTGGAGTGTTTCAACTTGAGAGTCACAATAACGTGTGTCTGGAATGTTCCATGCTCTCAAATTGTTGATTGTTGTGCTGTATTTATGTAGCAAGTTAAATGTTACTGTGTGAATACTGTGCAGATAATATGTGTGTATATAAAGTGGTATACCGTGTGTTTAGAATGTTATAAGACAGATAGTACAACAGAGGAATAAACTGTTCACGCTTCAGGGCAACAGTGGAGCGACTTCACACCAAAAGGTTGCCTCGGATACAAGATTAACCCACTGAAAGGATAATAGAAAATAGATATTGTAGCTATTTGTTATTTATTAAAGGTCAATTTTGTTGTGTTTAAGAAATTTGATTAGTAGTAATATGATTTTGTAATTTAAGTTTGACAATATTATTGTCATGCAAAAAGGAATTTGAATGCCAATTTTGTGTATCTCATCATACAGGTCAACGCCTGGGATTTGATTGATGGGACATCCGAAGAAGATGTGGTCAAGATTTTCTTCTTCCCCACAATCGCAGTAGGGGTTGGGGGCTATTCCAATTTTGTTTAAATGTTTTCTTGTTAAGCAATGACCGGTTCTCATTCGACATATAGTGGTAATATGTTTCCTGTCGATATATTTTATTTTTTTGTACCAAGGTTCGTACGGAAATTCGTTTTTGATTTTACTATATTCTCTACCTTTAGTTGTTGTAGAGGCCTTCCACTCTACACTCCAGCTTTTTTTAATTTTTTTTTTAAAATTTGGAATTAAGTCGTGTCTACTAATTTTATGTATGATTGGTACGTTAAGAGCAGAACGCCCAATATTGGCCAATGAATCTACTATATCACTTCCTTTGATATTAGTGTGGCTTGGGACCCAAGCTATAATTATATTGCTACCATTTGAATTCGCTTCAAGTAACAGGCATTTAGTTAACAGGGTGATATGATCATTTTTCGCACTAACGTAACATTGATTGATTTTATGTATTGCATTTAACGAGTCCGTAAAGATTATGTTATTTTTCAGGTTTTTCTCCAGACATGTGACAATGCCTTTGTGAATCGCTAAGATTTCAGCAGAGCAAATTTGCATGAAATCTGGCAGTCGTGCCGAAAAAGAATAATTTATTGTCGGATTATGTACCCCTAAGCCCGAAGAATTCAGCATCTTGGATGAGTCTGTGTAAATTTTATTATAATTAGTATATTTTTCAATTGCAAAGTTAAAATTTGTTTCATTATCTTTTTCTGATTTTTTAAGTTTTAGATCTAATGTTTTTATGCTCTCTATTTGGTGTTCAAGCTCAATTTCGAAGCACGGCAGTATGTCATTTTTATAAATAGATTCATAGAAGGGTATTATACCATTGTATGCTTCGATTAAGTAAGGGAGTTCCTTACTTCTCCAATATCCCATTCTGTTATAGGAGGCGTTTTTTAGATCTTCCAAGATCTCACTAAGAGGGTGATCGGTGAAACCCGCAATTTTTAGGACATATTTGGTGGCCAAGAATTTGCGTCTTGTCTCCAACGAAGTTTCGGAACATTCTGCTAATAGTGTGTTAGTAGGGGTAGATTTCATACATCCAAGGATTGTACGTAATGCTTGAAACTGTAATATATCTAATTTATGTAGGTCATTTTTATTGCAAGGCTTTAAAAATATCGAACCATGGTCAAGGTGAGATTTTATAAGGCCATTGTATACTAATAAAAGTGTAGAGGGGTCGGCACCCCACCACACTCTAGCAAAGATTTTAATTATATTGATGCCTTTTTGGGCTTTATTACAAATGTTGTCAATATGTTCGCGCCACTTTAAGTTTTGATTAAGGATGACGCCAAGGTATTTTACACTTTTTTGATATCTTATCAGCACATCGTTAAGCTTAATGGGTGGTAAAATAGATTTGGATATACCTTTTCTGAATAAGATTGCTTCACATTTTTCCATTGACATTTTAAAATTGTGATCTCTCAACCATTCCGATATATCTTCTAAACAAGCATTCATTTTATCTACTAAATTTATCGATGATTTTCCATTAGCGAAGACAACTATGTCATCGGCATATGATAGCAATTTTATGTCGTGAGGGACCTTTTTATATAAGGAATGTAAGTATATATTAAATAGTAAAGAGCTTAACGGGGAGCCCTGTGTAAGCCCGTTGTTTGTTGATTTTGGCCCATAGATATGACTGTTTTTATCTTTGACATAGATTGATCTATTACCGAATAATTTCAAAATTAAATTGCATAGTTCTATTGGAATATTAAGTTCAATGAGATAATTATAAAGTAGATAGATGTTTACGTTATCATAAGCCGATTTGATATCTAAAAAACAGGCTAATATAGTTTCATCCAGTGAGAAGGTTATCAACAACTCCCATTCCTTTTCTAAATCCAGTTTGCAGAAAGCTGAAGGTCTTGTTATTTTCGAGTTGCCATTCTATCCAATTTTTAATCATATTTTCTAGAACTTTTCGAAAAGTTGAGGTAAGAACTATGGGTCTATAATTATTTGGATCTTTGCTAGGTTTCAAAAAGGCCTGAACTAGCTGATCTTGCCAGTCTGAGGGGATATCTCTCCCATACAGGCATTCATTATAGAATTTAAGGATGAAGTTCCTACAGTTAATTGGCAAGTTCTGAATCATTGAGTATGAAAATTCATCCATACCGGGGGCCGAATTTTTTTTAGATTTGCTAGCAAGTTTAAATTCATTCATAACAAAGGGTTGGCATGTGTTATTCGAGATTTTTAATTCAAACATGGGATCAATATTACAAGTGCATAGTAGATTTAAGATTTGTTCACTCATCGCGTTGTCCGGAAACATGTTATGATGTGAGGTTTTAGCATTGGAGAATTTTTTGACAGTATTCTATATGATTTTATGGTCAGAGTTTCTGTTAAGATTTGCACAAAATTATCTGAAACTTGCTCTTTTGTTATATTGTAGTACTTTTCTTGATCTGGCAATTTCCTTCTTGGCATTTAAAAAATTGTCCAATGTAGCAAATTGTTTGAACTTGTTAATTGCGGTTTTTCGATTTTCAATGGCTATTTTGCATTCATTATTCCACCAAGGAACCCTCGGTTTGGGTGATTTCTTAATTTTTGATCTAGGGATAGTAGTATCAGCGACTGAGTTAATCAGTTTCGTAAATGATTCATAGTTCATAGAAGGATTTTCAAATGTTATCAACAGTTTATCATGATATTGAGGCCAGTCAGCTTTACCAAAAATGCGCTTAGATTTAAGTTGAGGGAATAAATCGGTTGTGATATTATAGCTACAGAGCGTCGGAAAATGATCACTATTTCCACAGTCTGGAAGTACTTCCCAATGAACAAAAGGTGCTATATTAGCTGTAGTGATGGTTAGGTCTATAGGGCTACCGTTTTCTCCGGGAGGGCTTAGTCTAGTTGGTGTGCCATCATTAACAATGACAAGGTTGTGATTATTTAAAGCGTTGGTTAGTGTTGTTCCATTCGCGTTATTATTTTCACTGCCCCAGCTTTGATGGTGAGCATTAAGATCTCCCATTAGAATCATATCATCTTCGATTGTGTTGAAAATGGAGTTAAGTGTTTCTATCGATATTAGATTATTTGGGGGTGAGTAGACGTTAATTATATTAAGATTGTTAATTTTGATTATTAAGCATTGTAATTGATTGCTATTTTGGAGTTGTTTATTAACTCGATGCCAAGGCAGGGAGTTTTTGATTAAGAAGGCAATACCTCCGTATCCATCTGGTCTATCTGCTCTAATTATGGTGTAATTAAAAATTTTGAAGTTGTAATGGGGCGAGAGCCAAGTTTCATTTAAGATCACGATGTGAGGATCGTGTTGTCTAATTAGGAGTGTTAGGTTGAGTCGATTTGCGTTAAGACTGCGAATATTCCATTGAAGAATTTTCAGTTGGACAGGGGACATTTAAGTGATTGTTGGGATTATCTAAGTCCTCTATCAATGATAGTGGATTTACTGTATTCATAATTAATCGAAGTTGTTCTTTGTTTGCTGCAGTTAATTGAGTATAAAATGCATATAAGTTATGAAATTGATCTTGGGCACTTATTGGCGATGAATTTTGCGATGAATTGGAAAAGTAGGTTGTGGAGGATTGAGAAGAGGAAGAGGATGCGGCATCTCTTGCGTTGGGATTAATCAAGCAAGCATTGTGTTGGGCAATATTATACCCTATATTTTCTGTTTTTTTTTGCTTTTTTGGTGTTATCATCATTTGAAATGGCGGAAGCATAGGATCGCTTCGCTTTGATTGGTGAATTGTTGAATATTGTTCTTCTTTGATTAACATTAATTGAGTTTGTGTTTGTTTGGAGTGTTGGAAGATTTGGAAATTCCCGCGGGTGTTGAGTAAACAGTGAATTATTATTTTTATTTTTAGGGCAAGCAGCATTAGCGTCGAAATATGATACGTTATCAAAAGCTATTATTTTTTTGATTTGTGTTTGTCTCAAATATTCACAGCAATTTTTGGAGTTAGATTTGTGCTGATCGCTACCGCAATGTAAGCATTTGATTGTATTCTGACATATGTGTGGATCGCCTTCTTTATTGATCATGAGGGAGGAACAAGTTTGGCATCTAGCCGTGCCTCTACATTGGTTCTTCGTATGACCGAACAGTGAGCAAGAAAAACATTGAGTAACCGGTGAAAAATAGGGTAATACTTGCATCGGAAGATGGCAAATGTTAACATTGGCAGTACGACACCATCAAACGTGAATAAAACGGTAGTAGTAGGTACATATGTGATTGTGGGTTTTCCATCTTCTGTCAAATTTACTTTGTCAACTACGCGTCTCTGTAAGCGCAACATATTTAAAATGTTAAATTGACTGTGGGTCATTTTTTGCAAGTCTTCATTAGTGAAATTTATATCTATATATCTTACAATTCCTTTGCACGAAACTTGATTAAAAGGAATGAATATTTTGTAGCCTTTATCTTTAAGCGTATTATTTTCCGCGAACCTATTGGCAGCCATATAATTATTAAATGTTACCGATATTCTATTTATTCCTTTATTTTTTATTTGTTTAACGTCTTTTAAATTTAAATTGAAAATTTCTCGAGCTATGGATAAGTGATTAAATTTCTCGACATTATGTCCGGATTTAATGGTAGATTCTAGTAATACCGAAAAGGGGCCGATATCAGTCGATTTGTATCGAATGTTTTGCATATAGTTTGGAAGGTCTTTTTTTATATTTACAGGAATTTTGTCTGTCGCGTTTTTTTCTACTGTGTTTGGCGATTTATTATCGGTATGGGGGGGGGGGGATCACCCCCCCTGCGGTTCTAAGCATTTTTAACTTTTATGCACTTTTGATTTGATGTTCTATTTTTTTTCTATTTCAGCAATTTAAATTATAGAAAGGAATAAAAGGTAACAATGGAATTGTTAGTACTCACACGTTTTCTTTCGAAGTTTTTGAACGGCACAGACACTTAGGACAATACGTGCTGCCTCGACAAAGGTCTCGAGCAGAAATCCCACGCCACTTCTGTTTTCCACTTGCGTCAGATTTTTTTGGAACAACCCAAACAGGGGCTGACCAAGGGCTTACCGATGGTTGTATGATACGTTGTTCGAGCATTTTATTTATTTGTTTCTTTACTTCTTCTTTATGGATTTGTAGGTAACGATATGTTTTTGTAAACATGGGTTGACTATTTTCTAAATAGTAGAGTTTAAAATGGGCTAAAACTAGTCTAGATTCTAATTTCGTGTGCACTTAATTGTTCATAGCTAAAAACTATTTTAAATTATTGCATACACCCCTACAAACGATTTCTGACTGGTCGTCCAAAATTCGTATGGTGCCGGGCGGCTGGGGGCGGTTTTTTGTTAAGAAAAATCGATTTTGAGATCTTTACATTAGAATAAACTACAGAAAATCTTCTATCCACTGCGTAAACTATAAATTCATATATCAACTCTATATAGGATAAAAAAAATATTTCAATAATCAATTTACATGAAAGCTTACGGGAAAATAATACTTTAAACACGATTTATTCAAAACTAACATTTTCAAATTTCTTATTTTTTACTTTATCAGGTCATATCTTTCAAACTAATTGTTTTATCAAAAAATCACTTGAAATAAAAGTTATTGGCCAATATATCAGGATTACAATGGTATATTTATTTATTTTATTAATTTAATACAAACGGAACAATTGATAAAAAATTAACCCCGTGTCCGAGCGCCTGGATCTAGCCGCGTTAACGCTTCGTGTCCCCACTTCAAAGCTCTGAATTGCGTTCTCATATATGTACGTGGATTAAACAGAGATAGAAATATAAATAAACACTGAACATTATTCAACACTTATTCTCTTAAAACATAATATTGTTGTTTTCGTTTTTGACGTTTTTGAAACTTCTTTAGTTTTTGCATAAAAAAGGTAAATTATTTGTTAATTTAATTAGAATTTTAAAGTATTTAGAAACTTTATAGGATGGAAAGTATTGAAATGAGCTTGGACATCAGCACAACCTCATCAGACAGCGAATTGGAGTCAAAAGGTAAACTCAAAATAAATAGAAGAAACATCATTTATAATGTTCAAAAATGTGCTATTTGTCAACTTCAACATAATTTAATACATTCGGGGGAAATTTCAAAAAAAACCTTTATTAATACAATAAAATTGAGATCTGAATACGACAAATTTTTGACGGACTCAAAATTGAAGTTGTTGGTTGAAAACCTCCATATAATTGAGTCTACCGATGATTTGAGATGGCACACATCATGCTATAAAACATTTACCAGCAAAAGTAACTTGGAAAAATTTAAATGCAAATTTATAAAAGAAACTCCAACCGAAGCAACTAATAGTAAACGCACAATATTAAGAGCATACAATACATTCCATAAAGAAAGATGTGTTTTTTGTCAAAGGATTTTGTCGGTTATCAATCAATCATATTTTATTTTAATACAGCTAATTTTGTAACTTTTTAGACTGTTCAAGAGGTAAATGTTCTTGCCTGAAAAATAATATATCATGCATTGAAAACATGTGCAAATGTCCAAAATCTTGCACCAACAGAGCTAATTACAATGTTAATGAATCCCAAAGCTCAGATTCAGAGTAATCAGTTGTGTCATTATGCAATATTATATATATATATATATATATTTTTATATATATATAATATATATTTTTTATATATAATAATATATATTTTTTCAATATTATATATATTATGTTGTTATTGTTATTATTTTATACAATACATATTTTGTTTTTAATTTTTCAAAATGTTTCAAAATACAAATAATTTAAACTATTTGCATTCTTGTTCACCCTGTGCCAATCTTATATTTCTGTCTCGTTTTATCATTCAACGATTTGGAGTGGGGACGCGAAGCGTTAACGCGGCGAAGTCCAGGCGCTCGGACACGGGATTAATTTTTTATCAATTGTTCGGTTTGTATTGAATTAAAAAAATAACTAAATGTACCATTGTAATCCTGATATATTGGCCAATAACTTTTATTTTAAGTGATTTTTTGATAAATCAATTAGTTTGAAAGATATGACCTGATAAAGTAAAAAATAAGAAATTTGAAAATGTTAGTTTTGAATAAATCGTGTTTAAAGTATTATTTTCCCGTAAGCTTTCATGTAAATTGATGATTGAAATATTTTTTTTATCCTATATAGAGTTGATATATGAATTTATAGTTTACGCAGTGGATACAAGATTTTCTGTAGTTTATTCAAATGTAAAAATCTCAAAATCGATTTTTTTTACAAAAAACCGCCCCCAGCCGCCCCGCACCATACGAATTTTGGACGACCAGTCAGAAACCGTTTCTAGGAGTCTAAGTAATAATTTAAAATAGTTTTTAGCCATGAACAAATAAGTGCATACGAACTGAACGATAGACATCGATTTTTACTCTACTATAAAGTATTGATTTCATGTTTGATTTGATTTGTAAAAGTTAGTTGATCACCTTCTAAGTAAAATATGTTTTTGTAAGCTAAGCAAATATTTTCAATTTCAAATCTCTCTTCGACATTTAAATGATCGAGACGCAAATGATCTAAAATTCTAGATTCGCGATCTGGACTAAGCGTTAAAGTATTTAACCGAATATTTTCGCTTAGTTCTGGAATAGGTTTAATATTTAGAAAAGGAACTTCAATCGATTCATCATTTGCTGATATATTAACTACAGTAGTTATTCTTTCCGTTTTTTATTTTAACTAAAAAATTAGGTATTTTCAGATTATCATTGATTTTAAATTCGGGACAAACTCCTTCATCTAAATTATGGGATCGTACAGGGATTTGTATAGTTTGTATTATCCGCGCTGGTACAATAAAATTAATTCCATAATTTTTGAATCAATTAAATTACTGGCTTTTAACAAGGGTAACTCTTTAAAGTTTAGAATTAGTTTTTTCATAGGGATATCAATAATTCCTTGAAAATGTTCAAGAAAATCTAATCCTACCAATCCATCAAATGGAAAATTAAATTCAATTAAGTAAAATTTAAATGATTTCTGTTCATAAACATTTTTAAATATGCTTCCGTTTAACTGGTACCCCTTGTCGCATTCGTTGGCATTATTATTAGTTATACCATAAATTGTAAAATTTTCTTCGATTATATTATAATTATATTTTTTTGCAATTGTTGATTTTAATAATGAAATTGGAGATCCGGAATCTACTAAGAATGTTTCTCCTGCTTTATTAATAATATAATATAAATTAACCGGCACCTTTATTATAGTATTTAAAAAGATTCTTGATTCAATATCTCTGAATCGGGTTGTTGGTCCGTGGGAGGCAGAACACCCGGTAGATCCTGCTTCACTTGATAGCTTAAATGATTAACATTAGATCTGCTGGGACCTTGCGTATAATTATTGCGGTAATTCGGATTTCTCTGAATCACGGATGGTCTTTGCTCCGCTTGATTTTGATTAGAGTTGTTCGAATTAACCCTATTTTGATAGTTTCGTTTATAGCAATCATTCAATAAATGGCCCGGTTTTTTACAATAATTACAAAAAAAATTGGTACCGCACCGTGAGATGATTCACCCTGTGTATTACTTCTGAAATTATTTCCGTAATTTTCTTTCTGTTAGTATTAGAATTCGAGGGTTTTGCTACTGATTTAGAAATTCTAAAGTTTCTCCAATATGCGATATTTTCTTCTTCAATTAAAAATTGCTCTGCTTCTTCAAGATTGTTTGGTTTTTGAGCACGAATAATGGAGCCAAACGGATCACTCAAACCCGCTAAAAACGATTTTAATGCCATTTTTTCATGTGAAATGTTCAAAGCGTTCCTTTCTGCAGCGTTCAATGCATTATCTAACACTACAGTACTTCTAATTTTAGTCAATAAATCTTCGATTCGTTGTACAAAAGCGCGAGAAGTTTCATTATTTTTTTGAAACGATGACGTCAAATCTCTTAATAGACCTTCTGTATCACAACAGTCTCCGTAATGACCGATTAATAAATCTTTAATTTCATTCCAAGTTCCCAAGTTTCGTGAAGAAATGAACAGTAGTGTAAGATGTGAGTTCTGGAACACAAAGGGATGCCGCCGTTCAATGTAAACAAATGAGTAGCGTTATCATGTATATTTCTGAGAATTTTGTGTGATAAATGTCGGCATCGATTGTAATAATTGTAATCATATGTGATAACACATGTATAAATGTGTGATAAGTAACTGACCATTTTAAGCCATGGGGATTCTGAAACAATGACGTCATTGTATAAAAAAATTGTAGCCAGAACGTATATACGGATACTGGAACAAAATGCTGACATAGCGTTAAAGACCCTGGGGATACTAGAACAGCGCAGTGCATGACAAAATCTGTGTTTAGCAGCGCAATTTTATTTTCTACATGTACGCTTATGAGAGGTACTGAAACACTACATATTTTGCTGTGCCCATTAAGAATTTTTAATAATAAACCAAGACTTTACATTTGTAGGTTTCTAATGTTTAAAAACACACAAAAAAAAATTAATTTTATATGTAAAAGTGTTAAATAAATAAAACTCAGTTATCTCAGTTAATCAACTTTATTCATCACATTCATCATCATCATCAAAGTACGTAGGCTATAAACTTTTTTTTTTCTTGTTTTTTCTTATGCGACCAAGTGTTTTGCAGATGGAAAATTCGTACCAATCATACATACAGTCTGTGTTAGAAAAAGTAAATCGTCCACAGCAACAACAAATTAGAAAACGAAATGTTCGGGGTGAATTTATAAATCCAGTGTTAAACCAGAATAATAATCGGTCTATAGTGGAAATTAACGAACCACAAATTAAATACAAAAAAATAAGTGATAATAACAAATACTCTAGTTATATAAATACAGTGTTAAATAAAGTTGTAAATAAAAATGTGCATCAAACAAATGTTTCCGATAAGGAATTGGAATTAATTCAAACAGAATCAGCTTTCCAACGGCGAATGCTAACAAGTACAATATTAAACACTAATAAAGTATTAGACCCAAAGCGTTTTTTGCAAACAACATTTAATTTAATTCAAACAAAATTAAATGAACTTAGAAATATAGCACCGATTAAAGCACAATTATGTTTAGTTTGTGAAATGATTCTTCCAAAAACCGAAGAGGTAAAGACAATTTATTTTAATTCAAAATATGAAGTGATTTATCAGAACAATGAACTGAAGAAATGGTACGATGAAGCCAATGAAAAAATTTTAACAAAGCTGCAAGAATATCAAGAGCGAGATAGTGGTTGGGCCCCACACAACATTATACAGGTTAATTTAAATGTTAATAAATATGTTCCTTTTACTGTGGGCAGTAATTTTTATACTTTGCCTAAATATGTTCAGGCTAAAAAAGCAGTAATAAATGTACAATCCAACGATGAATGTTGCTTTGCCTGGGCTATAGTTTCAGCCCTTCGACCAGCTAAACATAACCCACACAGAGTTTTGTCTTATCCACACTTTAGAGACATTCTTAATTTAGATAAAATTTCATTTCCCATGGATTTGACTCAAATTCCAAAATTTGAAGAACAAAATAATATGTCTATTAATGTATACGCGTTGAAAAATTACAGCGATTGGCTTATCTTAACTGATTGTGGTGATGATGATGTATGTGAAATTGAATCAATAAATAGAAAAGAAAATACAAATGTTAAATATGAGATATTGCCTGTATATATATCAAATAATCATAAAAATGTACATATTAATTTATTAATGGCAGAGATTCCCGAAAAAAATATAGTAGAAGAACATACACCAAAATATCATTTCTGTTGGATTAAGAATTTATCTAGATTAGTGAGTAGTCAAATGACAAGTCAGCATCGCGGCTCTCGCTGGTTATGTGATAAATGTTTATGTTATTTTTATCAGGAATCTAAATTTAAGCAACATAAAATTGATTGTTCAAAGGCGGCTCCCGCAAAATGTGTCATGCCAACTGAATCTACTAAGTGGCTTTATTTCAAAAATCATAAAAATAAGGAAATGCTTCCTTTTATAATTTATGCAGATTTAGAATGTCTTATTTTACCTATTGATACATGCGAACCTACTAACTCTCAAAGTTATACAAATGCATACCAAAAACACGTACCATGTAGCATTTCTTATTATTTAAAATGTAATTTTGATGACGGATATTCAGAATTAGAATTATTCAGAGGTGAAAATTGTATTGAATGGTTTGTAGATAAACTAAATACAATTACAGAGAAAGTAGCAGCCATTTATGCAGATAAAAAAGAAATGCTAACACTATCACAAGTGGAATTGGATGAGTTTGAACATGCCAATATTTGTCATATTTGTGAAGGACCATTTATACCACCTTCAGATTATGCATTAGAAGGAGAGGAAGAAGATTTATTAACCAAAGTTAAAGATCATTGTCATTTGACTGGTAAATTTAGAGGAGCTTCTCATGTTAGTTGTAACCTTAATTATAAACTTCCATCAGATATAGTTGTAGTTTTTCATAATCTTCAAGGTTATGATGCACATTTTATTATTCGAGAATTGCATGAAAAAAAAATCAAAGATCGTAATGGTGAAGTGCATATTAAAAATCCAGGGATAATTAAAGCAATTCCTATAAATAAAGAGAAATACAAGTGTTTTACTAAATATAATTGTTCTAATACAATGAAACTAAGATTCATAGATTCTTTTAATTTTATGGCTTCATCTTTAGATAAATTGTCGTCATACCTAAAAGAATATAATATTACCAAAGAATATTTTAAAAATGTGGCAGACTCAAAATTAGCTCTCTTACTTAGAAAAGGCGTACTTCCATATACCTACTTAGACAGCTTTAAGCGTTTTGAAGAAAAATCATTACCTGATAGAAAATATTTTTTTAATAACTTAACTCAGACTGATATTAAAGATGATGAATATGCTCATGCTCAAAAAGTGTATTCAGAATTTGATTGTAAAAACTTAGGAGAGTACACAGACATATATTTAAAAACTGACGTTCTTTTGCTAGCGGATGTATTTGAAGAATTTCGTCTTTTATGTAAAAAAACCTATGATCTAGATCCCGCTAATTATATTACCGCTCCCGCACTATCTTGGGACAGTTTATTAAAATCAACAAAAATTAAACTTGAATTGATGACAGACATTGATATGTTATTGTTTATAGAGAGAGGTATTCGTGGTGGTATTAGTCAATGTTGTAATCGATATGCTGTTGCTAATAATCGATACATGCCAACTTTTGACGAATCTCAACCAGAATCATACCTCATTTATTTAGATGCAGTGAATTTATATGGATGGGCAATGTGTCAATGCCTTCCTACCGGAAATTTTAAATGGCTTAATGAAAACAAATGTAAACACTTCAATGTATTGCAAATTCAAGATGATTATAAAAAAGGGTATATATTGGAAGTTGATTTAAACTACCCTGAAAATTTACATGATCTTCATAGGGATTTTCCATTTTGTCCAGAAAATAAAACTCCAATTAATGGAAAACACCCAAAACTTTTAACAACTTTAGAATCAAAAAGCAAATATATTATTCATTATAGAAATTTGAAGCAGTGTCTTAATCATGGCTTAATTATTACCAAAATTCATCGTATATTAGAATTTGATCAATCAGCTTGGATGCGTCCATACATTCTCAAAAATACAAAATTGCGAATGGAATCAACTAACGAGTTTGAGAAAAGTTATTATAAATTGAAAAATAATAGTGTTTTTGGTAAAAGCATGCAAAATGTTAGGAAAATGCGTGATATAAAATTAGTTTCGGAATGGGAAGGTAGTTATGGGGCTGGAAAATTCATGGGTAAACCAAACTTTAAAGATAGGGTAATATTTGATGAAGATTTTGCAGCAATTGAATTAAATAGATTAAAAATAAAATTTAATAAGCCTCTATATGTAGGAATGGCTATTTTGGATATTAGCAAATGTTTAATATATAAGTTTCACTATGAATATATGAAAAATAAATATGAATCAGCAAGCTTAAAACTTTTATATACAGACACGGATTCATTAATTTATTCCATAATAACAAATAACTTTTATGAAGATATATTTCCAGACTTAAAACAATGGTTTGATACGTCTGATTATGCTGAGAACAATTGTTATAATTTCCCCAGAATTAATAAAAAAGTTTTAGGACTATTCAAAGACGAATTGAGTGGTCAAATTATGGATAAGTTTGTGGGTTTGCAATCTAAAATGTATTCATATTCGTTAAATAATAAACATATTAATAAAGCTAAAGGAATAGGTAAATCGGTTGTTCAAAAGCTCACTTTCGATGAATATAAGAATTGTTTATTTGAACAAGCTAGTTTATATAAATCACAACATAGAATATTATCAAAGCTACATGAAGTTAATACTGTTAAACAAAATAAAATCGCATTAAGTGCTTTTGATGATAAGAGATATATTCAAGAAAATAATATCGATACCTTGCCGTGGGGTCATTATTCTATACAATTATAGGCTAGTTAAAATTGTTGTATTCTAATTTTAAGTAAGTATAGATATTAAGTTGTTTTTGTATTTAATTTTGTTTTATTTTATTTTTTTTTATATAATGTACTTTTGGATAAAAAAAAAATGTTTAATAAGATTTGTGTTGATATTTTTTTGTCGATAATGAGCGTGTGTAAATAAAAAAGTATAAACATATTTCTAGTTTTATTTTTATTAAATAAACACAGATATAAATACCGAGAAATAAATATACTAATACTAACAAGATTAAGGTACTATAAATAAAATGTATATTACAAGAATTTTATAATAATATTCAATATGTTAAACAATGTAATGTTCTCTATAATATATTTAATTTTTAATACAAAATATATTCTAACATGTATATAATAAACTATAGTTACTAAAAACTAATTTTTGTTTATTGAACATCTTCCGAAATCATATATCAATCAATGACCAATCATTAATATATTTAATTTATTATATTTTGAACAAAGCGTTGCTCAAATATTCTTTGACGATCGTCTGTATTGAAAATCGATTTTATTTTATTTTCAACATGTCCAATTCGGTTTTTAAATCTGCTTCGATCCCTTGCAAACTCTTCCCAAGGTCCTTTTCTCGCTGCTTGATAAGCAAATGACCATTGCACCATTGGGTAAATTTTGTTTTGATTTAGGTCAAAGCGAACGTGGATTTTATTTGCACTATTGTCCGAATTCATTTCTTAATAAGTTTATTATTTGAATGAACATTCTGGACAGTTACGTATCATCGGTGGAGGACCATCAATCTGATCTCGACTGGATTTATTATAATGTTGAAAACAACGCCTACAGTCATAAATATTTGGATTAAGCTTCAAATTGTTTGATAATTTTTCCCAAACAGATTCTATACAATCAGCGGCAAATGTGGTCAAAAATTCTATTGGTAAACACTCAATTTCTTGAACTGTCATTAACGCAAGTTGCTTCTTTTGGTAAAACGATGAAATTGCTTGACCTATTGTGGGTTTTCGATTTGATATAAACCATTTTTGTAAGAGTTGGGCATTTTTAAAAGCACAATAATTAATATTTGCATTCAAATGTGCTGAAGAGCATTTTTGGAGTACTATTTTTTCTTTTTGTAGTAGCTTCAGAGCAGGGCACCCCATATTTTCTAAGTTCTCAACATTAGAAAAGCCACACTTCTCCAACCATTGTTGTTTATCTAACCCTTTTACATAAATTGTCATAGCCCCATTCAATGCATCATGAAGCACATTGTTTAAATTTTTGTATGGAATTCCAACAGTTTGCCAATGTATACCATGATGATGATTCAGAAGCCAATTCTTTGATGGTTTTTCAGAACATAAATATTCCCAATCATTTGGAGCACTAAATACAAATACTTTTGTATTTTTAGGATCATCAATTGATATTAATGCTACTTCTTTAAAAATAAATTCGGTTTTTTTCATAAAACCTTGAAAATCTGCAATGAACTCCATCATTTGAAAGAAAATGTTACACTAACTTCTGTACTCTACCGCTAATTGGTTTATACTCAACTATTCGATCATGCAAAATTAAACAGTAGGCCGTTGTATTTCGAGGAAACCTTTCCTTTGATTCAAATTCTAAACGAATATCAACAGGGGCAGATTTAAGAGATTCGTTTTGTTGAGAACAATCTATTAGAATAAGCCGAGCAATATTTATAAAATCAGATTTGCTTAACAACGGTTCGCTTTCATGTAAATAATAAGCACTTTGAAATCCTACATACATCTCATACAGTAAAGCATATTGGTTGTGCTCTAAGTCTAAATTCAAATTTCCATATGGATATGATTGGGAATTTAAATACAACTTAACATTATTAAGCCGACAATGATCGAACTTACTGATATCCATTGCAGCATTATTTTTACGACCAGTTTGAAAACCTAGAATTACAAACCGAGGTTTTTCTAATTGAGTAGTAGTTTTTATTGTCCAAATTTGTTTTTCTGTTGTTTGAAGCATAGGATATTCATATAACTCCCATGTTCGAAAACTCATGGAAATTGTTGGATCTTTTTCAATAAAATGTAACATTTCAACCTTATGTTTGTCGGCAAGTGTAATATATGGAACTCTCCACTCAATTTTATTTAAAATAAACTTAAATGGTTCAGCTTCTGTTTGGATAATAGCATTTAAATCAGTTCTTGACCTAACAAGGATAAGTTCATGCTTAACATTAACAATAACTTTTAGATAATCTTCAGCAAAACCCAACAGCATATTAAGCGGTATAACTACATCAAAGTATCCTTCAGCATCGGTAATGTTAGTATCAGGCTTATGTTTCCATCCAGCATTTTCTAACATTTGACTTTTGTTTACATTAACAGAAAAATATCCTTTTATCGTTGATGTAATTCCAACATTTTTACATCTATCTATTTCTACACCGTTTAATTCGTAACGAATTTCATCAAATAAATGGCATAATCCATTGTTGATAATTTTTGTGTGTGCTACAGCAGTACCATCTTCTTTTAACAATCGACCGAAAATATGCAAACAGCTTTTGTTGGGTCTGACATATAAATCTTGATTTTGAATTGTTATACGAATTTCATCATTGTTGTTAAATGTAGACGATGCATATGGTTGATGTGCATGAATTTCATTATTAGATATCGAATCATCGAACTCTACATTTGCACGAATATTTAGCATATTAGCCATCATTGAATCTTTTTTTAATACGTATTGATAGCGCTAATGTAACTCGAAAGGACTTTACAAAAAACAAGCGTAAATGTTTGGAAATCACTTTAGTACAATTAAATTTTATTTTACAGCTGGTGGTATCTTCAATTTGATGGGGGCAACTATAAGATTTAGACTCTCCAATGTTGCTCTGCTTGCAGATGTGAGTGCTTTGATTTGTGGTGCACGAGTGACCATCTTCTTGCATTATTCTTCTTTAAAATATGTTTTGACAATTCTTTTTAGAGAACTAACATCATTATTTCCGTTGTAAACAATTCCCATTTTCAATATTTTCTTACGTGCAACCTTATCGTAATCACTTCACCTCTAAAATTGACCAAATTATTATCTTGATCGAGTATTTGAAGAGTTATATTATCTATTGAACGTGTGTTTATTGGTAAATAGATAACGTTTACAGGTTCTTGAACTATTTTATAACCAGGTGGAACAATTGGGAAAAACTCATATAACGTATGTGCTTGATGGTCATTTAAATATGCACCGCTAATAATATTGCATTCGATTCGTATTGAATTAATTTTAAGAATATCAACCGGCAGATCAGATTCATGTTGAATATTTGGCTGCAAAACATCGTTTTTAAATCCCAATAATTTATAGATTGAATCTTTAGGAGTAAAGTTTATGGTTCGATTGCATTTTAACAAACACTTTAAAGTATTATTATTAGCTTTCATTTCAAAAACGATTCCTTTGCTCTCTACTTCACTCTTTATATATTCAGCAATATCTGTTAACTCATACGAACCCACAGGCAAAGTAACAATAAAATCATCTATGTACATTTTGTTATGATCCACATCTACATTCGGAATGGAATTAAAAGTTTGAAAATTAACCAAACCTAATTCATAATTTTCACTTTCGGATAGCTGTATTGGAGGAAAATAATTTGTAGATAACACTGATCCGTTACCAGACAGTGAAAGGGTAAACGACATCGTTGTATGGTTGGATATCAAATGAACAATTTTCAAACAACTGATATTTATTTATCATTGATATAATTGATTACAGAGAAATTTTAAAGATAAGTGACCACACACAAATGTGTTATAGTTTTGAAAAGTTTCATAGTTATAATTAACGCTACCTCCTAGATATTTAACAACTTCCGCTGGTGGTCGAAGATTTCCAAAGCTATCAAAATACATAACATTACTTCCTAGCTTTCTGTAGCATACCCAATGGGTACCAGGACCGTTCTTATCATCTAAATTTACAATCCCACACTCGTTCTTATTAACTTTCTTTGGCAGATCGTTTCTCATAAACACTCCACGAAAATGTTTTATTTTAAGCTGTTTTGCATAGCAGTAAAGCTCACTATCGGTTAACGCTCTATCGGGTAGCTTATCAATTAGTTTTTTGAATTTTTTGAGTTATTTTTAGGTGGTGAAATATATAAACCATAGCCTTTCTTATAAGGTTGCATATATAAACCATGACCACCAACTTTTACTGCTTCCATAGCTTTATTATGGCGTTGGTTTTCTTCGAGTAACTTTTTTGCTGCACCGGCATCGTTAACAGCTTTAGCAATACCAGCAGCCCCTCCAGCTAGTGCTCCAATCGCACTTAATCCCGCAAAAATAGGAACAAGCATTGGTAAAAATCCTCCAGTTTTAGGAATTGATATAATTCTAGACTTTTTTATATTATGCTTTCCACCAACATTTTTTACTAAAGCATGAACAGTATTCATCGCACATTTTATTGCGGTTTTTGAATCGGTTATTTTTGCATCTTTAACTGCTTTCTTCGACATGCTTATAAGTTTCTTTAGAGACAAAAGTTTCTGTTTCTTTTTGAATGTTGTTTTTAATTTTTTATTTGTATTTTCAGAAAAGCTCTGTCCCATACCAAATTTAGATTTTGCTTTCATTGCATTTGCCACAGACCATGCTATTACTTTCTCACCCATCTTTGCGTCTTTTGCAAAAACTCGCTTCCATGCTTTTTCGGCTAATATTTTATCAGCTTTATGTCGATTGGCAAGGTTATCTTTGTTTTGTGAATATGCAATATCATGCTCCTTACATGAGGCATCAAGAGGATTTATACCAGGATCTCCATTTTGTAAGCGCTTTGCTAATTTAGTGCCTGGGCCACAGTACTGATATCCTGGTATATGCATTTCTAAAGGAAGATTATTAATTGCCCAATTAAGTACCCCTTTTCCTTTGACTGCCTTGCGTTTAGTAGTTTTTTTCTTATTCTTACGATCCATCTTTACCCATTAACCTTCACTAATCAATTGATTATAATTGTATTGTGTAATGCTGTATATAAGCAGTTATCATCAAGATGCGATTCAATAAACAACAAGATAGTCTGAAAATTACAAACTACGATTTGTTAACAGACAATAAAACGTCTATAAATAAAAGACACGGGGAATTATTACCAAACACGATAAGATGCATAATTTGTGGACCTTCAAATTGTGGAAAAACGAATGTTTTATTATCATTACTTATGCATATAAATGGTCTTCGTTTTGAAAATGTTTACATTTATTCAAAATCTTTATATCAACCTAAGTATGAATTGCTGCGAAAAGTATTAGAACCGATCGAAAATATTGGATATTTTACATTTTCGGAAAATGAAAGTATTATACCTCCAAATGAAGCTAAAACAAATTCTATATTCGTATTTGACGATGTTGCTTGTGAAAAACAAAACCATATAAGAGAGTATTTTAGTATGGGACGTCACAAAGATGTTGATAGTTTTTATTTATGTCAAACATATAGTCGTATCCCTAAACATCTCATCAGAGATAACACAAATTTAATAATTATTTTTAAACAAGATGATTTAAATCTGCGACATGTATATGACGATCATGTTAATACAGACATGAAATATGATAAATTTCAGAACTTGTGTAGGTTCTGTTGGAAAGACAAATTTGGTTTCTTAGTTATAGACAAAGACAGAGATGTTAATATCGGGCGCTATCGTCAGGGGTTTGATTGTTTTGTTAATATAAGTAAATAACTGACATATTCGAAGAGAAAACAAAAGTTCTTTAAATATGAGAATATAAAGATATATCTATCATTCCATCATTGGCAGTTACACAGTTTAATTGATTAATAACTTAACTTTCTGCAAAACTTAACTTCAATCTTTGAACTTAACATACAACTTGACATCTAACTTAACTGAAACGTAGGAACTTAACCTACAACTTGACCTCCAACTTAACTTAAATCATTTAAGTTGAAGTTGAACTTAACTTAAACGTATGAACTTAACATACAACTTGACCTCAAACTTAACTTAAATCGCTTAACTTGACGTTGAACTTAACTTAAACGTATGAACTTGACTTACAACTTGACCTCAAACTTAACTTAAATCGTTTAACTTGACGTTGAACTTGACTTAGATATTTGAAGTGAATTTACAACTTGATAACAAACTTACCCAAAAATGTCGTTAATAGAAAGCAAAGATAAAAGAAATATTTTGCGAAAAATTGTATCAACTAGTAATGCCATACGAAGAAAACATCGACTATTAAAATTGGGAAAAATGATGTCGGATGACGAGTTGAACTATAAATTAAGTTCAGTTACTAACCCATTAAACGAACTAATTGAAGTGACAAAAAGCACCAACCGAATAAAACAATTAGAAGTTAATAACATTAAAGAGGATAATGATAACAGAAACATTATTAGTAAATATGAAAAACTTTCAACGATAAAAGGTGAAATTCCAAATCTTGATCATGTTTATGGTGTAAGAGTGGTAAACAATACACAAATGATTGGTGACAGTCCAATATATTTCCATGATGGTAAAATCACTGTAAAGGATTTTAATTGTCCGATTTCTGAGGGTTTACTAGAGTTACTATTTAAGAAGTTACCTAATGATCATATTATTACTGAAAATGACTATGTTAATTACAAGGAAATATTGATAACATCTAACGGTCATAAGCAAAAATACAAATCTAGCGGTAAAATTTCTGCATCCAGAGGAGAGAAATATCGCAAATATATATCAAAACTATTTGAAGATGATAAAAGTGGTAGATCAAAAAGAAGATCATCGATCAAATTAGAGAATGCGCAGGGTTTTGGTTTACCTAAAAGTATGAAAATAGAAGGTTTGCCTCCTAGTATAGATTATGCATATTGGGATGATCCAAATGAATTAGTCGATCGTTTAAGATTATTAATTGCGTCGCAAGCAGCTGGAAACAACAATCATCAAAATGAAATAATATCAATAGTCGAAGAGTTACGAGAAGCGGGTATTATATATTAATAACAATTTAAACTAATTGCTTAGTTGCATTTTTAAACTCAAGATCGTTTAACATGAGTGTTGATAAGTTTGGTAATCATTGGATAAATGATAAAACTGATAAAAGCATACGCAGCAGCATTCTACCACACGGTCCTCCTGGAGTTGGATTTCTTTTAACAAATGATGAACATTTTAACATTAATAATAAACTCTTACGAAATGTAGCAAATCCAGAAGCTGAAAATGATGCTACCAATAAAAATTATGTAGACAATACAACCCAAAATATTAATAAAAACATACAAAAAATCGATAACGATATGACTCAACTAAAAAACGATGTAATGGATATAAACAATATGCTATTAGTTATCATGAATAAAAATGAAACAACAGCAACACTATCAGAAAACAATTTTAAAGAATATCAAAGTCTTATCGAGCAAACCAGTAAACATATTATTTATTTAGAAGCTCAGATAACTTTATTAAAATCCCAACTTAAGAATATATAATTAAATATAAATATAAAAAATCTTTATATACATAAATTATTTTGATGTTATCACATTATTAAATAATATATCAAGATGAGTGAAGCAAAAGAACAATTAGTAAAAGAATTGCACGCTCCTGCCAGAAGAAATTATCGTAGAAGGCACGTAATTATCAAAGGTTTGGATGAATCATGGCAAGCAGATTTGGTCGAAATGATTCCATATGCAAAAGTAAACAAAGGTTACAATTACATGCTAACCGTTATTGATAATTTTTCAAAATATGCATGGGCTGTTCCTTTAAAACGAAAATCAGCTGGGGATGTAGTTCAAGCTATGACAAAAATATTATCTAGTGGACGAAGTCCTCAAAACTTGCAAACTGATCATGGTAAAGAATTCTATAACTCCAAATTTAAAGCTCTCTTAACCACATACCAAGTAAATCATTATTCAACGTATAGCAATTTAAAGGCGAGTATATGTGAAAGATTTAATCGCACCCTGAAACAGAAAATGTGGAAAAGATTTAGCTTACAAGGATCATATAAATGGATAAACATCCTTCCATCATTATTGGAAGACTATAATAATTCAATACATCGCACCATCGGAATGAAACCTACAGATGTAAACAGTAAAAATGAAAAAGATGTTCTCAGAAAATCATTCAATCGTATAAAAATGGTTGATTCTACTAAGTCAAAATTCAGATTGGGTGAACAAGTACGCGTTAGTAAATATAAGGAGGTATTTGAAAAAGGATACACACCGAATTGGTCTACAGAAATATTTACTATCGACAAAATTTTGCTTACTAATCCGAAGACATATAAAATCAAAGACTATCAAAACAACAAAATTGAGGGGTGTTTTTACGAACAAGAATTATTGAAAGTTAAAAATCCCGACATCTATCTAGTAGAAAAAATAATTAAAAGACGCGGTGACAATTTATTAGTCAAATGGTTAGGATTTGACAGCTCTCATAATTCTTGGATCAAAAAAAATAATATGTAATAAATTATATTAAACAATTTGTAATAAAAAATGTAGTTAAAAAAATCATTCAAATAAAATATATAAATATTTTTTTTCTTTATTAATACATTTATTTTATTTAAACAATACACTAATTATTATCAACAGTATCACTAGAGTTTTTCATCGGTTGTTTAAATTTAGATAGTAGAAAATTCAGACGCGTCTTATCAATTTTTCCATCTAAGTAGTATTCACATGCTTCAATAGCGTTGTGGCAATCCAATTCTTTCTTTGCACATTCTTCAGGTTCCAGAATTGGATTCAACCTATTTTGTTCGAGGCAATACTCCATAGCTAGAATATTTAGAACTCCCATATGATGTCTCACTTTATTTTCAAACGTATCCTGTTCACCGTCATGCTCTTTATTTAGATTATCCAACGCATAGCAAGTCCACATTGTTTTTACTATATTATAAAATAATAAAAAAAAAAAAAAAATGAAAATAGCAAAATAAATATACTTACCAAAGCACGTCAACTTTTATTGAGTTTATTCTTTGATGGAGTTCAATCGTTGAATGAATATTATTTTGAATAATATTACACAATTTGAATTTACATCACAAAATATTTATATATGCGCAACTAAACACAGAATTTGTGATACAATGCGCTGTTCTAGAATCCACATTTTTGAAAAATATTTAAAATAAATTTGTTTTATTATTGATTTAAAATATTTATTGGTAAATAATAATTATAAGTATCTGATTATAAATTCCACATAAAATTATTACATATAAAAAAAGCACTTAATATTTGGAAAATTTACTTTCTGATCCTTTTGCTGCCTTCATTTTCTTTGCCACATCAAGTGTAATAGAATTCAATGTATCAAACATTTGTCGGTGTTCCTTTTTCTCAATGAAAACTTTAGCACGAGTGATACTTTTTTTCCAAATATCACTGGCTGGTATTCCTGCAATGTCTTTCATATCATAGATTTCTATTTTTACCATATGTGTAGCATCTGATGAACCTGGTGAGGTTATTGTAATAAGACCATTGTTGATTTTTCTTGAGAGCGTTGATGTTAATGGAATAACACTAGCTTCAACATTTGAAAATAAATCTTCAAACGCTCCATTGATATCATCTTCAAGGTTTTGAATATCGGCTGCTATATCCATTCGAATTTGTTTTCCTTTACCACCTGTTGATGGAATAACCATTTGAGAGTTAGCAGAAGAATTTGTAATGGTGGTAGCTGCTCTTTTGCGCTTATTAGATGATGCTGGGGGGTGTGATGGTGGTGGTGGTGGTGGTTGATTTAACAACCCTCCATAGGAGAGCAAATCGGTGTCAAAAATGTCAGATGGAAAATTGTTCATTGTTGTTTTCTTAAAACAAAATTGAAATTAAATGGATAAAAAATTGAAACAAACGTGTATTTAAGTTATTTATTGAGATAATAAAAGTAAATACTCACCAAAGTACACAACTTTAATTACACTACCTTCTTTTACAAGAGTTAGATTTCAATTGCAGGATAGAATAAATATTATTTATAATGATATTTTCTAACCACTGCGCAATTGTATGAATTATATTTTAGCTTCTGTTGTTGTTTCTGAAATTTCGTACTTTTGCTAAGTCAGCAAATAACTGTACAATAAAATATGAAGTGTTCCAGTACCGTAACATAAGTAGAAAATAATATTGCACAACTATAAACACAGAATGTGTTTTATAATAATGCGTTGTTTTAAAAATGTTTTTTTTTCCAGTCTTTATCTCTATATGTGATATGTATTATTTTACTATGCTGACGTCACCGTGTTGTTTCAGAAATGTCGTATACAGTTTTTGCTAAGTCGGCAAATATTTGCACAGCAAAAAATGTAGTGTTTCAGTACCCCTCATAAGCGTACATGTAGAAAATTAAATTGCGCTGCTAAACACAGATTTTGTCATGCACTGCGCTGTTCTAGTATCCCCAGGGTCTTTAACGCTATGTCAGAATTTTGTTCCAGTATCCGTATATACGTTCTGGCTACAATTTTTTTATACAATGACGTCATTGTTTCAGAATCCCCATGGCTTAAAATGGTCAGTTACTTATCACACATTTATACATGTGTTATCACATATGATTACAATTATTACAATCGATGCCGACATTTATCACACAAAATTCTCAGAAATATACATGATAACGCTACTCATTTGTTTACATTGAACGGCGGCATCCCTTTGTGTTCCAGAACTCATATCTTACACTACTAATATACGCTATGAGATAATATGCTATATAATATGCTATATAATATGCTATATAATATGCTATATACAATCTGGCGAGAGCGACAAAGACACTTTGCGCTCGAAATATACACAAGATTTTTCCTACAATCGATTTTAAATTGAATTTTTATTGCAAAAATGTAAAATTAATATTTTGACAACAATAGCTATTTGTGTATTAAGAGCGCAAAGTGATACTTTGTCGCGCGAGCCAGAATGTTGTCGTGCGACGCGATAGCGGAGCACGACAATCTGGCGAGAGCGACAAAGACACTTTGCGCTCGAAATACACACAAGATTTTTCCTACAATCGATTTTAAATTAAATTTTTGTTGCAAAAATGTAAAATTAATATTTTGACAACAAATAAAAATGTGATTATATCATCGGTAACCAAGAAACGCTCATTTCTAAAAACAAAAACTATTGTTTTACTGCATTGTTTTGATTTAGCGAGCGGGAAAATCAGCAAAAAGATCTAGAGCGGGAAAGTGACAACTCCTCGGAAAACGCCAACTTTTCGTTGTCAAATGGAAGCACAAAGGCTTACTTTTATATGCGATTGTAGGAAAATAAAAATGTGATTATATCATCGGTAACCAAGAAACGCTAATTTCTAAAAACAAAAACTATTGTTTTACTGCATTGTTTTGATTTAGCGAGCGAGAAAGTCAGCAAAAAGATCTAGAGCGGGAAAGTGACAACTTCTCGGAAAACGCCAACTTTTCGTTGTCAAATGAAAGCATAAAGGCCTACTTTTATATGCGATTGTAGAAAAAATTATTTATGTAGATACTTTTATAATAAGTTTAATTGATTGTTTAAATGATTAATCGCACATATACTATGATAAACAAGTTTAAACAGTACCGAGTAATAACAATATAGCTTCTAAATACATAAAATTGATTACAACCAAAATTACAAATCTCTTGATAGCTTTTAATAAAAAACAACTTAAACAACTTTGTTTTCATTTAAGTATCGTTCATATTGATGTGAGTCCTTGAAGTATACTTGATTAGCTTGATTTATAATCGTTCAATGTTAATTAATGACATGAGATTACGAACATTGTATAGTTCCAGGACCGATGTGTATTTTTTCATCCATCTTACAAACGAACTTTAATTAAAAATTATTCATATAGATACCTTTATAATATGTTTAATTTATTGTTTTAATGATTAATCGCACATATACTATGATAAACCACTTTAAACAGTACCTAATAATAACAATATCGCTTTCAAATATATAAAATTGATTACAACCAAAATTACAAATGTCTTTATAGCTTTTAATAAAAAACAACCTAAACAACTTTGTTTAGGTCATATTGATGTAAGTACTCGAAGCATACTTGATTAGCTTGTTATATTAATATTCAAGGTAAATTAATGACAGTGAGATTACAAGCATTGTATAGTTCCAGGACCAATGTGTTTTTTTCATCAATATTATCTACGAACGATAATTAATAATTATTTATCTAGGTACTTTTATATTAAGTTAAATTGATTGTTGTATTGATTAATCGCACATATACTATAATAAACAACTTTAAACAGTACCCAAAAATAACAATATAGCTTCTAAATACATGAAATTGATTACAACCAAAATTAAAAATGTCTTGATAGTTTTTAATAAAAAACAGCCTAAACAACTTTGTTTTCATTTAATTTTCGTTCATATTGATGTACGTACTCGAAGTATACTTGATTGCTTGTTATATTAACGTTCAAGGTTAATTAATGACAGTTAGATTCCGAGCAATGTATATTTCCAGGACTGATGTGTTTTTTTTCATCATCATAATTATTTTCATTGACGGTTTAATTGATTAAACGCAAATTTCATTCTCAGTACGGACAAGCTCGGTATGAACTATGTAAACTATTTTGACATAAGAAATATAAAAAAAAGAGACGAAATTGCAAACTCTGTTGAAGTACTACAAGTGCCAACTAATGCAAAATCTAAGTGTTTTTTTAGTCCGAAACTTCGGTAAAAAAATAAACAATATGAGCCCAAAAGTGAGTGTTTTTTAGACGTTAGTGCAAAATTCCTGCGCTTGCCTTGGAAAGCGCTTCTTGAACTAGAGGGGATAGTATAAAAACGGGGTAAAAGTGTTGAATATGCAACTCTCAACCCATCCAATTTTGAACTTCGCGCCGTGCACCTATAGCGCACTCTACTTACAAAATATACACAATATATAAATAATTGATTTTGTCCTTCGTTCGATAATTCTTGTAACTACTTCTGTCGATTAAACATCATCCAGTTCATAAAACGTTTATTCTCGTTTATTGTCACCTTACGTGCCTCAGGTTTAACAGGTTATGGGCCCAGACACGTAGGCAATATTCAAAGATATAATAAATCGAACATCCACCATAAATTGTGCGGAATACGTAAGCGCGACCAAAAAGGTAACCTCAAAAAATTACCACGAGACACGAACGGGAAAACAACAACGTATATACGTTCGACCGGCCGAAGCATAGTATTACCAGTGTCACGTACGGTTACCATTCGTGTAAATCCAGTGAACAAAACAATTTACCAATTACAAACGTTTCTTCAACCACAATGGCACACGGCGGAATAATCAACTCCACCAGGCTAGAAATGCTGACAAAGGACAACTACGACACCTGGAAAATTCAGGTAGAAGCTCTTCTTGTTAAAAACGATATGTGGGCATACGTCAGTGGAGAAAAGCCGCGGCCAAATATAGACGACGACGGCGTTATCCTCGCAACATGGCAAGCCGACCACGCAATGTGGGTAAGTCAAGACCGCAAAGCTAAGTCAGACCTCATCCTCGCAATTTCACCATCGGAACTAAAGCAAATACGCGGCTGCACTACATCTAAGGAAGTTTGGGATAAACTCCAGTCTATTTATGCTTCGAAAGGACCGGCTCGTAAAGCGACATTACTGAAGCAGCTTACGCAGCAGAAAATGCCTGAAGGAGCTGACGTAAGAGATCATCTTGCAAAATTCTTCGACGCTGTGGACAAATTAGAAGCCATGGAAGTGCATATCAACAGTGACCTACTTACAATAATGTTGCTGTACAGCCTACCAAGCAGCTTTGAAAATTTTCGGTGTGCAATAGAATCGCGCGATAAACTTCCGGACGTCGAGTCCCTGAAAATCAAAATAACCGAAGAAAGCGACGCGAGAACACAGAAAGAGAGCGAGAGCGAATCGGGCGCAATGTTCGTGAGAAGAAATCGGCCAGATGCACGCGCATCGAAAAGCGGACCCAACGAACAATCCCGAGGCGATAAACAATCATCATCGACGCCTGTCAAATACAAATGTGGATACTGTAAGAAAGTTGGCCACAAAACTTCCCAGTGCTGGTCAAAGCAAAAGAAGCGAGAGTCCAACGAAAAAGCGAGCTACGCAGACGACGCGTTCCTTTCAAATCACAACATCCACGAAATAGCAAACTTTGCTGAAAGTGACAGATGGTGTTTGGACAGCGGATGTACATCGCACTTGTGCAACGACAGTCAGCGCCTTCTGGACATCAAGAAAGTTAAATGTGGACTAAACTTGGCTAGCAACGCAACCGCGCAAGTCAAAGCAAAGGGAAACGTCATCATCTCGACCTCGGACGGAACTAAGAGTAAGTCGATAAAACTTGAAAACACTTTGTACGTTCCAGACCTAAGGACAAATTTGTTATCCGTTGCCAAAATTGTGGACAAACAACACGATATTCTGTTCACTAAAAATCAAGCAATTGTAAGGGACAATGATGGCAACACGAAGATGATCGCCGACCGCAAAGGGGACTTATTCTATCTCAGAGAAGGTACTCAACAAGCCTGCATCGCAAACAACGCCGAGGAAAAATCAAGAGGGAATTCTTGGCACAAGCGCCTTGGGCATTTAAACCAGAAGGACCTCGCCTTGATGCCAAGTAACGCGACAGGGCTAAAATTTAGCAAAGGTGAACACCATACTACCGACTGCAAAATCTGCACCGCGGGAAAGCTTACAAGTATGCCGTTCCCGACGAGGGTGGATCGATCAACCGAAATTCTCGGGATTGTGCACTCGGACGTATGCGGCCCAATGCGCACGCATTCAATTGGAGGAGCCCGCTATTTTGTAACGTTTACGGACGATCTGAGCCGTTGGACCGAAGTTTATTTTCTGCAATCCAAAAACGAGGTTATATCAAAATTCCTCGAGTACAAGAATTACGTCGAAACACAGAAGGAAAGAAAAATAAAGGCACTTCAGTCAGACAATGGTAAGGAGTACGTAAACAATGATATGAACAAGCTTTTACAGAATGCAGGCATTCATCGGCGCCTCACTGTTCCACACACCCCCCAACAAAATGGGGTATCCGAGCGGAAAAACCGCACACTTGTGGAAGCTGCTCGGTGCATGATGCTTCAGTCGGGACTTCCGCCATCTTTTTGGGCCGAGGCTATCGCAACCGCAAACTACATCAGAAATAGATGTATAACCAAAAGTCTTGACAAAGGAACACCTTTTGAACACTGGAACGGAAAAGTGCCCGATCTCAGACACTTGCGTACCTTTGGCAGCAAGGTCTACGTCCTAAACAATCACCTGGGAAGGGGAAGTTTGACGCAAAAGCCATCGACGGGATCTTTGTGGGATATTCTGAGACTTTCAAAGCTTATCGCGTTTGGATCCCGAGCGAGAAGAAAATTCGAGTCACTCGTGATGTGAAATTCTTTGGTGAATGTGAAAATTCAGAAGAACATGAAGAGTTTATTACCAAGGAACTCTTGGGAATGCAACAAACCGAAACTAGTTGCAATCTGGAAAATCCTGCCGATGATACCAGTACACCAGTTGTACTAGCTCCGAACATTGCCGAGGATGGAAACGACGTCGTTCAGCTACCCGAAGGTGACGCAGACTACGAAGTAAGACCAGCAATGAGGCGCGGCCCTGGAAGGCCTTTTATAGAAAGAACCGGGCGAAGAGGACGTCCATCCAAACAATACAATTTGGTCCCAACCATTGTAATTCCAAATGTGAATGTAGAATTGAATCAGCCCGAAGATCTATTTTGGCCCGAAGCACAATTCGTTTCGCCAGAAACACCAGTTTTGCAAGCGATCTCAGGTCCAGACGAAGAAGATTGGAAAAACGCAATTTATTGCGAAATAAAGTCTCTTGTCGACAACGACACTTGGGAAATTGTCGAGCGACCAATAGATTCCAAAGTCATTGGATGCCGAACTGTGCTCAGGAATAAACTTTACGCCGATTGGGGTAACTGCACCGTAGACCGTCGCTCCTACACAGGTCTGACGTTTATCCTTGCTGGTGCCGCTGTTTCCTGGGAATCCCGCAAGCAACGGACCGTTGCTCTCTCGTCAACAGAGGCCGAATATATGGGCCTCACCGACGCTGCTAAGGAGGCCATTCATCTTATTGGGTTCCTTTCGGAACTTGGGTTCGAAAGATTAACAGAAACTATGTTATACAATGATAATCAGGGGGCTGGCAAATTAGCCTCCAACCCTATGTTTCATTCTAGGTCGAAGCATATCGACATTCGCCACCATTTCATTCGTCAGGCACTACGAGACTATCCGATCAAACTCGAGTACCTGTCCACAGAACGTATGGTAGCTGACATTCTGACAAAGGCTTTATCTCGCCTTAAATATGAGAAGTGTTCCAAGGAGCTTGGCCTTATCAATGTCAAGCAGGATGGAAGTTCGATTTGAGGGAGGGTGTTGAATATGCAACTCTCAACCCATCCAATTTTGAACTTCGCGCCGTGCACCTATAGCGCACTCTACTTACAAAATATACACAATATATAAATAATTGATTTTGTCCTTTGTTCGATAATTCTTGTAACTACTTCTGTCGATTAAACATCATCCAGTTCATAAAACGTTTATTCTCGTTTATTGTCACCTTACGTGCCTCAGGTTTAACAAAAAGCTATATACAGTCAACTGACAACAAAGGTGACGTAGTGCCATTTCATTCTGGGGGAAAAAGTGGGATTGCTTAAAAGTGGGATTTTCTGTTGCGTGCGCGACGAGTAGTTTCTGTCTTTTCTTTCTTTGTTTTGTTCTTGGTGCTGTGAGCACATGTGCTTTCTGCTTCATGGAATAAATTTGCTGGCCACGTGGTAAGTTTAGAATTATAAATAAGCAAACAAACAAAATACATTTACTATATTCGAATTGTATCGTATGATGATAAAATATCTTTTTTTATTGTTGTAGATCGAGAGTCACAAATAAAACAATATGAACTGTGGATTGGAATTAATTAAACAGGCACTGAAACGAACGAGAACAATAATTGAAAGTACATCGTACCTCATCCATAGTTTATCGTAAGTGGTTGTGATAAATTCATTAATCGACTAACCTGAATAAATAGCACCAATTTAGATTTAATTTAGATACAAATTTCAGAACTATATGTGTCAAAGTTGAAATTAATATGATATTTAAATTCGAGTGCATTACTCAAGCATTAATATTTAAGCTGATTCACACGAAGTATTATTTATTAAGTATATATTATTTCAGGTATGATTTAGTTGGAGAAAGCTGACGAGATGGAAGATAGCCACAATCAACAACGTTATTGTTCAGGAAATGGACCATTGCTGTTCGGATTAATTTTCGTCAGAAAAATTGGCGTTTCTGACGTTGTGACATTGACTTGTGGAATATGACGTTTATTTTTCCGCTAAAAGTACACTGTCTAATCAGAATTCTTGTAAACAGGTGCGTATCTAAATAATTTGTTGAAGTTGTCGGTTTTACATTTGATAGCAAATGTAACTTGCTTGCTTGACATGTCAAATCGCAAAAAATACCCTTGCAAATTTCCTGAATGCAACAATTACTATTTTTCTATAACAGACAAGGAAAATAATAATTATGTTAACAAACATTTTTATAGGTTTCCTAAAAACCCCGAACTTCTAATAAAGTGGAAAAATGTTTGCAATATTAGTAGTACTGTCAATTGTAAGAGTTTTTATGTTTGTGAGGATCACTTTTTGCAAAATGATTTTATGAATCGCACTAAAGCACGGTTAATTCATTCAGCCATCCCAACAAAGATTGACAATGTCGGTAATTTAATTCCTGTTACACTAATTGATAACATTGGTGATTCTATTGATGCCTTGCCATTAAATCATTGCATTTCTGTAAATAATAATAGTGTTTCAGAAATTACTGACAATTCTTCTAAAGCAAATGACCCTAACAATTATTGTCGAGCCGATAGTGATTCTATTAATAAAAGTGTTGCACATAGTTCTGTTGCTCTAACAGACACTTTTTCAAAAAAGAGAAAAACTGGATTTTTAAGTAATATTGGTTCAATTAGAAACTGTATTTAAAAACATATTTTTTGAGAGTTATCAGACTGATTTTTGTACTATTCATAAATGTGATAATTTGATTATAGACCTGGCTGTACCTTTTATTATTTTTAAGCATGTCAAAGATCGAAAGCATATTCAAACAATGAGAGCCGCTCAGAGAACAATAAAAAAAAATAGAGATGCTTTAAGTTTTCCATAAGTTTATATATTTTTGAGTTTATTTGTTACATTTGTTATTTTATTTTAGATAAACTTATATAGAGTACTATACCTATTTAATGTATTCATTGACAGTATTTATTCATATTTTGTGATATATTTAGTTTTTTTATACTTTGAATAGGTTTTGTGATATAATTAGACTGTTTTCTTTCTTTCAACTTAAAGTTTTCCTTGAATTAATAGATTATGAATCTATTTATTTGAGTTTATTTGTTAAGATTTTGTGATAAACTGATCATTTTTCAAGTCATTTGGTCATTTGCACATTTTCGAGTTTTTTGTTACATTAATATAGACTATTATGCCTATTTATTGTATATAGTTTGTTTATTCAAATGTTGTGATATAACTAGTTTTGTATCGTTTTTAATATATCCAATAGACGTTTTGTGAAACCACTATATTTATTTTCGTTTATTTTCTCTACCTGTTTCCACCTCTTGTAAATTATAAATAAATGAAGAATTTAAAACTCCCGCCACTTAAGCGGTATGTTTGCCATTCAAACACCAGATGGCGCGCTTTTTCTGTTGTTTCATTTTAACGTGTAGCTTGCGCTTCTTCCAGTAATTGTTCTATGCTATCATTAGCTCACTAGACGGGAAAAACAAAAGTGTGTCTACTTAAAGTAGAGCCAGCAGTAATTTTTACCTTGCAATTTTTAACTAAGCGAAAATTTGTTAATTGTGTGAATCACAACACTAAAAAAAAAGTTTTAAAGAACGCAATTTGTGATGGCTCCCAAATTAAAACCAGAAATGGAATCATTGCAGGAACTATTTTAGCTAAAAATGGCAAGTAAAGTAAATTTTCTTATGTCTAATATTTTTCTATATTTGCTCGACGTGTTTCGGGTGCATAATTGAACGCATTTTGAAATTGCTCAGTGCAATTTATAATAGTTTTTGTAATGCTTTACAGTTTATAATAATAATAACATATATTTATTTTACATGCAAAAATTACAACGTAACTTTTGCATTATTTAATTGTCTACTAAAATTTGCACTTTTTCTAAGACGAGTCATATGAACATTAAAAGTTAAAAAAGTTAATCGGATTATAAGATTTTCTATGAGTATTACAGATAACTGCGTATAATCAATTTATTTAATAAAATTGCACTTTCACAAAATTTAAATATTAACTATTTAAAATAAAATGATCTTGTTCTCTAAATAACTTAACAGATATTGTAAATTTGCTATTTAAATTTTTAATTTGCTATTTAAAACAATTTGGGATTTTATTTCAATTTTTGATTCGTTTTCAGTCAAGACTAGTTCTCCTAACAAGAAAAAAAATTACTTAACCAACTACCAAGTGTAATCTTGACTTCTATTGGTATTGATGAGGAAATTAAAGTAAGTATTTAAAAAAAGTGAATTAGTTAAAAATGCAGTTATTATTTAGAGAAACGTGAATATTTTAGTTTTATCATTTACTATAAGATTAACCAATAAATGAACAGAAATAAATTGATACACAAGGTGTCCCCGAGTAAACCGGAGAAAAAATATTCTGCAAAATTTTGAAGTTAAGGAGAATTGAGCAAGACAATTTATTTTTCTGTGTGTTAATGCCTAATATAAAAAAGCTAATATGTACTATATTATTTTTTTTTGTTAATAATTTATTTAAATAGCAGACTTGAATTTATTAAAACAAGTTGTATAAATAAATAACATGAAGAAAAAAAAACAGAAAAAATTAAGGTAAATAAAGGAAGCGTTCCCATTATGCTTGTAGCATTTCCTCGTTGAATCGCAAGTGAAATGCGTTGATACAGATACTTTTTAGAAAGTATCTGTATCAACACCAGTCAAAAGGATGAATTATTGTCCAATAATATCTATGAGATCAATTGCTTCTTGCGACCAAGAACCCATTGTTCCGACAGCAAAAGCAACAAGACAGTTGTTTTTAGATTTTATTTCTTTATATTTTGAATGTTTTTTGCTCGATGCTATCTCGGCTACAACTCTTACTCCGTTTCCTCCTAGTTTTTGGTTCGAATCAGCAAAAGTATCTACACAAGTACCGTCCCAAACAAGAAGCTGTCCCTTCAACCAAGGTGTTAGAGTCATTCCATCAGGTATTATTTATTTATACTAGCTATTATTATTTTGCTTATTTTTTTTTATTGCTATCTGTATTAATTTTTTTATTTATTGCTATCTGCACCTTGTAGGCAAAAATATGTTCTTACACAAGATTTTTACACAGAAGTGTTCGATTTCGGATATAAAAACTAAACCACGCACCTAAATTTAAATAAAATTTAGCTGTTGGTCGACCAGTTTAAATAGCATCTTCTTATTGGTCGACTGTGCAATTTAAAATGTTTAGTGGCGTGGTGGGATATTACCTAGCGAATAAATCTAGTAAATTAAATGTGATTTTTGCAATATTAATATTTTTGAAACTTAAATTATTTTTTTTTTGTTTGGTTAAATGTTACCAAATGCCGGGTTTATGCAGCAGATTTAATTTAAGATTTAGATTTAGTTTATAATACCGTGCCATATAAATTATAACAATAGCTACATTGACGCTGGCGACTGGCGACCAAAATGTTCACACTATGATTTAATTTTTAAGATAGTCTATAAAGTTGGATGTTGACCAACTTTTTCTTATGGACTAAATCTTAAATCTTACGTTATATCTGCAGAAATGGTTCCATTGCTTTCTTTATGTTATACTATTATTTAACAACTAAAACTAAATCTAAATATTAAATTAAATCTGATGCATAAAACCCGGCAATAAAATAAAATAAAATTCTCAATAAAATCACTCTTTATTTTTAATTTTGCTACAAATAACTTGGTAAATCTAAATAGCATTTAAAACTGAAAATATTTTTTAGCCAAGAAGTTCCGTGCGTTTGGAAACAAATAATGTTACAATTGATGTTACTGAGGACTTAATGGCATTAAACAAATCATGTTTAACAAATGATATGAATATGTTACTGCAGAAAATTCCAGTAGAAGTGCAGTCGTTTGATGAATTATCAAATGATATGTTACCAGAAAAAATTGTAGAAAAAAATCGTGTGCAGCCGTCTGATGAATTATTAATTGGATCACAAGATGAAGAAACTAGTTCAGAAGAAGGCCAAAGACAGGATATCAGTAAATTTTTGAATTTTAGTGAATATTATAATTCAGAATTTAATTATGTAATAAGTATTGTTACATTGTTATTTAATATTGCAAATTTGAACTGTCACGTTACAATGGGCTACCACCACAAGTACCACCACTTGTTTATAAAAAAATTTTTTTTTTGTATATATCATAACTTCAACTTTTATAAAAAAAAATAAAAAATGGTGGACTAGCCCATTAAGTACTAATGTTGGTTACGAAAATTTTGAAGTTTTACTGTAGGTTTTAATAAGCCTAATAAAATACATATGCAACCAAACATGCTTAAGATAATAATCATAATAGATATTAAACTATTAAAATTATTCAATTGTTAAATTCGTCAGTATCGATACAATTTGTTGTAGAATCAACTAGCATTTTTAGATTTGAAATGGTTCCAATAAGTGAGAAAAACAATTTAACATTGTTTTTAAGGTTAAATAATTTTTCTCAGTTATTATTGGGACTATTTAAAATATAAAAACACTAGTTGATTCTACAAAAAATTGTATAGATACTGACGAATTCAAAAATTGAATCATTTCAATTGTTTATTATCTATTTAGATTATTAGTGTTTCCTGTATGTTTGGTTGCATATGTTTGTTTATAGGAGCCTTAAGGCATAAAAACTTATAATAGAACTTTAACAATACTATTTGAGAACATACCTATTTAACAAGTTTATTAAAATCATTTTTTTTTTAATATTTAGAAGATATTTATGTGTACCAATGGCTAAAGGTGCTAGTTTGTGGCCCGAAGTGAATTTGTCTAGGGCACGTCTGAATTTATCTAAACACGTCTAGGGCCACAAACGCACTTTTGGCTCTTGGTACTTATTTTTTGCAGACCTACTAACAATAATTTTTGCCCCCACAAGCGGACTTAAAGGGTTACTTTTAGGCCCTACTGGCGTAAATGTACTAACTATGGCTTAAAAGTAACACATTTACGCCCTAGGACCTAAAAGTTCTTACTTTATGCCCGCTTATGGGGTGTAAAAAATCATATTATTAATAAGTCGTTCACACAACAACATACAATTTAAATTTATCATAAATTTCAATTATAAAATATGAATTATATGATTATACATATAAATACAGGATGTTTTACGAGTCGCGTGCCATAGTAAACCGGGCTGTACCAACGACAATAATTTGCATGAAAATACAAGCAAAGAGTTTAATTCTGTTGCATAATAGAGTTAGTTATAAGATTTTTAAATTTACCAATCCCGAAAAGGCAGTTTCGGAGAAAATTTTGTACTTACCCCACCAATTTTTAATGTTTATTTAATGTTATTGTGCGTGTAATAAGATCTATACCCTATTTAGTAAATAGATAGAAAGTAACCACGCCCCCAAACATTTTAAGCCTTTGCGATTTATGTAGAGTTAAAGCCGGTTTCACACGCTAAAAATATACATACGTGCTAATTAAAAAATTCTGATGGCAGCCCGTCGAAAAAGTATTATAAAACTTTGAGCATTTAAACACACAATGTATTTAGTTACTCCAATTTGTTTAATTTCATCTTGTCCAATCATTCCTACTACAAAATAGTCATTTGGCACTGACAATCATAAATTACAATTAGTTGTGTGATTTTGGGTTTTAAAAATTTAAACAACGAAAAAATGTATTTATCCACTTTCGTTGAATATCGACTACTTTTGGTCACCAAAATAAGTGAGTAAAGTACTACTTTTAATCACTAGTGATTAAAAAATATTTAATCACTCATGCATTTGACGTTTGACATAGTATCTACCAATCTATTTCCAATGACATTAATTATTTAAATTACAACTTAAAAGCATTCACTAGCATATTAAAGTTCAATTGCAAATATTCTAAATCTACCACAGTGACATATATTTTAATTAATTTTAATTTGGTATATAACTTATATGGTGCAAAACCTATAAAAAATTGTAATAGTTTAATTAGATGAAAATCTATTTGTTGGCAGAAATGACCTAATAACTTTTTTTTAATGTTAATTAGCATTGTGCTAAGAATTATTATCTATTTATTGTAATATATTATAATATATTACTGAATTTCCATTGCAATATCTAATTTACTATATTACTGTATTTCCATTGCAATATTAATTAATTAAAGAATTTTGTTAATATGTCTGGTTTTATTTTCTACAAAAAGTGGATAAAATCAGGTTTAGCACACGTGAGCAAAGTCATTTAATCACACGTCTGATTGGGGCCCTCGCCTACGGCTCGGGCGCCCAACATTCAGACTAGTGATTAAATGATGCACTTTACTCACTTGTACTAAAAATAGCTATTTTGCAATTTGCGATTAAAATGACATCTTTTTAGTTGCCATTTTTGATGTTGAAACAGCCTTCTTTTTTTTATTGTTCTAAAAAAAGCGTGAAAAAAAGACTTTTTTTCACTCTTTTTCTACTTTTTTCACTCTTTTTACTTTTTTTCATTATTTTAAAAATTGCTAAAAACGTGGTAAAAAGTTATAAAACCGCAATGTTTTATTTATTAACAATATTAATTGTACAATTAGTAAGAATATTTAACTAAACAGAAACATATAAGCAAGATTTCCATTAAATTTGAGTTAGCAAACACTTCTGTTCGATTTGAATTATGTGAAGGAAGCTGTTTGATGTTTCGTTCCTAGGGGCGATTTCAATTGTTTTATCAATGCTTGCTTTAATTAATAACAAATTAAACTTGAATCAAGCAACCGATTGTCATCTGATTATTAACTAATATTTAATATTTTTTATTTTAATTAAAAATTGCAAAAAATAGTCTATACAACACGAGCAAAATTAGTTATTTTTTCACTTCTCGTATTGTCCAACTCGGCTGACGCCTCGTTGGACAAATTTACGACTCGTGAAAAAATAACTTACATTTTGCTACTTGTTGTATAAATAACTATTTTCCAATCTAACGATCAGAAGTGGACGTGGTTTATTTCTATCTATTTAAAAAATGGAGTATAATTTTTTAGTCTTTTGCTATAAAATGTATGTGATATTCAAAAAAATACGAAAGCAAATTATTGCACATTAACTATTACACTAATTTTCGGATTTTTCTCACAACACAGTTGTGCATGCAACAGTAAATTTATTGATTGCATTTGCTTGCAATCTGTTGTCGTCCGCGCATCAGTTTTCATTGGGTTCCCAGCCATTTTATATACATTTTTTGCATTGGTGAACATAATATTATTTGATTGCTGTATAAGATGTTATATGATCATATTTTACGTTATTTTGTTATCATATCTTTTATTTTATGTTAGTATTATACCTTTTGTTTCAAATTTCAGATGACCTTAACTGTGATTTCGATTCTGATTATCAACCATCGGAATCTAGTGACAATTCTAGCGTTGAAACTGACAATGAAGAAGACTTAAATACAAACACGCATAATAATGCTAAGAAACTTCAAAATGTATCGCAAGATAGTTTTTCCGAACCTTCTACATCTACGAATACGTCAAGCCAATTTTCAGTTAAACCAGATAATTTAATTGTAAATGAATCACGTGGCAAAAAAGGTGATCAAAAAAGTAATTTTTGTTTTTATTGTAACAAGATGCAAACAAAAATTGTAAGACATCTTGAAAGAATCCATGCCAATGAAGATAACGTTAAAAAATTTAAAAATTTGCCAAAAAATAGCCAGGAACGTCGCAAAATTATTGATTTTATTCGTAGAAATGGAAATTATTTGTATAATACAGAATGTGGGTTTAATAAAGGTGACCTTATTGTCTGTCGACGACCTAATCCTACAAAGAAAAAAGAAGCTGAAGATTACATTGCATGTGGCAATTGTAAGGGGTTTTATTCAAAATTAACACTTAGACATCATTTCCAAAAATGTGCTAAAAAAACCAAAACAATCAACGTGTTGTAATGGTAATGGGACGAAAAGTGACCGGTCGAATACATGCTGTCGCAAGCCGTATATTAAGACTACAAGTATTTCCATACTTACGGGAAGATAATATTGTACGTTTAATTCGATATGATGAGCTTATCATACTATATGCAAATAAATTATGTCGCAAACATTATCACAAGTCGACATGATGTGATACGTTCTAGATTACGACTCCTAGGTCGATTTTTAACAAATTTGAAAGAAATAGACCACAGAATTACAGATTTTGCATCGCTCTATCATCCAGTATTTTTTGATAACTGTATTGAAGCAATCAATATGACAGCAGGGCTTTCAGAAGAAACTGGTACCTATAAAACTCCCGCAGTTACTTCTTCGTTAGGAACTATGTTGAAATATATAGGAGGTATATTTCAAAGAAAATGTATCAAGGACCATAAACCAGATGCAAAAGCAAATATTACGGATTTTTTGTCACTTCTTATTGAAGATCTTCCAAGTAGCGTCAATAAAACTGTTATTGAGAGTCAGGCTATACAAAAGTGACGAAAGAATTTTCAATTACCAACTCAACATGATGTAAAAAAATTGCATAATTTTTTGATGAAAAAACAATTTAAATCTTTGGACGATTTGGAAAAACAATTTTCGCTTCAGGCTTGGATGTCCTTAGCGGAAACGACATTAACATCAATCCAACTGTTTAATCGTCGTCGTGCATGAGAAATTCAGAGAATTTCAATTTAAGACTATCAACAGAACCATAGTACATATTGAAAGCAGGCTAATGCGAAAATTTGCCGAAGAATGTGGTGCCGAATTGGCTTTTTATCTCCGCGGGACGATTTTAAGACAGCACACTGCGACAAAATGCGTTCAATTAAATTTAAACTCTGATGAAGTTTCTTATTTTGATATTGTCGATAAAATTCACATAAAACCCTATAGGCAACCTATAGCAAGTAGAGAAATTTTACGTATTTTTATGTTATTAGAATTAGCACAGGGTCAAGACAAGGACGCCCAGGACAGAGTAAACAATAAAAAAAAACGCGTTTATTTTTCATCAAAATATTGCCGTCAATAGAAACCGTCGAAAGCGCGACTTCTGGGACCCCCCGTGTTCTTAAAATACTAACAAATATTTTATATATTTCATTACTATTTTTAATTATTTTTTATTTTATTTATGCGTTTTAATTCCACCAATCTCGGAAACACAGCTACAAAAGTTACTAAAAACATTATAAAATAAAACCTGTTACTAGATTTCCAATATATTTAATAATAAAAAGCAAGCTGGTATTATTTTTAAGATGTAATTATTTCTAATAGGCTTTATTTGGTATTTTTTTTCAGTTGTCCATGAAATTGGTGAATTAAAAATCTTATAACTATGTTATGCATGCAAGTGCAACAGTAAATTCTTTTCTTGCACTTTCTTGAAACATATTGTAGTCAGCACGTGCCAGTTTTCTTGTGCGCGAGTACTGGGACATCCTGTATATTATATTGTTGAATTGAAGATTAATCTTATTTATTTTGAAACTTGAAGATGGGTGCCATCAAGATGGGTGCCTTGAAGATGGGTGAAATATTGCCATGGGGATGGCAATATTTACCGGGTCAAAACGGGTTTTTTATTTTCTGATAACTGTTCGAGACCCAACCAAGTTCAAATGTTTGAATATTTTAGATAGTTTTTGAGTCACTACCTTGTATTATCTAAAGATGTATAAAAAGTTATTATTTAAAAGTTTCTAGTTTCTCAATGATGCGGCAGCAAATTAATGCATAGAATGAAAACATCTTCATATCGTTATTGTTTTTAAATTACTTTATAATTAAGTTATGTATACCTATTTCATTATTCCAGAAGTTCATTTTTAAAATAAATATTTATAAAATGATTTATGTTTTTGTGTATCCTTCAAATTCAAGAGCAACCCTACAAGAACAACTACAATATTAGAAATAACTATTATATTTATTATGTTAATTTAGTTAATTATAAACAAATTTTTATCAAAAATTCATGACATTCCTCACATAAAGTACATTAGAAGTAACTGCAGCAATAAAATTAACTATTAAAGTAAAACTGTAACGTAGGGATAACGACGCTGACATCTAGGAATATGTTATATGTTATTGACTAGACAATTGTAAGTTTTAGCATCTATAGAGTATTAGTGGACACACAATCATTAAAACTCTAAATTGTATTAACAGTTTAACAATATTAAAATAAGGCGTATGTACAGTATATGTTAGCTTCCACTAAAAAAACTCAAATAATACCGACTGACATTTTATTTATTTGTTTTAATTGTGTTATCAAATGAGTTACTCAAATTTTTGGATATGCAACCAAACATATATTTTATTTCAGCATCCAGTTCTCAATATCACTTAAATTATATACTAGGTAGTACCGCTTTCTACTACTTGATGACGCACAAGGTTTCAAAGATAGTAAAAATTCTCCCACCATTATCCCACTCTTCCAGCTCCAGTTCATTCGTTTTCTTGTGCTGCTGACGTACGGTCATTGCAAAATTACTTAAGGTAAAATTAACAGATTATAAGATATTTCAGGTTTCTTAGATATGGAAAAGCGCAAAAAGAAACACAGAAGATCCCGATCTCGATCATCATCGAATTCTAGTGAGTATTCACGAAAAGATGTGATGAAACGTATGAAACATTTAGAGGCCGAACTTTGTGAGGTCAGAAATGCACGTGTTAGTCGATCTCATTCTAAAAATCGAGATAGGCATCGTCACAAAGCTCGTTCACGTAGGTCACCAGAATCACGTCGATATAGATCTCGACCTCATAAAAGATCAAGGCATCATAGCGTAGATCGTAGCCCGAGCGATACGGCATCGCAAATTAAGAGCCATACACCCGATCATGATCTGCGGGACATGGAGGGTGCAAATAGTGGCGACGATCTGAACCTGAACGGTCAGGCGTCGGTACAAAATGATCACAATGCAAGATCAAGAAGTGCTAGTGTTGCAAGCGAGTCGTCGTTTTTACATATAAACACTGACGAACAATTGCCTGATGATATTAGGGAAGTAATGGGAGAAAGTCCTGCATCTCTAGTGCAACGTACTTTAAATCTGCATGCATCATTATGTGAGAGTTGGACTTACAATATTAGGAATGGGTTAACCGAACAAAATAAAACCAACCTACTACACAAATATGACCTAACCTCAAATTGTACAGCCTTGACGCCACCTATTGTTAATCCGAAGATTGTTCCAATTATGCAAAACATCCATACGGTAAAGGACAAATGTCATTCGAATTTTCAGACCGAACTTGGTCAAGGACTTATGGCATTAGGAAAAAGGATTAGTAGGGTACTTGAGAACCCACAGATAATACCCAACCCGGAACATAGGACGGAATTATTACAATCTTTTTGGGATAGTTCAACTTTTTTCACAAGCCTTTATCACAAAATGTCAGTAACACGTCGCTCATTATTAACTCCAATACTTTCCAAACAAGTAAAGGAGGTTGCAGAAAAGGAACCACCTACAGATCTATTGTTTGGTCCAAATTTAGGCGAGAGAATTAAAACAGCCAGTGTTATTGTTAAAGCCAGCAAGCAAATTAGGGCTCATCCTTCGGCTGTACAAGGTCAAAACTCAAAAACGAGTAATCAATACGAAAACAAGCGGTCAACGCAACAAAAAGCCGAAAAACCAAAATTTGTTTGGTTTTCGAAGTTTGCGTTTTTTTCTTAAAAATTGGAAAAAGATCAGAGACTGATCAGAGATTAAAAGACGATTTAGTTTGGTGGGAAAGAAATATATTGTCGTCCGTTAACGATATTATACAGAATAAATATGAAATTGAAATTTTTACTGATGCCTCAACCACAGGTTGGGGGGCATATTGCGAGGGTAGGAAAGCCCATGGTTGGTGGAATAAGAAAGAAACGGCCAACCACATAAGTTATTTAGAACTAGTAGCGGTATTCTTTGGATTAAAAGTTTTTGCAAAAAACAATCAAAATTGCAACATTTTATTACGAATTGATAATTCTACTGCGTTAGCTTATGTAAATCGTATGGGTAGCGTGCGCTATCCAAAATTACACAAATTGGCCAAAGAAATTCGGCAGTGGTGTGAAAAACGTAATTTGTGATTATACGGTGTTTATGTTCAATCTAAATGTGAACGTTATGTTTCTTGGCTAAGTGATCCAGATTCCATTACGTTAGATACTTTTTCAATCCCCTGGAATATTTACTTTTATGCTTTTCCTCCCTTCTCACTAATATTAAGATCACTAAATAAAATCATAAATGAGGGGGCTGAAGGCATATTTGTAATACCAAATTGGCCATCTCAACCTTGGTACCCCATTTTTAATAAGCTATTAGTACAAAACCACTCATTTTAGAACCTAACAATAATTTACTTCTTTCACCTATTAGGATGAAACATCCGCTGCATCAGAATCTTTCCCTGGTGGCAGGACGATTATGCGGGAAGCTTTACAAATGAAAAACATTCCACAAGAAGCTGTTGATACAACAATTAAATCAATTAGAGAGTCAACGTTCAGGCAATACTCGATTACCTACAAATTATGGTGGACATTTTGTACAACAAACAATGTTTCCATGTTTAAGGCAACAACTTCAGATGTAATCCGTTTTTTGCAACATTTGCTCGATACAAGAGCATTAAAGTACGGTTCTTTTAATTCTCACCGATCAGCGCTCTCTTTTATTCTTCCTATAGATATTGGGAATGATAAAAACATTAAACAATTCATAAAAGGCATTGCCCAGTTAAGACCACCTTCTCAAAAATACAATGTTACGTAGGACCCACAAATTGTTTTGACATATTTAGCCAAAAAATTTCCAAATAAGAATCTAAATCTTAAGTTTTTGACATTGAAATTAGTAACACTTTTAGCACTAACAACTGGACATCGTGCTCAGACCATCTCTTTAATCAGACTGGCAAATATCCATCAAAAACCAAATGGAATTCAAATTCTAATTACAGATACCATCAAAACTTCTGGTATCAATAAAACACAGCCTTGTTTACAATTGCCTTTTTTTTAGAGAAAAGCCGGAGTTGTGCATAGCTCAACTGTTATTGGATTATATTGAAGAAACGAGGGATAAGAGACCTACAACTGAAGAAGATTTTTTATTCATAACCACTAAAAAACCATATAAGGTAGTGAATAAACAATCCGTCAGTAGATGGATTAAGGAAACTATGGGTCTAGCAGGAGTAGACACAAAAGTATTTAGCCCTCATTCAACAAGACATGCTTCCACTTCAACTGCTTTTAAAAATGGAATATCATTAGATCTCATTAGAAAGACAGTTGGATGGACAGAACACTCTAAGATGTTTGCAAAATTTTACCATCAGCCTATAATGGTAAATGAAAATATGTTTGCTGATAGTATCGTAAATACAAACAATTAATATGTATCTTTCTTAAAAACTTTTTATTTTTAATGTAAGATTTCGTTAATTTTACATCACAACACAATCTCTAAACAGCTACCTAGTATATAATTTAAGTGATATCGAGAACTGGATGCTGAAATATAATTATTAGATCAAACGAACTTACCTGTGAAGTTCGATCTTAATTATATGAAGCATCCAGTTCGAAGATATCACTCCCACCCAGACCCACATACCAAGTGTTGTGATACTTCTTTTAAAAAATAATGAACTGGAGCTGGAAGAGTGGGATAATGGTGGGAGAATTTTTACTATCTTTGAAACCTTGTGCGTCATCAAGTAGTAGAAAGCGGTACTACCTAGTATATAATTTAAGTGATATCTTCGAACTGGATGCTTCATATAATTAAGATCAAACTTCACAGGTAAGTTCGTTTGATCTAATAAATATACGACTCTTGTTGCATTTTTTACCCGAAATCTTATGGCGGGCAGACTTCTTATGACTTCCATTGACAGCAGCAGTGCGCAACGAGTATATTTATGTCTCTATTTAATGTATGCTGATCACAAAGGACAGAGATACACAAATCAAGCACTGGAACACCCAATGAAAAACGTTATTAGATAAATCCTACTAAACCTACTAAAACCTAATCCTACTTAATTAACTGAAAGCTAATTATGTACTAATTATGTACAAATACTATTTTGTCAACGAAGTTTTTATCTCATCGGCAAGACAAATCCACCAATCCACCCAAAAGAATGACACTAAACACAAGCCGCACCATTTTGTCAAACTGCGGCCAAAAGAAATCAACTACTATTACATAGAAGTGGTTATCGCGGCTCGCACTCCTCTCAGAAAAAATGTAATTGCAGATTCCGAAAGAGGAGGAAAAATCGAATAGAATGACAGCAAGCATACGTCGTATCATTTTGTTGATGAAATGTTGTTGTTACCATTTTATTGATAAAAGAAACACATCTGAAGTCCTGGCACTATACTATGCTCATAATCTAAGTGTCTTTAACTAACATGGAAAGTTATTATAAGAAGCTAATTAAGTAGTTGAGCTAAGTCCAGTTGTGAGAATTAATATATTAATTTAATCAAGTTGCCTAATTTTGATATATTAATCTAATCAAGTTGCCTAATTTTGATATATTAATCTAATCAAGTTGCCTAGAAATGGAGCCTATAAAAGGGGAAAATTTGTTGATTTTAGTTCAGTTGTTATCCAAAATTAGCGGAGACAACATTTAATTGTAAAGATTTACTCTCTGTAAATAAAAGTTGATACTTTGATTTTGTCCATTATATTTTTGCGCAGAAGAGTCTTTTTAGACAATTCTCTATTACTGGTTAAGTAATATAAGAATTTCGACATTTGGCGACCGTGACAGGACTCTTCTGTCAGAATGGAGAAAAGCAAGAAGCATTTAGAACTTTATCGAAAATCATTTACTAGAATATATGATGTAATGAATGATATGATTTTGAAACGTGAGTATAATCTATTGGATTTGGAAACTAATATGCGAATGCTTGATCAGAAATTTGAAAGTATTAATGAATTAAACCAAAATTTATTAGACATAATGCTTTCTTCTGATATTAATATTGATACTGTTGATGATGAATTAAAATCAGCTGATACACTTACGTCTCAGTATCATAAGTTAAAGATAACCGTCGAACAATTGTTACACAGTAATAATGTAAATAACAGTGTCAGTTCAGATTCTTTGAACAGAAAACTGAATCTTCCAAAAATTGAATTTAAAAAGTTTAATGGCGATTTGAAAGAATGGCTTCCATTTTGGAGTCAGTTTAGTCGAATTGATGAAAATTCAGAAATTGCAGAAGAAGATAAATTTCAATATTTATTACAATCTATATCACTGAATTGTAGAGCTAGAGAATTAGTTGAAAGTTATCCTCCAACAAAAGAGAATTATGCGAAAGTAATTGAAAGCTTAAAAAATCGTTATGGACGAAAAGATTTATTAGTTGAAGTCTATGTTCGAGAATTATTGAAGCTAGTATTAAATAATATCAACAATAAAAATCGTCTAAGTACTTTCTATGATAAAATCGAATCTCAACTACACGCGTTCTCCTAGACATGACTCTAGTGGAGTCATGTCTAGGAGAAGATTTAATCAGAACATGGCAGAGAAGTATATTATTTACTGAAGATTCTAATATGAAAATTCGTCTCGACGCGTTAATGAAATTCTTAAGAAAGGAAGTAGAAAGTGAAGATAGAATTTCGTTAGCAGCTACTGGTTTTAATTTAAAACATAAAGAGAAAAAACATTATGATGAAGTAGTGAAAAAGTCTGTTTATACTGCTTCTGGTTTAGTCAATGAGACTAACAAAAGTTTTCTAAATTGTATATTCTGTAAAGGTCCACATAAGACTCAAGACTGTAAGAAAGTTTTAAATTGGAAATTATCTGAAAGAATAAAGAAACTTACAGAAAATGGTTGTTGTCACACATGCTTGAAGTTTGGTCATATTTCAAGAAGATGTAAAGTCAACGTTAAGTGTTCTAATTGTCAAGGCCGTCATGTCGACATAGTATGTTCAAAATTTGAGGAATCGATGAAAATGAATCCTACTATTACATTTAAAGAAACTACAAATATTGAAAATTCACTTTCAAATCTTACGTATGCTGAGGTATTTTTACAAACTATGGTAGTTCAGATTAAGAGTGATCACAAGTCACGTTTAGTTAGAGTTATTATTGACACTGGTTCCCAAAAATCTTACATCACTAAAGCCGTTGCATTAGAAATGAAATACAATCCAATAAGACAAGAACAAGTAATTCATTCTTTATTTGGAGGATCTCAAACAGAAGTTTTGAGTCATAACTGTTACCGTATTTTTTTGAGTAATCTTAATGATGATTATGTTTGTAATTTTGAAACTTTGGATCAACTGATTATTTGCAATAATATATCTTCAGTAAAAGAAGGTCCTTGGTTAACTGAACTTAAAGATATGAATATAGAAATTACAGATACCAGTGATGGTCCAATTGATATTCTAATTGGTTCTGACATTGCTGGAAAATTATTTACTGGTGAAAAGCGCAATTTGAATTGTGGATTAGTAGCAATGCGTACGTTATTGGGTTGGACTCTCATGGGTAAAGTACAGTCCAACATAAATATTAACAATACTTTGTCGATGTTGATTTCTTCGAAATTTTCCAATGATATGAACTTGTCAAACTTATGGAGTCTTGATGTATTAGGTATTCAAAGTCCATGTGAAATTAAATATCAAAAAGAAAAAGAAAAGGAAGTTATGGAACATTTTCTTATTTCCATTAAAAGAAAATATGATGGAAGGTATGAAGTTGCTATGCCTTGGATTGAAGATCATCCACCATTATCTTCAAATTATGAATTATCCCTTAAACGATTAAAAAATGTTGTTAAGAAATTACATTCTGATAAGTATTATGTTGATTATCAACAAGTGATTAACGATTGGCTTGAAGAAGAAATAATTGAAGAAGTAGGAGTAGAAGATTCAAAAGATACAGGTCATTATTTACCACACCATCATGTTGTTAAATTGTCTAGTACTACTACGAAAATTAGACCAGTTTTTGATGCATCTGCACATGAAAAGAATTGTCCATCTCTCAATCAATGCTTAGAAAAAGGTCTTAATCTTATTGAGCTTATTCCATCTATGTTGATAAAGTTTAGATTATCTAAAATTGGAGTAATAGCCGATATAAAAAAGGCGTTTTTACAAATTGGTCTTAATATACAAGACAGGAATTTTTTAAAATTTATTTGGTATGATAAACATGGAAATTTGAAAATATATCGTCATGCTAGAGTGGTTTTTGGTGTTACGTGTAACCCATTTTTATTGGGAGCTGTTTTAGAATCCCATTTTCGAGATGCTGTAAAAAGAATTACTTTGGGAAGTTTACCATATTCTTTACCAATTGTTGATATTTTACGAAAGAGTTTTTACGTAGATAATGTTGTTACTAGTGTTGATAATGAAGTACAACTAAAACAATTTATTGATGAATCTACTAATTTGTTGGCGGAAGCAAAATTTGATCTTAGAGGATGGGAGTATACATTAAAAGACAATTATATGGATGAAAATCTCTCTAACGTTTTAGGCTTTATTTGGAATAGAAGTTTGGACACTATACAACTTTATATGGAATGGTTTAACAATTTATCAATTCAAAATGTGTCAAAACGGCTTATTCTTTCTATAGCTCACAAATTATTTGATCCAATTGGATTTTCATGCCCAGTATCTCTTTATCCTAAATTGTTATTACAAAAAACTTGGATTCTAAAATTAGGATGGGATGAAAAAATGGATAATGAAATTTCTTTAAATTTTCTTCGTTGGTTAGAAGAGTTATCATGTTTAATAAATTTAAGAATTCCAAGATGGTTCGTGTCTTCACCTGATGTTAGTAATTGGACTTTACATGTATTTTGTGATGCTAGTGGAGATGCTTATGCATCTGCTATTTATATTAGATCAGAAAATAGTTCAAAAGTAAATGTACAATTGGTTCAAGCAAAATCTAGAGTAGCACCAGTAAAAAAATTAAGTATACCTCGTTTGGAACTACTTGCTGCTACTATTGGTGTTCGACTAGCAAAGTCTGTTAGAGATAATTTGGATTCAAATGTTCCTGTTTACTTTTGGTCAGACTTATCAACTGTCTTATCATGGATAAAACGAGAAGACCAATGGAAGCCTTTTGTATGGAATCGTATTAAAGAAATACGAAATTTATCAAATAAAGATAATTGGTTTCACGTGCCTAGTAATATGAATCCAGCAGATCTTCCATCAAGAGGTTGTTCGGCAAAGAAATTAATGAATAGTAGTTGGTGGGAAGGACCTAGGTGGTTACAAGAATCAAAGCGGGATTGGCCTGGTCAAATTTATGAATGTGATGAAATCATTATTAATGAGGAAAAGAAGAAGGGTGTAGTATCATCTTTAATATGCATGTCAAAAGATTACACATGGTACTATAAATATTTTTCGAGGTACTCTAAAATTATTCGAATGATAGGATGGATTAAAAGATTTATCAATAATAAATTTCTTTGTAACGGAAATCCAAAAATAGGCCCATTATCTGCTTTAGAATTAGAATCTGCTGAAAAATGTATTATTAGATGGATCCAACAAGAATCTTTTCATTCAGTAGAAGATCCTAAACTTTGTACATTAAATGTATTTCTTGATGATGGTATTATTAGAACTAAAACAAAGATTTCTGAAAGAATAGATTCTTTACAATTTCGATTTCCTTACGTTCTTTCTACAAAACATGTAGTTGTGGATCGTTTGATATTAGAATATCATTTGAATAATTGTCATGTTGGTGTACAAGGTTTGATGAGTATTCTAAGAGAACGATTTTGGATTATACGATGTAGACAAACTATTAAATCAGTAGTAAATAAATGTAATATTTGTAGAAGGTTCAAAGGAAAAAACTTAGATGCTACGTCTATTTCACTACCTGAAATCAGAGTTCGAGATGCTGCAATTTTTGAAATTGTTGGTGTTGATTTAACAGGTCCGTTATATATCAAATGTGATAAGAAAGTTTGGATATGTTTGTATACATGTGCAGTGTATAGAGCAGTACATTTGGAAATAGTATCTTCTTTATCATCTAATGCATTTCTACAATATTTTAGAAGGTTTATTGCTAGAAGAGGAAGACCATCTGTTGTATACAGTGATAACGGAACTAATTTTATAGGATCTGATAATATGCTACAAAAATTAAATTGGGAAGAAATTATGAAAGAAAATGCAATTGAAAGAATACAATGGAAATTCATTGCGCCTACTGCTGCTTGGTGGGGTGGTTGGTGGGAGCGTCTAATTGGATTAATGAAGAGTTTGTTAAAAAAAGTATTAAGAAAATCTTCTCTAACATATGAAGAATTGTCAACAATATTATGTGATTGTGAAGCAGTTATAAATTCAAGGCCACTTACATATATGTCCGAAGATGTACAAGATTTTATATCTTTAACACCTGCAATGTTTTTGCAAGAAATTCATCAAGTCAATGTAATTGATATTGACATGGTAGAAGGAAAAGATTTTAGTAAACGTTATAAATATCGATTAAAGATAAAAGCGGATCTTAAGAAGAGATTCCGAACAGAATATTTAGGTCAATTGTCAACATTTACTAAGAAAAAAACATTTTATGAAAAATTAAAAGTGGGTGATATAGTTTTAATCATGAATTCAAATGAAAAACAAATAGATTGGCCATTAGGTTATGTTAAAGAACTTATACCTGGACGAGATAATGAAATTCGATTAGTAAAACTTAAAACTGCTACTGGTGAACTATTAAGACCTATTCAAAGACTTTGTGTATTAGAAGCATATAAAGAAGATACTAATTTATTAAGAAATTATAATGATAGAAAAACGAAATATAATAATAATGAAAAAATAGATGAAATAAAAGTTACACGATCTGGAAGAGAGGTGAAGATTCCAGAAAGATTTAAAGATTAATTGATTCTCTCTCAAATATTGTTTTGTGAGTGAATCAAGGTGGGAGTATGTGAGAATTAATATATTAATTTAATCAAGTTGCCTAATTTTGATATATTAATCTAATCAAGTTGCCTAATTTTGATATATTAATCTAATCAAGTTGCCTAGAAATGGAGCCTATAAAAGGGGAAAATTTGTTGATTTTAGTTCAGTTGTTATCCAAAATTAGCGGAGACAACATTTAATTGTAAAGATTTACTCTCTGTAAATAAAAGTTGATACTTTGATTTTGTCCATTATATTTTTGCGCAGAAGAGTCTTTTTAGACAATTCTCTATTACTGTTTAAGTAATATAAGAATTTCGATACCAGTAGTTACATCAATATGAAGGATACTTAAATCAAAACAAAGTTGTTTCGGTGGTTTTTTAATAAAAGCAATCAATACTTTTTTAATTTTGTTTGATATCAATTTTATGTATTTAGAAGCTATACTGTTTTTACTGGGTATTGTCTAAAGTTGTTTGAATTAGAATATTTTTATAATTTATTAAAAAATTGATGTCTCCACAATTTAAATAATATTTATTAAATAAATAAATATAACGTTTTTTGCAACAGTGTTTCGAGTTTTTATAAACTCATCATCAGGCTTAGAAATTGTATATAGTTTTTTTAAAATATAAGATTAGACGTAAACGATTTTTTTACTTTAAAAGTCAAAAAATCGTTTACGTCTAATCTTATATTTTAAAAAAACTATATACAATTTCTAATCCTGATGATGAGTTTATAAAAACTCGAAACACTGTTGCAAAAAACGTTATATTTATTTATTTAATAAATATTATTTAAATTGTGGAGAGACATCAATTTTTTAATAAATTGTAATAAATAACTCCACTTGATGAAATGGACCAACTATTACAATTTAGAATATTTTTGATCAATTATTAAAACTTATTATAAAAGCACCTATATAAATCGATTTTAATTAAGGTGTTGAGGACTAACCCTACAACTTTTTACCAAACATTATACATTGTATGAACTCATGTACGATCTTATATTACTCATGTTACATTTCATTACTTTATCAATTTAGATTTAGCATGTATTTCAATTGTAGTGTTTTACAATAAATAAGATACGTGTAATTGTAATCGATTTAATCATATTACAATTCTCGTGCAAATGCACATACTATGCAAATCCAGTAAAACTCATGTTAACATGTGTCTCTTTTTTATCAAATAAGCATTTTTCTTATTCTCATATTGGCAAAATGCAATTACACAGAATTTTTAGTATGAACTTCTATTGGTTCCCCACTTGGGAAACCTTTTTCTAAAACATCAGTTTTAACATAATTATTTTATTACAGGACACTTACATTTTTACTTTCGATTTAACAAGATCAGTCTTTAAGAACAATTCCTCAAATTTAAGCCGAGTTAATAAATTGTCGTCAAAAATTTAATGAAGATGTTTGAAGTATTGGTAATAGAATGATCAAGTTAAAAGAAGAGCTAACAGATGCGTGTGTGGCTGCCAAAGGCCCGGAAACCCTTGTAATTGTTCAAAGATTAAATAATAAATCCGCTCTTCGAGAATTTCATGAAGGATTCTCGTAGAATTTAAAATTTATAATAAAAGCATCGAGATTCGATAATTTGACGGACGCTATCCAAGCTGCTGTTGAAAAAGAACGAATTATAATCAAATTTCTAAAAGTTAATTATAATCAAATTTCTAATGGTCCAAATTATAATGCAGAAACTCATAAAATGTTGAAAACTCTAACTCTTAATAAAGAAACTACCGAATTGAAATTATCCGGTATTAATGTGCACCTATCCCTTGGGACAAATAGTTATTCAAAATTCTTAATTGACCTAGGAGCTGAATACTCAATATTAAAGTTGTTCAGTACTCATGATAGTACTCTCATCGGCCCAAAACGTAGAATGAAATTAACAGGTATAACCGAAGGCGCAATTAAAACAATCGGGTTAGCAATGGGGCAAATAAAGTTGAGTGGGAAAACCATCATTACGCAAGGTTTTCAAATAGTTCCAAAATCATTTTCATTAGGAAGTTATGATGGTCTTTTAGGCAAAGATTTTTTTCTCACTATAAAGTTAGTATCGATTACAATAAATTCTGTATAACATTTCCCATAGACAATAATAATGAAGTTAATTTATATGAAAAATTCAAATCCAGTTGTTATTGTTCCGCCTCGTAGTGAAATAATCGCTAGAGTTCATATTAAAAACGAGAAGGAATCTTTATGTACAATGGCGGCCAAAAAAAACGCAACACCTTTAAACAAATAGTAGGCGTAATTTTAAAAGTTTTAGTGTTGTAATAGCTATTATATTAAAATCTTTCAACGTTTTTATAAAAAATAGCTATTTATGCAACCAGTTAGGAAATGCATTTTTTTGTGTAACGAGCGGATTTCTGCGGGACGAGCGCAGCGAGTTCTGCAAAATAACGCGAGTTACACAAAATAGCATTTCCTAACATGTTGCATACAAGATTTTTTCTAATTTTTACAAGAACCTTCTCAAAAAAGAGTTTTTTAAACTTATGATATTAATAATTTAGTGAATTTTATCAAAACAAGTAGGCTTTATTCGGAACTTTTCATCACCAGTTGTGAAATATTTTTCATTACATCACCAGTTGCGTAAAATGTGCCGTTTGCCAACTACAATCGATTTTGAAAAGTCACATTTTACATGCCAAAATTAGAAAAAATATTTTTTTTTATTCTGCAGCAACTTCTCTCAATGACCAACCGTCTTCTAATTTGGCAATGGCTCTGGATTTTTTAAATGTGTTTGATTGAGGCATTTATTTGAAGGATTTAGGTCATTTGTAATAATTTATTATAAAATTGTTTTGACACTGACAATAAATATGTGACTAATATCAAGTATGCTAAAAAGTTGTATTTACAAAGGGAAATATTAGGTGTTGCGTTTTTTTTTTTGCGTCATTGTATATCCACAGATAAGGTTATATACAGATGTGCCATGGTATAGGGCAATGTGTTTCGCATTTTTGATATTGATAACGCTCGACAAAAGATGGCTTTTTTTAGTACAACGCCCACCACGGGGAGGGCGTTTTACTCAGATTGCCATCAAATTGGACAATATTACGACCTAATACTACTCAATACACAAGGCTTAAACAACGCTAATAGATCAACTTACTGTATGTAACCTAAACGAAAGTGTCAAATTTATTTGCATCAGTGAAACTTGGGCCAACAATGAAAATATCGTTTCACTACAGTTTCCCGGATTTACACTTGCTTTATGTTTTAACCGAGACACACACAAGAGAGGGGGTGCTGCAATCTGGTCTGCAGCTACCCTACACACCAAACCAATAAACTTATCTCGTTTCTGCCACGAAATCCACATCAAACTATGTGCTACAAAATGGTCTATGAATCGTTACAATAGTTTCGGCATAATATGCTGCTATCGCTCTACAGAAGGTAACTTTGAAATATTTTTCAATAACCTTAACGAATGTTTAGATTGTTTATTTAAGGTAAATCAACCATTATTGCTATGCGGCGACTTCAACCTTTGCAGACTCACAAAAACTGAAATCAACGAACTCAATACGCTTCTCTCCTCATATAATGTCGAACCTCAAGTAAGTGAAATAACTAGATTTTGTCCCACTGGTGGTTCAGTCATTGACCAAATTTACACTAATTTTCCGCGCACGGGTGAATACCTGGTTGAATGCAACATTTTCTCGGATCACAGGACCATACTTTTTGACACTGGTATTAAATAATATTGTCACGCCTTGGGGTCGTGAGGGGGGTTAGCTCGGTAGTTCGGCTAATATAAAGGGCTTGGACTTACTGTGATTATCGCTCGCGCATCTCTCTTTTCGTCGCTCATTATTAAAATACAATCGGTTTTGTTTGACATCGGTTTATTTCAAATTACACTTACAAGATTAAAGTCAGCACTCCGTAGTCTAGGCTGTATGCAGAGGAGAACATTGTCTTAGTGGGACCCGGTTGATGTGTACTTCTACGAACCAACTGTTCACTTTATTATCAACCGTACTCTGACTCGACTTAACCCTTTTGCTTGCTAATTAACCACTAACCTATCTGAATGATGGTCCTCTTTTTATATCCTCTTCTATGAATCAATCCGGAAGGGATTGTTTTATTATTTATCTTATTTATTAAATATTCTAGTTTGTTTATATTCGTTAACCTTGCACGTTGCACTATTTGCTGATGTTGACGAATGTGATTTGCTGATGTTGACGAATTATTGTTTGGGAATTTATTAATGTTCTTGGCCTACTTGACATATGCCTCCTCTCCGTAAGCGCTGGACCCACAGTGCTAATTTAACATCTATCTTAAAAACTACCCTAATTTGATTTACAATTCTAACTTAAAATTTAATTATTTCCTAATTGAAAAAAAAAATTATGCGGACAATTGCATAAATTGTGTATACTAATAGTTTATGTTAATGTAAATAATATGTTACCCAATCTAGTAGCTAATTATGCGAATATTTTTATATGACCCCGTTTTCATTAAAATTAAAATTGGTAACACTATACCTTGCTAATTACATTTATATGGTGTTAATTTCTCGCGACCGATCCGCTTGACGTTGACCCTAGCGTTTATCTTCGATGTTTACGTTGAGTTCCCGACCTAGCCTATTCTTCTCTGGTTACTGTTTATCTTAACTTTCCTTGTTTCACTACTCGTACGTGTTGCTCCATATATCTTGCCTTTGATTTAGCTTCACATGTTTCACTTCATTTTATTCTTCACTTATTTTAACTTCACCTTCTTCTTCACTCATCTTAGTCTGAACTGCACTTATTTTAACTTCATCTCCTTTTTCGTTTAATTCATCTTCTTCTTCACTTGTTTCGTCTTCTTCACTTATTTCATCATCTTCTTCACTTGTTTCGTCTTCTTCACTTATTTTATCATCTTCTTCACTTGTTTCGTCTTCTTCACTTACTTTAATCTTCCTCTGGATCCCTAATTTACCTTGGTGCAACGCCCCGAAAACTTATTTATTCACTTTAACTTCTCTCTTGACCATGGTTGCGATCTTGTCCTTGACATTGCTATCCAGTATTCATCAAATGTCTTCTATTTTAATATTGGTCAATAGCGGCAACAATCTCCTGGATTTTGATGCTCGACGAATGGCATCCATTCAGCCTCGGGCACCATAAGGCTGGATGGCGGTACTGCCTGTTAAGCCTCTACGTTCTCTTGTGAGATAAACGTGAGACTAACGGTTCGCCCTTGGGACAGGTCATCCAGGCTGGTTCCGTTTGATGCAAACGTAACTCCTCTTGGCGTTGAACCCTCTTGATTTTCGCCTGAAACCCTCCTTGTGGGTTCCCTACTTATTAAAACTTCTTCTAATTTTTTCTCCTTGTTTAACCTTTCTTCATTTACTCGTGCTGTTCGTCTCCTTTTTGTAGTTTGATATATGGCTATTCCTGATCTGATTATTACGTACAAGATAAAAATCGCCAAGGCGGTGATTATTGCTCCTAGTAGTCCTTCGTGATGGGCTGTGATTTCTGTTCCTTCTGCGTTTACTCCGTGTGTTGGTACCAATAGCATTCCTGCTGGGTTCCGGTTAAATAGTAAGTATGCAATCCCGATTGACAGGATGATGTTCCATATCAGAAAGGTGGAATCGCTATGCCAACTATATTTTTCTCCATATGAGGTGGTTGAGGACCTCACTTGTATTTCTTCTAGTATCGTCTTCAAGTCTTCCTTCTGGCTGGTCAAGTTTAGATGGGGTACTTCTAAGGTCCAATTTGTGTTTAAGCATTCTGCTACTTCGTTATATCGTAAATTTTGTTGACTATTGGCTGGTTTTAGTTCTAGTGTTTTTAGTTTCGACCACATGGCTGGTAAGAGTCTCACTATATGGGCTTTTCCTTCTACATCTGGGTTGCAGGGAAATCTTTTGGGGATGATCACTTCGTTCTCTATTGCTAGTTCGCAGTGGCAAGGCAATTTTATTTTGATTGCGCCTGCGTGCCCGTCGGTGTTTGACAGGGTTGTAATGTTGTTCCCGCACTTCATCGTTGTTTCTCCCCTACCATGAGTTATGACGTATTCTTCTTCTTGAACCTCCGTGATTGAGATTGCTGTCGAAGGGTGGCATGTCATTGGGCAGTGGTTTCCAATTTCTTCTACTGTTGCGCCCAAGAATAGTTTCCGTGCGCATATTGGTCCATGGATGGATTCCGATGAGAATCTGGGTAGGTAACATAATTTGTCATGGTACGGTCGGCATTGGTGTAGTGCGGCCCCTGAGATCGTTCTGATCCTGTTGTGGGTAGTGGATGCTGCTAAATACAAACTCTCGTGTGGTATGCGGCATGTCTGATTGTGCCATGCGAAGGGGATTGTTATGAGTTCGAACACTTTCCATTTTTGGGCCTTTTGTGTAATTGGTATTCGGATGTTGATTGTTAGTTCTTCTTCTGTGTAGGCGCAGTCACATAGGGGTAGTTGATAGTAACGGCTGATGTCCTCAATTGGTATTGCAATGTCTTGGTCGGCTTCCGTCAGCTGCTTCTGTAGCCTTCTTAGATCTGCTATGAGCGTCTTAGATGGTAATACTGCCGTGGGAATTTGGTGTTGTTTGCACGACATCAAGATTTCGTTTCGGTTTACCATGTGGAACAAGGTAATGATTCGTTTCAGGTTGCTGTAGCTATTATAGTATGCTGCCATTGTTTTGGCCTCATCTGCGTTTTGTTTGTACTGTAGTTCTTGAACTATCCCGTTTGTGAATCTCTCGATTTCATGCATCCTGTGTTCCATTACATGTATGGCTTGTGACGATTTGTTTGTGTATTCTTCGAAGTCCCTTGATGTTTTTCCTATGTTTTTGATGGTGTTTGATAGTCCTTGATGAAGTCGCTTCACCTGGTCTTCTAGGTCTTCTTGGCTTGTGTGGATCTTGTCTAGTTTGTGCTGGGTCGCGACTCCGCAACACCAAGCTAGTCCGTCCCCAACAAACTCTAAAGCGCGTTTGTTTCTACTCTTCATATTTTTTCCTCTCAATTCTCCGTCTTCTTGCCATTCTGCTTGTAGATTTGTATATGTTTCTTGAAATGTTATTGCTAGGTTTTGGATTTGTTGTAGTAATAAACAGTTTGGGCTATTTGGTGTCGTGTGACATCCTTGTAGTATTATATGTGATCCTTCATCGGCTGGGGTTGGGTTTGCTAGTTTCCATGGTCTTGTATAGATCAGAGGGATGGTTGCTTCATATCCTACGGTTTGGGGCAGCGGCCTCCAAAATACTCCTGCGTTAATTTCTACGGGGTGGCCTGTTATCCCGGAAGTTGGGTGGGCCGACCATAATCTGGTCAATAAGATTATTATTACATTTTAAAATTTTTGATTACATTGACAAAAAAATTTTTTTAATTCTACGTGTTTTACAATTTATGATTAGTTGTAATACATTTATTGTACAATTGCTCGTTTGTGACACCGATTTTCTTGCAAGTTTTGCAAGTTTTTGTGTTTTTAAGCGGCGGTTTTGGTGTTCTGTTTAACATTACTACTTTGGATCTTCTACCGCTACCAAGTAAGTTGTAATATTTTTTTTTTTTTTTTTTTTTTTTTTTTTTTTTTTTTTTTTTTTTTTTTTTCAGATGATTTCCCGTACCGACTCGCTAGAGGGACTGGATGGACTTGTGTCCACTTGGACTTATGTCAAGTAGGCCAAGAACATTAATAAATTCCCAATCTTGACTTCTATAGTTGTTCGTCCGGTTATAGGTATTGCATGCCCCCCAGCTGTCAGCAATACTTCTGATGATGGCTTTAGCTGTCCTTGTGCAATTTCCTTTCTGATGATACTTCTAGTGGATCCTGTGTCGAGCACCATTTGTTCGTTATTTTGTCCGTTGATGGTGCCTCTAACTGTCAGGATCTTGGTTTTGGCCCCTTCGGTTTCTGGTTTTGTGAAGAGGACGACATCAGGGTTATTTAGTGCCGTCCGTCCCCGTTTGGGTGGGGTGACGTCCTTCCATTAAATGATACTCTGCGCTCGTGTTCTCGTGGTCTGTCCCTGCACATTGAGGCGATGTGTCCTGGCCTGTTGCAGTTGTGGCATCTAGGTCTCCCATCTGTTGTTCTCGTATTTGGTAGTTGTCTAGTCCTTATTGGCTCCACTGGGCGTTGGTTTCGGAAGTTGGACCGATCTTGGTATCTGTCTTGATAGTTTCTTTGTTGGAAACTACTATTTCCATTGTATTGATTGTTTCCTCGGTAGTGGTTATTCCCGTTATTGAAGTTCGATCTATAATTTTGGAAGTTGTTACTCGGTCGGTTGTTGAATCGGTCGAAGTTATTGCGTTGGTTGCCGTGGTTGTTATATACGGGTGGGTTTACTATGGTCGATGGATTGAACTGTTGCGTGGCTGGAACATTCTGTACGGTTTCCTTTTGTCTTGATTGGAGATCACTGATTCGCATCACTAAATCTCTAATTTCTTCTTTATTCATCGTTGCTTTTCCCATTGTTGTAAAAGTTTGGAAATCTGTCTGCTTTAGTCCGTCCTCGAATCCTTCTTGGAATGTGTCGTCGTCCATTGTTGCATCTACCTCGTATGCTAATGCTAGTTTTTCGAAGTAGTACTCTTGAATGTTTTCGCTTCTTGCTTGTCGGCGGTTGATCCAACGTGACTTTGCGGTTTTCCTTGCGTTTGTACCTCCAAATGCAGTGATGAAGTCGTCTTGAACATTGGTCCAATTTTTATTTCCGTTTTCCACCTTCCTTAGATATTCTATGTACCAAGGGTTAGCTGCGCCGCTCAAAAATGTACCGAAATATTGGAGCTTAAGATTGTTGTCCCAGTTATTTGCGGCTGCGCATCTGTCGTATTGGCGGATGAATTCGATTGGGTTTGTTGTCCCGGGTGTGAAAATTTGCGGTGATACGAATTTAGGGATAGATGGTAATCTGGCCGCTGACATTGATTGACTGATTGTGGTGTTGGCCATCGTAACGTTTCGTTCTTCGGTAATTTCTTGTTCGTCTTCTCCTCTCCTTTGTTCTGCTTGATGCTCGACCTCTTTCCGTTCTTGTCTCCTTCTTTCCTCTTCTGCTTCTTTTTCGGCTTGTTCCTGTTTGGCTGTTTCTTGTTCTTCTTTCCTTTTTCTTTCTTCTTCCTGTTGTCTTTTGGCTTGCTTTGACAGTTCCTGTTCTTCTCTCTTCTTTTTCTCTCGTTCTGCTTGTTTTTTAGCTTCTTTTAGCTGTTCTTGCTCTTCTCTCTTTTTTTCTCGTCTCGCTTGTCGTCTGGCTTCCTCTTGTTCTTCTTTCTTCTTCCTGTCCTCTTCCGCTTGTCTTTCTGCTTCTTCTTCTTGCTCTTGCTGTTTTTGCCTTCGTAGTTTTTCAATTGATTGTCTCTCGATTTCTTGCTGCTTTTTTATTTGCAATTCTTCGTTGTTAACTTCTGTGGGACTCTCAATCGACTCTTGTAGTTTTTTATCTTCGTTGTGAATTGTAAGTATTAGTTTCCCTGGCGGTGATCTATTTAGTTTTTGACTTGCGAAAAATGATCCTGGTTGGGGGTACGTTGTACTTCTTGCCACTGGTTCGCCGATTGCTTCTTTGACTTCTTTTGCTTTTGAGCGAGTTATGATTGAATCGTTACCGGACATTCCGCATTATAACCAATTTTGCATGATAGATTTGTTAGTTATTAGCATTTCCTTTAGAGTTTTACACTTTGGGTTGTATTTATATTCTATTGTTAAATTTACTAGATATACATAATATTTATTGTGGAACTTAATTGATATTTTTAATAACATTAAATATCCTTACATAACATTTTATTTAAATAATAAATCGGTGTAGTATTTATTTGTCAAGGTCTGATATTATTTATTACAATTTGTCACAGCTATCATAATAGTTTTCTGGCCTTGATTTTTATATGCTGATTGTTTTAATATACATTATAGTTTTATTTATTTAACAATTAATATTTAGTATTTATAGTTTTGTTATACATTTATGTTTTCTGACATTTTTTACAATTTATATTTCTGTAATATTACAGTAATTTTGTTATACATTATTATAGTTTTTAACAATTAATTTTTGATTTGGCGTTGTTTTTGTTTGACATTATCAGCTGCGTTTATTGTTGATGTTTATAATTAGTGACGATAATAAGAGAGTTATTTTTCGAGCAGTAATATGATTCTAACGTTTAGATTTATAAGTTATCTCAAGTTACGGGGAACTTGGATGGGAAAATTCGGCGTCTCCACCATATGTCACGCCTTGGGGTCGTGAGGGGGGTTAGCTCGGTAGTTCGGCTAATATAAAGGGCTTGGACTTACTGTGATTATCGCTCGCGCATCTCTCTTTTCGTCGCTCATTATTAAAATACAATCGGTTTTGTTTGACATCGGTTTATTTCAAATTACACTTACAAGATTAAAGTCAGCACTCCGTAGTCTAGGCTGTATGCAGAGGAGAACATTGTCTTAGTGGGACCCGGTTGATGTGTACTTCTACGAACCAACTGTTCACTTTATTATCAACCGTACTCTGACTCGACTTAACCCTTTTGCTTGCTAATTAACCACTAACCTATCTGAATGATGGTCCTCTTTTTATATCCTCTTCTATGAATCAATCCGGAAGGGATTGTTTTATTATTTATCTTATTTATTAAATATTCTAGTTTGTTTATATTCGTTAACCTTGCACGTTGCACTATTTGCTGATGTTGACGAATGTGATTTGCTGATGTTGACGAATTATTGTTTGGGAATTTATTAATGTTCTTGGCCTACTTGACAATATTCAAAGCGTTGTGACGCAAAGAATTTTCTCTAAAAATAATATTGATGCGTTCTGCGACTTAATCAAACTGAGTTGTTGGGAGGAGGTTTACCTCGAAAGTAATACAGAAAACAAATTCAATAAATTTAACAATATTTTTGAGTCCTGTTTTGAGGATGCGTTTCCCATAAAATCTCTTAACACTAACAACAAGAAAAATAAATGGATTAAAGACTCAAGCTCAAAGCTAAGAGATCTTTATAACCTACAGAGGCAATTTACACATTGAAAAATATATACCTGCAAGAAAAGGAATCTCATAAGTTGTTAATAACGGACACAAAAAAAATATTTTCAAAATAAAATCTTTAACTCTGACAATGTCTCAAAGGCTGCTTGGCAGGTTATCAATGAGCAGATTGGTAAAACAACTGAACATAAGAATCTTCACATAAACACAGATGCAGATTCACTGGACGACCCACAACTCGTTGCTAACAATTTTAATCATTTTTTTAATGAGGCTCCAATGAACCTTACTAACAACATTCCCAAAGTCACTGTAGGGGCTTCACACTACAATAGTATTAAAAATAGCTTATTTTTGACTCCTTTTTCGCAGTTAGAAATTGAATCTATTCTCCGAACAAAACTCAAAAATAAAGCATCTGCGGGCCTTGACGATATTCCTGCCTCACTGTTAAAAAAATCAGCGCAGTTTATCTCCCTCCCACTTACTCATATAATAAATTGTTCATTCTCAGAAGGCTTATTTGCTTCAGTATTAAAAAAATCTCTTATCATTCCTATATCTCTTATCATTCATCTAACTGAAATTTATAGACCAATTAGTCTTGCACCTGCTTTTTCTAAGGTGTTCGAATATTGTATGTTAAATCGTTTATTAACATTTCTACATGTCAATAAATAGACAACTCTCAACATGGTTTTAGGCATGGTAGGTCAACGTCCACCGCCACCCTAAGCTTCTTAAACAATCTACTTGATAAAATAGACGCGGGCGAATGCCCTGTTGGGATATTTTGCGATCTCAGTAAGGCGTTCGATTGTGTTAATCACAATGCTTTACTAGATAAATTATTTCGCTACAGAATTCGTGGCTCTGCTTATTTATGGTTTGAGTCTTACTTGCGTGGTCGTACACAAGTTGTACAAGTCTTGCATAAATCAGGCAAATATCTGGAAAAATTCCGATCTGAAAGCATAGAAACTAATATAGGAGTCCCTCAGGGTTCTATATTAAGACCTATTCTGTTTATTCTATTTATAAACGACCTTCCCGCGATTATTGATCAAACGTTAATCATGTACGCCGACGACACGTCTATACTAGTTTCTGTTAAAACTGATCAATATTGGAACCTTCATCTGCTCATAGTTTGCCAAAAGTTATCGCTCTGGTTCAACGCAAACGCATTATTTCTAAATACCACCAAAACTGCTTTCTTAAGATTTCACTGTCCAAAAACGAAACCTAAAACCTCTAGAACTAGAGCTAAGTGGAAATATCCTCCAACCTTCAGACAATATACCGTTCCTTGGTATAATATTAGACAATACTCTCTCGTGGAATCCCCACTGCGAAAAGCTTATCAAAAAGCTGAGCTCGATTTGCTTTCAAGTCAGAGCCTTAAAACGTGCACTATCGGTTCCTCAACTAGTGATGTTCTATCATGCTAACATTCAATCCAGATTAGCATACGGAATTCTGCTCTGGGGTTTCTCCTCAAAATTGGAGAGTGTGTTTCGGTGTCAAAAACGAGTCTTGCGCACTGTAGCTGGCGTCAACCACACTCATCCATGCGGGGAGTTGTATAAAGAGTTTAAAATTCTTACTTTACCATGTATTTTAATACTTTAACTTTAATACAATCACAAATCTAGTTGCGTCACTAACAATTCGATTCACTTCCATATGCCATTCCGTAAGCTTCAACTAACTTATGATAAATCACCCATCCTAAGAGGATTAAAATTATTTAACCAATTACCCGATTCAGTTAAAGAACTAAAAAATGTTCATTTATTTAAAAAAACCATAAAACAGTTTTTGTTGAGAGAATGCTATTATACGGTCGACGATTTCAGGTGGCCCTTTGTGAATTTATAGCATGAAAATTACCTAATGTTAATTGTATTGTATAGCTATACATCAATTTTTAATTTTTATTGTACCGTATTAAATTATTATTTGTCACTATCATTGTATCTATTGTACAAATGTATGTATTTTGTCTATTTTGACTTGTTCAATAACTTTTTTCTATGAACTTAAATAAACTAAACTAAAAAACTAAACTAAAGGCGCTGTTTCTGTAGAACGGAATGTCTATCCTATGGTAGATGGCGTTGCAAAATAATATAATACTCTAATAACTTAAGACGAGCGTTGGGTCACGCCCATTTAGAACAAGGGTGTAAAAAAGATGGTTGTCCGGAACTACTTCAAACGATTTCTTCTAGAATGCGCTGTGTACACATTTATTTTTATAAAAGCGGTTTCTGTTGAGGAAAATTAATTAACCCAAAGAAATCTGCTTTCTAACATTTTCAGCATATTACAATCGCAACAAAAAATACATATATGCTTCTGCATAATAATAGTACATCTCTATTCTTTGTTTTATACCTAATCAAAAAGTATAGAGTTACACTCGTCACTAAGTGTGCCTAGGTGCACAAACACAATATTGTACGGTATTATATTGATTAGGAGCCATCTGTGATTAGCTTACCGAACTAAATGGCATTTAACATGGCACTAAATGTCATTTAAAATTTTTACAGTTTGCACCATTTCACATTTGATTCATACTTTTTAGTCAAATTACTGCAAAATATGCTTTGAACTTTTAGAGATAAATTTTGACATACTTGTTTGGGCTTCTGTTAACACGAGTTGTGAAAAATAAATAGAAAAAATTTTAAACTTCAAAATTTAATAAATAATTAACTAAGGCACAATTTGATAAACATAATAATACATGAGCTTGGGTTGTTAATTGTTTTTTGAAAAATATATTGTAATTCATAACTTTTACGTTTTTTTACGCTAAAAAGTATGAAATATAATTGTAATGTGGCGACATCTAGTTAGCGTTGCTTTCCGACCGCCCCACTTAATATGAAATCATCGTCATATGGCCCAAACCACACCCAATCAACCAATTAATACACACAACTTCTCCACAACTCTAATACAACAAAAAACATACCGTCACACCACAGACAATTTGTGGCTACTGGTTAGGCGCTACAAAAAAAAATAACATGTGAATTGCAATCTACCACTATATTTTAGGCCAATCCTATGGGGGGTTCCAATTTCAAATTAAAAAACAGTTGCCACCCCACGTCCAGATACAATTTCTAAAACCATCCGTCAAATTATAGTGTTTTATTTCACAACAAAATTAAATAAATGTTTTACCACGTTTTACAACAGATTTCTATGGTTTTCCTCCTAGATGTAGGCAATTTAAAATACACGCGGGTTGAAGGGAACTGAATAGGTAGCGAAACAAATAAAGATGGAGAACAGCCTATCTGTATACTTATCTGTGGTATATCTAAAGAAATACAATCAGGCGTCTATTTAGGAAATTGTGTAATTTTGCCTGAAATTCAAATGTGTTGCGTCAGCATAGTGAACTCGACAAAAAACGAAGTAAGATTAAATAAAGATTAGCTTAAACCTCAATTTGAAGATATGAATAATTATGATATTTTGTAAATCTCCCAAGGTGTAAATGTAAATAGAATAAATTCTATTTCGCAAATGTAAATAGATTAAGTCCTCTTTAGCAAAGTATAAATACCTTTCATATGAATGCAGACGAACAAGAATCAATAATGATTATTTGTCGGTCTGTTAAGCCATATAGGTTGCCTCAAAGTCAGAATTTGGAAATTAATCGTCAGGTCAATGACATGCTTAAAAACAAACTTATACAACCGAGTAAATCGCCTTTTAATTCACCTTTGCTAATTGTACCAAAAATATCTGATCAATATGGAAATAAAAAATGGCGAGTTGTCATTGATTTTAGGAAATTAAATGATCAACCGGTAGGATATGCATTTCCCTTGCCAAATATTTCTTCAATTTTAGACCAATTAGGCCATTTCAAGTATTTTAGTGTTATTGATTTAGCAGAAGGATTTCACCAGATAGTTTTGAATGAAGATTGCAGGCATTTAGTACTCCTCCTGGTCACTATGTGTATCTTAGGGTGCCTATGGGCCTGAAAGGGTCGCCCACTACATTTCAGAGGCTTATGAATTGTGTATTAACAGGTCTTCAAGGAATACAATGTTTTGTATATCTAGACGATAATGTCGTCTATGACACAAGTTTAGTAGACCATAATTCAAAATTAGAAGAAGTATTTTTTTCAAGACTTCGAGAATGTTAGAATATAAGTTTAAACATTTGTAAGAGGCGACATCTAGTTGTATTGCTAGATAATATGTATGTCACTTGTAATACGCACTGTTCGCCAGTTATCCAAATAAATAGTTAGTCGATGCAGATTACTCAAATAGCGTGGATCATTTTAGTTCGTTATACCCAATAATTTTATCAGGTTATGGGCCGAGGATTGATATTCTTCAAAGGCATAACATTTTTATTGACTATTTGAGTGCATCAGAATGGCAGTGAATTATTTAGCAAGTGTTCCTAAATTACCCGGTCGAGACAATTACAATGATTGGCCTTTCGCAGTGGAAAACTTTTTAGTGCTCGAAGGTTTAGAAAAGTCTTTGACGGGTATCGAAACAGACACTACGTTGATCGCAAAAGCCAAAGCCAAAGTAATTTTGACTCTAGATCAATTCTTAGCCAAAAACAAAGATGACAAAAAGTCCTATCATCAAACTGATTCGGATAAGTATTCAAATTGCATCGCATTTAATAATCTTAAAATAGCACATGTAAATTCTCAAAGCATAAAAAACAAAACAAACCTCATTAACTTATTCTGTAGTAAACACGAAATTGATATATTATGTATTTCAGAACACTGGTGCTCACAGGATGAACTTTTTTTCCCTGGTTGGAAGCTTCTGCAGGATGGAACATGTTGGTCGGGGAGCAGCAATATTTATCAGATCACCTTCTTTAAGTGGCCACAAAATTGTCAACATTGACCTAGCAAGATTCTGTGTTGAAATGAGTCTGGAAGTTTGTGCAGTATCCATTACAATTACCTCGGCAAAAATAGCATTAGTGAGTATTTATAGATCACCTTCAGGGACTGTTCAATTGTGGTTTGATTATCTGTACGAAATCTTAAAATATCTAAACAATATGTACATCAACATTATTTTGTGTGGTGACATCAACATTGATTCACTAAAACAATCGCCAGAACGCGATATATTATTCGATCTATTTCAAGCAATGCAGTTTACAATGCTACTAGTGCAAGTACTAGGCAAGGAACGCAAATTGTATACAATAATTGCAATGTTAATACCTATCATTAATTAAGTATTATTAAGTGTATTAAATTTCGTTATTCTTGTTAACGTTTCATTTTTTTGACAGCGACAATCGTACATTTTTGACAGCGACAATCGAACATTTTTGACAGCGACAATCAAACATTTCTGACAGCGACAATAGCATATCTAGGTTTCTTGTCGTAATAATAGCCTTCTTTTTAGTTTCTCAGAGTAACATTTAGAACATGAATTGGATTGTCACATGTAATACCATAAGTGCACAAATTATTTCCAGAAAATTTTTTTAAGCTCACGAATGCATTAGTTGGCGTGGAAATCTGCCCGAGTCGCAGACGAGGGCAGATTTCCTCACGCTAACTAATGCATGAGTGTAAGCGATAAAAAATTTTCGGAATTAATTTTTGTACGAATGGTATTCGGTAAGAAAATCGCACAACTCTTAATTGATGTTATATTTTATAAAATATTTAATAAATTATAATGACATTTTACTACTAGATATTTCCATTCTACATCTATCTTAGTTTTTCATCTATCTTACTCGACTTCCACTTCTGCTTCCGTTGGAAACCAACAACAAACTACTTACAATCACTGTGTTTTTAATTTTAATTAGTTTTTCTGATATATTTGTTGGATTCATTTAAAGTTACCAATTTTTCCAATAAATTAATTTTGACAACACCTTTCATTGTGACATCGGAAATATTTTAAATATTTCCAAAATATTTCCAAAAAATATTGATGTTGATCAATTGTAACTATAGCAACAAGCATAAATGCGGTCATTCTATTGGTTGCTCAAATAGTTGTGCGATTTTCAATATAATAAAGTCGCTAAAAAATAAAAATTCAGCAGGCTTGGATGAAATCTCTACAATCCCATTCTTTGTCTCACATGTAATTTCTAATTCTTTATCATGCTTTAGTACAGGAATATTTCCGGAAATATTGAAAACTGCAATCGTTCACCCAATCTTTAAATCGGGAGAAAAAACTAACTGTGACTGCTGTAGGCAAATCAGTATACTAAGCATTATCTCTAAGGTTATTGAAAAAGTACTTACAACTAGATTACTGGAATTTTTACAAACTCATAGCATACTGAGCAACTCTCAGCATGGCATTAGGGGAAAAAAATCTGCTGAGTCTGCAATGACTCATCTTATACAGCACATCTGCAAAAAACTTTGCTTAGATACCAATAATTTGGTAATAGGCTTATTTTTTGACCTAACGCGTGCTTTTGACTCCATTGATATTAGTTTATTATTACAAAAACTCGAATACCAAGGAATTAGAGGAAACTTTAATAAACTTATTAAGTCATTCTTAACAGAACGGAAAATGCAAGTCAAAGTTAGGCACACAATGTCGGCTAGACACCGAAGTGATATTGGGGTTCCGCAGGGATCTGTGCTAGGACCACTACTGTTTATCCTATTTATTAACGATCTTCCCACCGCAATTACGAAAGGGGAAGTCATCATGTATGCTGACGATACAACCATTGTGGTTACAGCGCAGACGTTCAAAGAACTTAAAGAAAATGTCTTAATTACAATTACTGAATTTGAAAACTGGTGCAACAAAAATATGCTTATTCTTAACATGAAGAAAACTGTGTATATTTACTTCTCAAAACGTAAATCTCTCCCACATGACTTTGATTTGCAAATTGGAACTGATAGGCTAAGGACATCTAATACAGTCAAATTTATTGGCGTTCTAATAGATAGTGGACTATACTGGTATAACAACATTGACTGTGTCTGCAAAAAACTAAATTGCGCACACTTTGCGATAAATCAATTGAAGCACACATTGAACAGAGATGCGCTATTGAATATATACTATGCCCTGGGCTTTAGTCACTTGAAGTATGGTGTTCTGATCTGGGGCTGCTCTTCCCATAAAGACAGAGTTTTTATCCTGCAGAAGAGACTCATAAGATTAATGTTTAATCTCAAAACCTGGGAATCCTGTAAACAATACTTTGTTCAGAATAAAATACTTACACTAACCTGTATATATCTATACTAACTGCTGTTAAGCATGTAAGAAATTTTCCTACAAATTTTCAAATTAATTCATTTAATCATATGTATAACACAAGATCTCGCAATCAGTTTCGTACTTTACCTCATTCTAAAGCTTTATTTGAGAAATCTCCTTTTTACATGTGCACTAAAATTTATAATAATTTACCAGACAGAGTAAAGTCGATTAATAGTGACAAAATATTTGCTAATGCTGTCAAGACATACTTATATAAACACGCATTTTACACTCTGGAACAATATTTCGATTTGTCTCTGCCGGTTGCATAATTTTTCGATTATCCAATCTGATATTGTAACTTTTCTGTTTTTCTGTCATTTGTAATTCTTATTTATATTACTACTTTATTTTGATGTTATGTATACTACTTATTTGTTAGTCTAATGCTTATGTTAATTCTTCTCTGTGGAATTTACCATGTAATTCATATATATAAATGTATCTATTTTGCTTTGGAGTAGCGATCGTTTCACTCTTTTTATGACTTGTGTTTTTGTACTGTACAATTTTTTCTACACTAAATAAACTACTACTACTACTAGATCCGTCGTTGTATGTGCATGTAAAGGTAAGTGTCCATTTGAGAGCATTTGAGAGCAACTTGCGCGAGTTATTCTCGAGAGTTACTCTCGGGTGCGGGTCCACTTGAGAGTAACTCTTAAGAATTTTAACTCTCGGATAGACATAGACAGTTAGCTGAGAGCTTACTATCAGATAGCTCTCTCATGACCGTGTCCACTCGATCTTCCTGGAAAGAACTTTCGGGAATATATTTGAACGGCCTAAAAAGTTTGTTAAATTTTTGTCTCAAATGGACGTGCAACTTGCTGCCATTATTGTCGCACATTATATATTAAAAAAAAAAAATATATAAAAAAAAATAAAAAAGTGTGTTGGGTGAAACCATGGATCCAATGCCGATGCAAATTTGGTGCGTGTTCTCAATTAGTAAAAGAATTACAAATTGAAGATTCTCAGCGATTTCGCAATTTTGTTCGAATGAGTGCAGTTCAGGTTTATGAAATCATTACTTTAATTGGTCCTACAATTGCAAAAAAAGACACCAAAATGCGAAAGGCCATTTCTGTTTACGAACGGGTAATGGTTACATTGCGATTTTTAGCATCAGGTAGGTAATTGAATGATGCATATACAGAGTATGCATAAACAGAGTATTTTGTCCACTTGCGCGACATTGCGAGTACTATCCCAATAAGAAACTGGTTCGAATATTGAGAGCTACTATCGCAAGTGATAAGTTTTGGTATATCCATTTGAGAGCACTTTTTGCTAAGTTTTCTCCCGATAGTTTAACGCCCCTCTCAGGCAGTAGCTCTCCAAAGCGTGTCCACTCGTGAGTTACTTTCAGAAGTACTCTTGAGAGTAGCTCGCGAGAGCATTTCTCTCAAATGGACACTTACCTTTAGAAGCGCTACAACTGCTAAAGAACTATGGTCCACGTTGAAAAAAAAAGTACGCGGACACCGGCCAGACAAGGAAAATCGGGTTACTTCGAGTGTTAATTTTTCTGAGATTGGACAATTGCAATAATATGGAATCGTATGTGCAACAAGTTGTGGAAACATCTGAGAAATTACGAAGAACCGGCTTCAAAATAGATGATGAGTGGGTAGGATCGTTACTTTTGGCGGGATTACCAGATAAGTACGCACCCATGTTGATGGCTATCGAGCATTCGGGAATCGCTATTACCACGGATACAATCAAACAGAAATTACTAGATATGCAAGAAGATGGCGCGGCCAGTAGCGGCGCGTTTGCAAGTAAAGTTTTCAAGTATTCTACAAGAAGGAGCAAAAAAAAACAAAAATTACATTATTTGCTACGGATGTAAACAAACGGGTCATTATAAAAACAAGTGCCCAAATCCAGCAGCAGCATCAGTTGACAGAGGCCAATAACGTCAATTTAAACCATCACATGCATTTAGTACAGTGTTTTTTAGTGCCTCATTCAACGACAGTGACTGGTATGTAGACTCTGGTTGTAGTACACATTTGACAGCAAGAAAAGACAGCAGAGAAAAGAAGAAATGTTCAAACAGAAGCGGATACAAAAGAAATTATGGTCGCAAACAAGACAAAACTTTCAGTAGTATGTACAGGTGATATAAATTTAACCACAAGAATCAATCATGAAAAACATAACATTGTAATTAATAAAGCTTTGTATGTGCCAGAACTGACAACTAACTTGCTTTCAGTTAGCCAACTAATAAAAAGTGGTAATCAAGTAATTTTCAATGAAAATGGGTGTAAAATTTACAATAGTCATGGCACATTACTTGCAAAGGCTGATGTATTAAATAATGTTTATAAACTATGTTTTGTAAAAGAAGAAAATATTTTTCTGACAAGTTTAGCAGTATCTGATGAGTTGTGGCACCGATGATTTGGTCATCTCAACTACAATCATCTGAAGCAAATGAAAAAGGATTCTATCGTAGAAGGGTTAAACTGTACAGGAAAATTTGATGGTGGGAAATTCTGCGAAATATGTTGTGAAGGAAAGCAGACCAGACTACCATTTAAACATAAAGGAACTAGGGCGACTAATCCTTTAGAAGTAGTACATGGAGATTTATGTGGACCCAAGGAAACCATATCGTTGGGTGGTTCCAAGTATTTCCTACTTTTGGAAGATGATTATACTAGAATGATTTTCGTGTATTTTCTAAGGACCAAAGACGAAGCTTTTGAGAAGTTTAAGGAATTCAAGAATTTTGTCGAGAACAATCGAATACTAAAATTAAATGTTTTCGATCTATGCTGGAAAGAATAAATAGAGTTGAAAAAGCAAGATGCTTATTGCTTGAGGCCAATTTAGAAAAGTGTTTTTGGGCGGAAGCCATCAACACCGCTGTATATTTAAGAAATAGATCGGTTGTAACTGGGCTCAAGGATAAAACACTTTTCGAAATGTGGACAAAGAAAAACCAGATATTAGCAATTTACAAGTTTTTGGGAGCAAAGTGATGGTACATGTACCCAAAGAAAAACGCCGTAAATGGGATAAAAAGGCAACAAAAATGATGCTAATAGGTTTTTGCGAAAATGTTAAAGGGTATCGAGTTCATGATCCGTTAAATAAAATTGTCATTACTAGCAGAGACGTCATCATTAATGAAAAAAAAAGGAAATTTCAATTTTGATAGAAGAGGATACTACACAGACAGCAGATTCAGTGGGGGTAGAAGAAGCCTCATCAGAAACTGAAAATCAAGAAACTTTAAATGATTCTGAAGAAAGTTCGACCAGTACTGTAACAAATGAATCATTTGAGGAGAATTTTTTGATTAATGATGACATGGAAGAACTACTTGCTGAGCCCAGAAGGTCAAAACGTGAACCAAAACCGAAATTTTTTGAAGATTATGTAACATATGCATGTCTGAACAGTTCAATTCCTGAAGATGATCCGTTGACTATGCAGGAGGCACTATCCCGACCGGATGCAGCAAGATGGCAACAAGCGATGTCCGACGAATTAAATTCCTTCGAAGAAAACGACGCTTGGCAGTTAGTGAATTACCCAAAAAATGCGACCATAGTTCAGTGTAAGTGGGTTTATAAAAAGAAGTTTGATAGTGAAGATAATGTGCGGTATCGGGCTAGGTTGGTTGCCAAAGAATTCACGCAAAGACAAGGTAAAGATTTTGTGACGACACTTTTTCTCCAGTTGTAAGACACTCCACAATTAGACTTTTATTTGCTTTAGCAATTCAAAAAGATTTTTATGTTACTCATTTAGACGTCACAACTGTTTTTTTGAATGGCTTACTTGAAAAAGATGTTTTTATGATGATACCGGAGGGTTTGAAAGGAAATACAGTTAATAATGTTTTAAAATTAAAACGCGCAATCTATGGGTTAAAACAATCTTCAAGGGCCTGGTACAAAAAAGTTGATGATACACTGAATAAATTGGGTTATAAAAAATCTTTGTATGAACCTTGTTTATTTATAAAAAATGTTAATAATTGTCAAACTATTGTAGCATTGTATGTTGATGATTTTTTAATTTTTTCCAATAATAAGGTAGAAACCGAGAATTTAAAAAATGTACTAAGCTCTAAATTTAAAATAAAAGAGTTAGGTCAGATTAAACAATGTTTAGGTATGAGAGTAAATTTCGATAAGACTCGGGGAATAATTACACTAGATCAAGAAAAATACGTTGATCAGTTTTTAAAAAAGTTTAACATGGCAGAATGTAAAACATGTGATACGCCAATGGAAGTCAATTTAAATATGTGTAAAACTGTTAAAAATAATTCTGTTTTTCCATACCAACTTTAAACTGAATTGCAAGAAAAGTCGCTGATATCTTCTAATGCTTCTGGAATGTTGCAGGTAAGAAAACCACGACAATGCCATTATGCGTGTATAATGAGAAATCCTTATAAATGCATAACACTAACAAATAAAAATATTTAAAAAATGTCTACACTGAACTTAATGCAAACTTTGAATTATAATATATTTTTTTTTTAATATAGTATTCCATAATAATAATAAAAAAAATACACTTGTTAAAAGTTTGTATTCGCAGGTTATAACAGAAGAAAACTCGATCGTCAATGACATTGAACATGGAAAAGTTAATGGAAAATATACACCTCAGCTACGAACATTTGCATTGACATTAAACTTTTATAGCCCTAAAGCTTATAAGTATGTACGAGAGGTGTTTAAAAATAAGCTACCACATCCATCAACAATTAGAGGCTGGTATAGCAATACAGATGGATCTCCAGGCATTACTCAGGATGCTATAAACATTTTGAAAGAAAAATGTAAAAATTTTGAATCAAAAAAATTATTTGCTTGCTTAACAATGGATGAAATGGCAATACGTAAGCAAGTGGAATGGATTCATGAAGAAAATAAATTTGTTGGTCATATGGATGTTGGAACATTATTTGTACCTCGTGAAAATCTGCCAATTGCAAAAAAGCCTTGGTATATATGTTAACCGGTATTAATCAAAGGTGGAAAATTCCAGTGGCATATTTTTTTGTCCATGGATTATCAGCAACTGAAAGGGCTGCTATCACTGTTAAAGTTCTTCAGTTTATTGCCACTTCGAATGTTGAAGTTATTGCTTTGACTTTCGATGGGTTGCCTGCTAATATATCTATGTGTGATGAGCTGAAGGCAGAGATTTACAATAATAGACCCTTCTTTCAACATCCATCACAAGCGCATAATGTTAAAATATTTTTTGATGCTGCCCATATGCTTAAATTAGTCAGAAATATATTAGCCAGTAAGCGTATTTTATATAGAAATGGTGAAGCTATACGATGGGAATTTATCGAAAAGTTGCAGCAGCTTCAAGAGAATGCTTACTTTCATTTGGCCAATAAATTGAGGCGTAAACATGTTGAGTGGGAAAAAAACAAAATGAATGTAAAATTAGCCGCGCAGACCTTAAGTGAAAGTTGTGCTACTGCAATGGAGCAATTGCTCGAAGACGGACATCCTGAATTTAGAGGATGCTCTGCCACAATAACATTTATACGTATGGTAAACAATGTTTTTGATTGTCTAAATTCAAGAAGCTTGTTTTCTATTGGCTACAAACGTCCTTTAATGAAAGAAAATATAGAATTTATGTTTGAGCTTTTTACTGAAGCAACTCAATATTTTACATCTATTCGACTTCATATTGATGGAAAATATGTACGAGTATTGGAAACGCAGTCAAAAACTGGATTTTTAGGTTTTATAATTAACTTAAAAAACTTGAAATCTTTGTATTTTGAATACATTGAAACCGGATATTTGAAGTACATCCTTTCATAAAAACTGTCCCAAGATCACCTAGAAATGTTTTTTTCATGTGTGCGATCGATGGGAGGATGCAACAATAATCCAAATTGTAGGCAGTTTACGTCTGCATATGAACGACTTTTACATCATAACGAAGTGAAATCTTCAGCAGAAAGTAACTGTTTACGGCTAGACAACACTAACATATTATTAGTTTCAAGTAGGAAGAAAGAACCAACTGTAGATGCTAATGAAACACAAAATATAGAAGTTGAAGATATTGATTTGTTAGAATATTCAAACGAATCGCTTAACTTAACATCCGATCATCCAGTTATTTACATTGCTGGTTTTGTAGAAAGGCGAATTTTGACGAAAATTCAATGTTCTACTTGTATCAAACTATTTAATGATAACGAGTGCAATAAAGTCATCTTTTATAGATAAGAAGTCATTTGGATTTTTGCGATACCCGCTCAAACAGACAGTGGAGATACTGAAAGTAGTCGAAAATATTTTCAATTTATATCGACTTTAGGATAAACTAACATCAAAAAATGCATTAAACAAAATGATTGTTAATACTATACGAAATTTATCCATAGATAATTTTTTTTTTAATTTTAATGAGCACGTCAATAATCTGGAGTTTTTAGAAAACCATCAATATTTCCTTATTAAATTGCTAATAGAGTGCTATTTAAAAGTGAAATTGGCGCATTACGGAAAACTTTATACAGCTTCACTTCAAAAATCATTAATTAGGCAACGATTGACAAAAGCTGTAATTTTTAGTGGAGTAAAATGTATTGAATATATTTAAATTGTTTTATTTAATGTTTTACTAATTAATAAAAAAAAATATTTTTGTTATTTCTTTTTTTTTGTATTTTTTATATTGTTTATTTAATTTTCAATTAGGTACCTAATTAATATCATGTTATGGCAAGAAATGTATTAATCTTTAATATTACCCTTTGCTATTAATTTTCTTTGCTTCTTTGAATGTGATACCGAGTAAAGTGACACATCAGAATCTCAGAGTTTATAAAATCTGCGAAATAAGGGTCAACTTCAAATTTCATTGATATAGGCAACTCAATAAACATTTATGTATTAGTACAAAATTTGGCCGCAATTGGGTATTGAGGGCAACCAAAGTGTTGGAGTCCAGTGTGAATTGGCGTCAGCAGTCCATATTTCTTAAGTCCATGAATATTAACGTTGAACAGCCTATCTGTATACTTATCAGTGATACAGTGTAAGCTATTTGAGTCAATTCAATAATTCATATGATGATCTTCATTGTAAACATGCAAAAAGAACTTTGAAATATTTGCAAAAAACTAAATCTTATTGTTTGAAATTTGAGAAAAATAATACTGTATTAGAAGGCTTTGTAGACGCGGATTGGGGTTCTAACCATCTTGACAGAAAGTCATATACAGGGTTTTGTTTCCGTTTTTCGGGCTCTGTAATATCTTGGGAAAGTAACAAACAAAAAAACAGTGGCACTTTCGAGTACAGAGGCCGAATATATGGCATTGTCTGAAGCTTCAAAAGAAGCTATTTACTTGCGAAATTTGTTAAATAAACTGACAGGTATCTTAGATTGTGTAGTGTTATACAATGATAGTCAAAGTGCTCAAAAATTGACTATCAATCCTTTATTCCATAAAAGGACTAAACATATAGACATACGACATCATTTTGTCAGAGAAAGTGTTTTGAATAAACTAATTACTATTGAATATTTAAAAACTAATGATATGCCTGCTGATATTTTAACAAAGGCTTTATGTTCAATTAAACATTATAAATTTTTGGGTATCGTTCACATATAATATGTAAATGTTTTGTTGTACTAAATTTTAAACTAGTGGGGGTGTTAGAATATAAGTTTAAACATTTGTAAGAGGCGACATCTAGTTATATTGCTAGATAATATGTATGTCACTTGTAATACGCACTCTTCGCCAGTTATCCAAATAAATAGTTAGTCGATGCAGATTACTCAAATAGCGTGGGTCATTTTAGTTCGTTATACCCAATAATTTTATCAGAGGACACAATTTAAAATTGCAACCAAGCAAGTGTCAATTTTTGATAAAAGAAGTCACATACTTAGAGCATGTGATATCCGAAACCAAAATCAAACCAGATCGTGTTAAAGTTTCATCCGTCAAAAACTTTCCGGCACCAAAATGCCAAAAAGATGTAAAATCGTTTTTGGGTCTTGCATCTTACTATTGCCGCTTTATTCAGAACTTTTCTAAAATCGCTTTACCTATAAACAATCTATTAAAAAGGATGTTGAATTTGAATGGACTATCTTCTGTCAAGAGTCATTCAATTTACTTAAAACGAACTTAATTAATCCACCAGTTTTACAGTACCCTAATTTTGAAAAAGAATTTATTCTAACGACAGATGCCAGCAACCAAGGGTTAGGCGCTGTCTTATCGCAATGTTGTATTGGTCAAGATTTTCCAGTTGCCTATGCAAGTACAACATTATCGAACACAGAGAAAAATTATGCAACAACCGAATTAGAACTGTTAGCTACTATCTACGGTATAAAGTATTTCAGACCTTATTTGTATGGTCGCCGTTTTAAAATATATTCGGATCAACGACCACTTGTATGGATCTTCAACGTGAAAAATCCCGGATCGCGACTTATGCGTTGGCAGATCAAGCTTGAAGAGTACGACTGTAGAGAACTATAGTAAATTAGATTGTAACTGTAGTCATAGACAACAGATGGCGCATGGCTACAGATGACCCGCATAAACGAATGCTGAATAAACGACAGTATTGAATTAGAGCTGACAGGGTCGAGTCTATGATTTTCCTAACTATTCCGAAACTCGACATGACGCAGTGGGTAGGATAACAGTTAAAAGTGGAAAATATTAAGTAAATCGTAAGCAGAACTACAAAAATGATCACAATAGCAATACAAAAGTATAGTAATAAATGGAGATGACTCTGCAAATTGGAGATTTTGGAGACAACGTTTCGAGACCTATCTGGTCGGAGCAGAATTGAATGAAAAAATTGACGCTATAAAATGTGCATTATTACTACATTTGATTGGTGAAGACGCTGTTTACATATACAACATCTTTAAATTTTAAGAAAGTAAGGTAAACAAATTCAATATCTTACTTAAGGGGATTGAACACGAAATAGTTATAGTAAGTTTTCTCTGCACAAAATTACTCCCAAACGTTGCATCGGCTTATTCTCTTACCTCTATTCAAATCACTTGCATTGGACCGAGATGTTAGATATCCCATAAAACTTTTTTTCGTTGATTTGAAATTAAATGATTATTACAAAACCGATTACTTTCATTTTTTTTTTTGTAAACTTGGTAATAAACGGAGTTTTTTTGCACAGTCCATCAAAGTAAATTATTTTTAATTGCTATCAAGAATACCAAGATTTGAAATTGTTGTGATCGTAAAATTAATTTAAAAGTAATTTACCTATTTGAAATATGAAAACACTCTTTCATAGATTATGTTAAAAACTAAAAGAGCATCACATGTGTAACGGTTGAAATTGGATATTTTTGGTTAAAGTTTTACAGAAAACTAACGAACATGGTTTTAGATAAGCAAAACCATAAAATCCATAGCAAAGTAATAAAATGACATAATTAATATGTTTTGCTATCCACAAATACCAGTTGACATTTATTACCAAAAAAGGGATAAAAATTATACTTTTATCTTTAACAAAAATAAATGCACTATAAGCACAGTACCACGATTTAAAACTATGTCTAGTCTGTCGGATATAAAAGATTGAACTTTTAACCTTGGCTCCAAATTCTAGTTTTAATTACTCTGGTTCTCACAGAAACGAAGACAGTTTTTTGTATAAAAGCAGAACTTGTTTTGAAAAACAAGAAGGGGTAAATTGAGTCGCGTTTTGATGCTCAAGCAGAACAGTCGCGTTTATTTTTTGATATCACTGTTGAAACAAATATTTGAAAGACTTAAGAAATATAATCAAAATACCGGTCAAAAGCAACAATTCTGTAACCTAAGCTGTAATAAATGTATTTTTGTAAATCAATGTAACGTGTGACATTTTCTGAAGTTATATTTTAATAAAACTAAATTGAAATATTATCGTGAATTTAATTGAACTTTCCCGTACATCAATTGTTCATCCAAACTGCCCAGAAGAATCGAACCAGAAAGAAGTTAATGCTCCAACTATCATTCCAGAAATTGCCGATGGTTCTGGACAAATCAACATCAAAAAGTAAGTGCAAACTTATTTAACATTGGCTGGTGTCAGAAGAAATATTCCAACCGGAATAAATAGCCAAACCACCGATCATTACAAAATTTGTTTTTGGTAATATCACAGTTATTCATAGATCTATAACTTGAAAGCTAGGCGTCCAATATTCCTTAATCATTCTACAACCCACATTTGCAATTTTATTTTTAATTATGTCATTCGTTTTTACGTAATTACTAGTCTATAAATATAATACACAATTACCCATCTCTCTCTGACTCGCTATATTTGTATGTCGCTTGCCTACTCACCATATTTTCTGCAGCGCGTATGAGATGTACAATCCACCAGCTTTAGTTACTAACATGACCTCGATCGTTTTAGCTATTATTCATTTGGTCCAACTTATTGTTTTGACTTTAGGTACACTCAACCTTTAGTACACCGTAAGGTTAAGTTTTAATAACAATAATAAATAATAGACTATTGATACAATGGCAAACTTGACAAAAAAAGACAATAAAAAATGTTTAATAATATATCTTACTCAAATATCTTACTCAAAGAGGAAAAAATGCAAGATTGGTACAATTAAGAGCAATTAAAAAGGGTGCGTATACTAATAACTTTCAACCACTTTACTCAAAAATTATACGTATTCTTTGGATCGAAACCAAACTTGCATTATTTTTTTATCGTCATGTACGAAAGATAATACCCCAAAATATTAAAAACCTAACCAGTATTTAACTACTAATTTAATTTTAATAGAATGGAAGAAACCATCCTTTCATGTTCATTGAATGCGCCCGATTTAATTTCCCCTGATATTGAACATACTGAAATCTGTGGACGTCGAATTGTCGATATTCAGTATGTTTTCAATAAGATAATGTCTTTTGAACATAAATCAAGTAGTACTAATAGTAATTGTACTAATCAGGATGTTATAATTTATAATGAGACGAAGCAAGGTCTTTATTCGGAATTTCTAATGAAGTGTAAGAAATGTAGAAACAAGTCGTTTTCAAATGAATTCCGTGAAGCAGCGGTGTCAGCGTTTTCTCAATTAAATGAAATTAGTGCGACGCTGGAAATTCCATGTTTATCTCGAGGACTTTATAATAAATGCGAAGAAAAACTTTCCAAAATCTATAATGAGTGCGTTTTTGATTCAATGATGGAAGCAGGAAGAGAAAAAGCAGAAGCAGCTAAATCAGAAAGAAAGGTGGACAAGAATGAAATATCTGTTATTGCCGTTATAGCAGATGGTGCGTGGAGCAAACAATCCTACAAAACTAAATATGATTCGAATTCAGGTGTAGCTTCTATAGTTGGGCAAAAAACGCGCAAATTACTATATTTCGGTGTACGGAATAAATTTTGTAGCATATGTAACCTTGCAGCTTCTAAGGATAATGAACCTCTATCACATATCTGCTACAAGAACCACGCGGGAACATCGACTTCTATGGAAAGTGACATAATTGTGCGGGGTTTCAGTTCGAGTTTAAGTATGCATGGAATCAAATATGCTTATCTGATAGGTGATGGTGATAGTAGTGTATATAATAAAATCACGCTTGGTAATCCCTAAAAAAATACTATAGTGGAAAAAATTGAGTGCACAAATCATCTACTGCGTAATTATTGTTGTCAATTGCGAAATGTAGGTACAAAGCGATTAAGTTCTGCAGGTCAAAAAGTTAGTGTAGAACTCCGAAATATTTTGAAATCTAGAATTATGCGTTTAAGAGTGGGAATTGAACACGCTATAAAATTTAGAAGAGAACAAAATATACTCGTTGAAGGTCAATTAAAATTGCTGAAATCTAATATTATCAATAGCGTGCAACATGTTTTTGGGAACCATGATGAATGGGCTTCATACTTCTGTGATCACAAGGAAGAAAAAAATTGGATTTCCGAAACGAAAAGTTGTGGCCTATATCAGGATATCTCTTCTGCCCTAAACCGACTCGTTTTTCATACATCAAGCTTATTAAAACACATGAACAATAATTATGCTGAAAGTTACAACGCAGTGTTAGCTAAATTTGTAGGTGGTAAACGCGTATGCTTTACAAAAAGAGGTTCGTATCAGATGAGATGTGATGCTGCATCTGCTTCATTTAACAGCAAAGGGGATTATTTACAAAAAATTCACACAGCCTTGATCAATCGAAGTCCAGAAAAACATTCAAAAAATTTATTTCTAGAAAAATAAACACATTACTATACAACAAACGGAAAAGATTGGAGTATAAGGTGCAGACTAGAATCTGAAAAAAGACAACAGTTGAAGGTCCAGATAAAGATTATGGGTTGCAAATGGACATTCAAGATGTACCTTTAGTAGATGAAGAAGAAAAAAAAACATTTTTGGAAAAACTGTGTAAAACTAGTGAGGAAATCAAAACCATTGAAAAATCAACAATCGGGCAAAGCAACATTCAGTTGTGGAAATTCGAAAGAAAAGTACGGCTGACAGCGTCTCTATTTGGCCGTATTTGTAAATTGCAAAAATCAACATAGACAAAGTTGCCTACGGAATTGTTTTATCTTCGTTTTCTGGCAATTGCTCTACAAACTACGGAATAGAAAAAGAACCACTAGCTATTCAAGATTTTGAAATCGAATTTAAAAAAACCATTGTTCCTTGTGAATTATTTATAGACCAAGTTGAACACTACCTTGATGGGGCCAGCCCAGACGGTATAATAAAAAATGAAAGTGCCATCATCGTAGTGAAATGTCCGTATGCTGCAAAAGACCTAACACCTGAAATGGCAATATCTGCAAAAAAAATAAGTGTGCCACAATTAATGATGATAAATTAGTCTTAAAAAGACACATGACTATTACTATCAATAACAATAACAATAAAAAAAAATTCAATAGCAAAATAAAGTTACTTACAGTAACTGAGTTTATTTTAAGTGAAAAAGGTCATTTTAAAATTAAAGATCGAATTTTTTAAAAAAATTTGCCAATGACAATCTGACAGAAAATAAATAGAATGTGTTTCGTTTAATTTTGTTTTTTATGTAAAAATGTATCAAGGTTCAGGGATCAATGTATCAAGGTTCAGATGTTACAAAAAATTATATTTAGATTTTGAATATCGGTTCTTTTATTCATTGTATTTTTCACTAAAGTAAAAAGAGAATTTTTTACTGTCTCTTGGCTGCCTTCCCATCGTTTATTTAAACAATTCTAACACAATATTAAGATTTAAATATCAAAATTGAATTCTATTTTTGCAACGTGCGTTCTCTCTCGCTGCTCTTGCTCTGTCTCAGGGTCTGGGCACTCGCATATGATAATCTGTGCATTGTTTAGATGTGACCAATATGACAAAGACTTATAAAAAGTATTTGCCTCTTCTTTCTTGACTGCAGCGCCAGACGCGACCGCGTCTATAAAATAAAACATTCGTTGACGTTTAGCTTGGCTTGCTTTCTCAATTGTTGTCAATCAACAAACGTTTGTTTGGTTATAAACAGCAGAGTGATTTTTCCGACAAGTGACCTATTCGTTTGCAATTCGTTTCTGTGATTTGATATCGTTTTGTGTTTATTACCTTGATTTGTATTTACGTCTCCTCTTTCATTCGAAATAATGCGTGTACGTCCGTGTTGTGTAGTAAGTTGTAAGGACAAAGTTGCTATACGGCACCGATTTCCCATCAATGACCCATTACACTTAGCAATATGGGTTCAAAACATCAATAATCCGAAGCTAATGGAGTTGGATGGAAAACAATTCAATTCGTATATGGTTTGTAGGATGCATTTCGAAAAAAAGTTCTATTCCGAGCAATATGACAGATTGCTTAGAGATGCTATTCCTACATTGAATTTAGCCGAGAATTTGACTATTACACGTAAGTTTTGCAGTAAATTTTTGTGTAGATTAGGTGGGCTATATATATTTTAATTAATTTAGCAATATTCGAGCAACCCAGAGACAACCTGATTCAACCCGATCCAATTGCGTCTATTATGCATGATCATAGTTATGGTTATGGTGATGCTGTTGTTGCAGTTACACCAGATGCATCTCCCATGGGCCAAGGTAAAATCAGAAAAAAAAAATGTTACACCTAAATTATTTATAGGTGCAATAATTTTTTAACGCGTAAAAGGTAATCTATAAATCACCCTTTAAATTTTAATACATAATTCAATATTTATAATATAGGTACACTAGCATAAGATTAGTATATAGGAATTAATAATATCTACTAATAATTATACACTGTGTCAAGCAAAGTATAATTTTGTTTAGATTTTTCTTTTAGTAAATAAATTTACAATAAATAATTTTGAACAATTGTTTATTGTTTTTTTGTGTATAGCAACATTGGATTTAAGCTAATTTCTAAACAAAATTAAAGGTTTGTTGCAACGTTTACTTATTTATATTGTACTTGTACTTTACATTATTTACCGTTATTCATCTTTGAATATACCTCAAAAGTGCATGTAATTTAGATTGAATTTAATTTTATAATATGGAACGTAATTTATACGTTGTTGTATATGTGTATTTATTGTCGTTAGAACTTGATTTGGTTAGTTTGCATATTGTAATAATCTCTGTACTGATTATTCAATTTCAATTCAATTAAACATCGTTGATTATTATTAATTGATTGATTTAATCATGATTATTTGCATTCATACGATTGTAAGAAGATTTTATATAGTATTATTAAATAATAACACTTGAGTAAAACTTTTAGATTCCACTGAGCATGAAAAAGATAACGATGAGCCTTTTTCAAAACGACTAAAATTGTCTCTTGAGTTTGTAGAAGAACCTGCTTCTGCAGAAGAGCTAATTTTACTAGAAAAGCCAGCTTCTATAACTAATTATTAAAACTTTCTGTAGGTTTTTTTAAGGCATATTTTTAATTTAAGTTGAGGATAGAGAATATGGGCGTAAGCATCGTGTCCACTCCAAAACAAGGTAATTAACGATTTATTTATAACATTTTTTAAATAAACATAATTTTTTAATGTTTAGGTTCGAAAAGAAGATATCGTCGAATTTCGACTACCGTAGGGGTTTCAAGATCGAAGCTATTAACTCCTAAATGCCCTACACTTAGATCCCAATTAGTGTCTTTGACAAGAAAAATGGATAGGCAAAAAATTGTTCTTTGCAATATCGACTACAACTCGCAGACAAGTTTTCAATTTCGAATTTGGCTAAAGAAGCGCAATCCATGAATCCTATTGGCACTGGATTTTTGCTATCACAAATAGAGCTTGCTAAGAAAAATCCTAAGGGTCGCCGTTTTTGTATGGATGACAAATTTTTTTTGTGTTACAGGCTAATGTCTAAAATATTTTGTTTGCCATCAAGAAAAACGTTGGCGAGGTTTTTAAACAGAATTCCTTTTGAAACTGGAATTAATTCAGCAGTATTTGATCATCTGAAAACAGTGGTCAATCGAATGAATGATCCCAGAGATCGCATCTGCAGTCTTATGTTCGACGAAATCAACATCCAACCGGATTTGAGTATGACAGCCATCTGGACCAAATCAATGGATTTGATGATTTAAGGGGTGGTAATCGACGACTTCAACTTGCGAATCATGCATTGGTTTTCATGCTTCGTGGTCTTAAGCGCAAATGGAAACAACCAGTTGCGTATTTTTTTACCAACTCTGCTAATACTGAAGACCACAAATTCCATGAAGCACTACAAAGTGCAATAAAACAAGTTGTATCTGCAACAGAAGATGCTAGACTAACTGTTATTGCAACAGTATTCACCATGGTTTTTGGAATGAAGCCAAACTTATACTAAATGGTATGAAATTTAAGGCGATTAAAAAAAAGAAGGAACAGATGGTACAACCTCCCTCAGTCAAAAATTGGCTTATTAACATTGATAACATGAAAGAAATCTGGAAGTTCGTCGAGGGTCAAGGTTTCAAATATTTGATGACTCGGTCATTAAATCATGACCCAGTCGAATTTTTTTTGGAAGTATTAGGGCCATTAATAACAAGAAGGTATGTACGTTGCTGATGCTGTCTCAGTTTGGAAATCCTTATCTAATGGGAATGTTCCTTTGGGTGAAAATCTATCGTCTCGACGTATGTGGGACAATGATATTGTGAAGCGAAACAAAGATGAATTATGGAATTAGCATGAGCATTCTATAGATCAGAGAGCCCGTTTACTAGCATGTTTTACTTCTGCATCTGGTGCGTGGTTAAATTCTTTACCTGTTGTAAATGTAGGCAATTCTTGTAGGCAAGACTTCTGCTCAATTTTGAATTGCAATAGCAGTAAGACTGGGTATTCCTGTTTGCTCTCAACACATAAGTAGATGTGGGAATCAGGCTGATGTAATGGGATATCACGCGCTTACCTGTAAAAGAAGTGCAGGTCGCAGGTCACGACATGATGAATTAAATGATATAGTTTATCGAGCATTACAATCTGCACTGATACCTGCAACTCGTGAACCTCAAGGTTTAGTCCGATCTGATGGAAAGCGACCTGATGGAATGACTCAAATTCCTTTTGCGGTTAGTGAACCCTGGGTTTGGGACTGTACATGTCCTGATACTATGGCTTTGAGTTACATTGGATTTACATCCACAGAAGCTGGTGCTGCTGCATCAAAAAGTGAAAAAAAGAAATGCCACAAATATGGTTTTTTGCGCCTTCATACGGCATGACTAGATTTCTACATCTTAAAATCCGCCAGAAAAGGGTTTTTGCCGGCCTCGGCCTGCAAAGTGTTTCCATAGTTACATATTTTTTCCATTTTTAGTTTTTCCTGCAAAGTGTTTCCAAAGTGTTTCCATGGTTAGTTATTTTTCCAATATCGGCCTGAAGATTTATGTGGCAATAAATTGTTTATAACATTTTCTGCAGCTTTTAAAATATGTTTTGGTGTATCCATATTTTGAAAGTTTGCAATTACTGTATATGACATTGACATTTGTTAGTGTCAAAAGAAAACAAAAGATGGCTCTATTTATTTTTTTGCATTGTCAATTTATTATTTAGCATTTTTTTGAAGAACTATGTATTTATAAGAGTATTTGACACAAAAAATATTGTACGCAACATGTCCGGAAAGATTCCTTGCAGGACACGCCGACTTTCAGGCCTCCGCCTGCGGCGTCGGCCTGAAACTCGTCTGCTTGTCCTGCAAGACACTACTTTCCGGACTTGTTACGTAAATAACTATTTTATTATAATAAATGTAACGGATTTAGATTCTAGCATTATTTTTCTATTGTAATTTGTATTTTTTTGCAGACGGCCTTTAAAATAAATATTATTCACAACGTCCGATTACATTGAAATATTAACAAATTTTATCGCATTTTTGATGATATTTCTGTTAATACTAAACACAGAATAAAAGTTTTAACTGTTTTCGAAAGTCTATAAATCACAGAATAAATACATGTTAAAAAACAATTAAAAAATTAATAAACCTTGTAATTAAAGCAAATGTCCGGATATAATAATTTTAATTACAAAAAAAGCGATTCATAATTACTCCACGATCATTTCTGATTTATTTACATTTAGGCCTTGTAATCAGCTATCCAAAAAAGTATAATACAGATCTGTAGCTAGCTTAACAATAAAGTAATAAATAATTTTAGATTTTAGGCCTGAGTTTTGGGGCTAACTTCTTACGGGTCCCAATGACTACTAGGTAAACTTCGTTAATAACAATTAAAGCTGGTTTACTCATGTATTTCGGTATACGATTATAATAGTCATTTTGATCAAACAATGTAATAATCATATTTATAAAAGTTATTAATATTTAATTTAATATTTATATTTATATTTGAATTTTAATATACGGCTACGAAATAACATTGAATCCATTGGTTCAAAATGGTTGTGATTATTTTTACCGTTTCGGAGAATGGCTCGATATGTGACATGCAGATCTCATGGGAACAAGTTCGAGCATATTCAGCGAGCGAGCATAAGACATCCAAAATTGAGATACAGCTCATTGCTGTCTCCCATTTGTCGTAACTAAGAAAATGGTTGCTAAGTGATTGGTTACGAATAGAACTGTTCAATTTACGTTTTGCTGAAATTTTCGAAAACCTGTCAATTTACATCCAACACTATTTTCGATTGAGTTGATTCAACGGCCAACATTTCGGCCAACAACGCCTTGCTTTTGGCAGTGGAGTACCGCTTTGCCAGTTTGTTATCCTTTTTGGAACCCTCCAATAGATACTGACTTGAAGCTAGGTCAGATTTGACTTCCGGTACCTCTAATTGAAATCTTTTCTTTTCCGAACTGAAATAGGTAATATAGGTGTACGTTGCTGATGCTGTCTGAGTTTGGAAATCCTTATCTAATGGGAATGTTCCTTTGGGTGAAAATCTATCGTCTCGACGTATGTGGGACAATGATATTGTGAAGCGAAACAAAGATGAATTATGGAATTAGCATGAGCATTCTATAGATCAGAGAGCCCGTTTACTAGCATGTTGTAAATGTAGTTTGTTGTTTACCTGTTGTAAATGTAGGCACGTTTCTTACTTCCGCTCAATTTTGAATTGCAATAGCAGTAAGACTGGGTATTCCTGTTTGCTCTCAACACATAGGTAGATGTGGGAATCAGGCTGATGTAATGGGATATCACGCGCTTACCTGTAAAAGAAGTGCAGGTCGCAGGTCACGACATGATTAATTAAATGATATAGTTTATCGAGCATTACAATCTGCACTGATACCTGCAACTCGTGAACCTCAAGGTTTAGTCCGACCTGATGGAAAGCGACCTGATGGAATGATTCAAATTCCTTTTGCGGTTAGTAAACTTTGGGATTGGGACTGTACATGTCCTGATACTATGGCTTTGAGTTACATTGGATTTACATCCGCAGAAGCTGGTGCTGCTGCATCAAAAAGTGAAAAAAAGAAATGCCACAAATATGGTTTTTTATTATCATAAATGTAACGGATTTAGATTCTAGCATTATTTTTCTATTGTACTTTATAATTTTTTTTTGCAGACGCCCTTTAAAATAAATATTATTACATTTTGGAAAATCCTTATCCGTTTGATAATTTATCGCAAAAGCAAAAATACAGCTTGGTGGTTAATACACTTTATTCACGGTTTAAAGTGGGATTATGGATTTGTGCCGTATAAAAATGTGGGTCAAAGATTAAAACAGATTTGTCACCTGAGTAAAGTGGTGTACGTAAAGGGGCATGAAAAATAGCCTGTGTTAAATAAATATTCTATTTCACCTAAGCAAATTATTAATATGGAAGAAGCAAATTGTCCAAGTATGCGGAAATTAAAATCAACTTATTCATCGACCAGATGTAGTTCACATATTGTATCAATATATGAATATTAAACAGCAAAATAACACAACAAAAAATATACTTTTAAAAAGTAAAATATTTCTTCTAATTAACGACTCTCAGGAAATGTTCCTTGGATCGAAAGGCGTTCCTGCTTTGCAACGCTAAACTTACACGTTGACGCAAGAATTCATGAGAACGTTTATCTCCTGTTCTTTCTACTAATTTTTTCCCCAAAATGGAACACATTTGTTTTGCTTCTGGACCCCAGGATCCTAACGTTTCGAATGCTAATCCAGAAAACAAATAATGATCCAATAAAAAACCATATTTCTGGCATTTCTTTTTTTCACTTTTTGATGCAGCAGCACCAGCTTCTGCGGATGTAAATCCAATGTAACTCAAAGCCATAGTATCAGGACATGTACAGTCCCAAACCCAAGGTTTACTAATCGCAAAAGGATATTGAATCATTCCATCAGGTCGCTTTCCATCAGATCGGACTAAACCTTGAGGTTCACGAGTTGCAGGTATCAGTGCAGATTGTAATGTTCGATAAACTATATCATTTAATTCATCATGTCGTGACCTGCGACCTGCACTTCTTTTACAGGTAAGCGCCTGATAACCCATTACATCAGCCTGATTCCCACATCTACATATGTGTTGAGAGCAAACAGGAATACCCAGTCGAATACCCTTCAGTTGTAAGAAGCGTGCCTACATTTACAACAGGTAAAGAATTTAGACACGGACCAGATTCAGAAGTAAAACATGCTAGTAAACGGGTTCTCTGATCTATAGAATGCTCAAGCTTATTCCATAATTTATCTTTGTTTCGCTTCACAATAACATTGTCCCACATACGTCGAGACGATAGGGTTTCACCCAAAGGAACATTCCCATTAGATAAGGATTTCCAAACTGAGACAGCATCAGCAATGTACACCTATATTACCTATTTCAGTTCGGAAAATAAAAGATTTAAATTAGAGGTACCGGAAGTCAAATCTGACCTAGCTTCAAGTGAATATCTATTGGAGGGTACCAAAAAGGGTAACAAACCGGCAAAGCGGTACTCCACTGCCAAAAGCAAGACGTTGTTGGCCGAAATGTTGGCCGCTGAATCAACTCAATCGAAAATATTGTTGGATGTAAATCGACAGGTTTTCGAAAATTTCAGCAAAACGTAAATTGAACAGTTCTATTCGTAACCAATCACTTAGCAACCATTTTCTTAGTTACGACAAATGGGAGACAGCAATGAGCTGTATCTCAATTTTGGATGTCTTATGCTCGCTTGCTGAATATGCTCGAACTTGTTCCCATGAGATCTGCATGCCACATATCGAGCCATTCTCTGAAACGGTAAAAATAATCACAACCATTTTGAACCAATTGATTCAATGTTATTTCGTAGCCGTTTATTAAAATTCAAATATAAATATTAAATTAAATATTAATAACTTTTATAAATATAAATATTACATTGTTTGATCAAAATGACTATTATAATCGTATACCGAAATACATAAGTAAACCAGCTTTAATTGTTATTAACGAAGTTTAATCAACTTCCAAAGATGGCGACATCTGATGATAAAGATTCTGAATCTAAATCAAAAACCAACAAAAAACTACCTAAATGTGAATTGTGTAACCGTCAAATGCGTACGTCGATAAAGTGCAGTTTGTGTAAAAATCAAATACATAATAGATATTTCGATGTTATGTCTAAGTACGTTGCAATTAATAAAAATAATTGGACATGTAAAGATTGCGGTGTGAATAGTGCCAGTTTAAAGGTTGACAACACTTCGAATGCCGTCGTTGAATCTATTGAGATTATATATTTAAAGCGTGAGTTATCGATAACCACTGATTTAATCAATGAACTTAAATTAAGCAACAAATTATTAATTGAGAAATTAAATGGTATCGAAAGTGATCAAAAACACAGCAAAAATGTTTCGCATATGCCACAGCATATATATATATATATATATATATATATATATGCCACAGCATATATATATATATATATATATATATATATATATATATTGATTTCTGTATTGCAACACCCAACAGAGCATGCTCGAAATATAGGTGAGGTTGACAAAGTATGTGGGAAGAAATACATGAATATCACAAGCATTATAGCCTCAAAAAGTAAACATGAGATATACATTTAACATACATCGGAGCAGCGGAGAAGCTACTAGTACATTAGATCTCGGTCCATTATAGTAAAACGTCACAGGAGATCTATCAGCAAGTCTCGGTACATGAAAAGTTATTAGACCAAGTAATTCAGGACAATCGACAATACTATTGACTATGTTGTATAGGAATATGACTAAAGCAAATCTTCGGCGATCAAACAAACTAGGTAACTTATATAAGTTTAACAGGTCACCTTGCGAAAAACCTTGTACAGGATAAATGCCCGTGTCACGAAATACTAAATATTTTAAATATCTGCGTTGAACCTTTTCAAGGACAGCACACTGACCTTGGTATAGGGGTGACCAGACACAGCTTGCATACTCAAGTCTGGATCTAACAAATGCATTGTAAAGCGCACTCAATACATCCGAACCAACAAAATCACTTGCATTTCTAATAATAAATCCTAGTTGCCTAAACGCAGCCGATGCAGCCAACTGGATGTGTGGAATAAATGACAATTTAGCATCAAAAGTAACACCTAAATCCACCACAGTCTCAGATCTAACAAGTATAATTTCATCCAATTTATAGTCCCAAATTATAGTGTCCGAGAATAACTCATAACAAAGCACTTCATTGAATTTTACGGAAGGAGGTTGGACGAGCATCAGGATTGAATCTGATTTAAGTTTTCCTGAAGTATCAAACTATCATTTACACACTGATAATGGTCCCAATGACTACTAGGTAAACTTCGTTAATAACAATTAAAGCTGGTTTACTTATGTATTTCGGTATACGATTATAATAGTCATTTTGATCAAACAATGTAATAATCATATTTATAAAAGTTATTAATATTTAATTTAATATTTATATTTATATTTGAATTTTAATATACGGCTACGAAATAACATTGAATCAATTGGTTCAAAATGGTTGTGATTATTTTTACCGTTTCGGAGAATGGCTCGATATGTGACATGCAGACCTCATGGGAACAAGTTCGAGCATATTCAGCCAGCGAGCATAAGACATCCAAAATTGAGATACAGCTCATTGCTGTCTCCCATTTGTCGTAACTAAGAAAATGGTTGCTAAGTGATTGGTTACGAATAGAACTGTTCAATTTACGTTTTGCTGAAATTTTCGAAAACCTGTCAATTTACATCCAACACTATTTTCGATTGAGTTGATTTAACGGCCAACATTTCGGCCAACAACGCCTTGCTTTTGGCAGTGGAGTACCGCTTTGCCAGTTTGTTATCCTTTTTGGAACCCTCCAATAGATACTGACTTGAAGCTAGGTCAGATTTGACTTCCGGTACCTCTAATTGAAATCTTTTCTTTTCCGAACTGAAATAGGTAATATAGGTGTACGTTGCTGATGCTGTCTCAGTTTGGAAATCCTTATCTAATGGGAATGTTCCTTTGGGTGAAAATCTATCGTCTCGACGTATGTGGGACAATGATATTGTGAAGCGAAACAAAGATGAATTATGGAATTAGCATGAGCATTCTATAGATCAGAGAGCCCGTTTACTAGCATGTTTTACTTCTGCATCTGGTGCGTGGTTAAATTCTTTACCTGTTGTAAATGTAGGCACGTTTCTTACTTCCGCTCAATTTTGAATTGCAATAGCAGTAAGACTGGGTATTCCTGTTTGCTCTCAACACATAAGTAGATGTGGGAATCAGGCTGATGTAATGGGATATCACGCGCTTACCTGTAAAAGAAGTGCAGGTCGCAGGTCACGACATGATTAATTAAATGATATATTTTATCGAGCATTACAATCTGCACTGATACCTGCAACTCGTGAACCTCAAGGTTTAATCCGACCTGATGGAAAGCGACCTGATGGAATGACTCAAATTCCTTTTGCGGTTAGTAAACTTTGGGTTTGGGACTGTACATGTCCTGATACTATGGCTTTGAGTTACATTGGATTTACATCCGCAGAAGCTGGTGCTGCTGCATCAAAAAGTGAAAAAAAGAAATGCCACAAATATGGTTTTTTATTATAATAAATGTAACGGATTTAGATTCTAGCATTATTTTTCTATTGTACTTTATAATTTTTTTTTGCAGACGGCCTTTAAAATAAATATTATTCACAATGTCCGATTACATTGAAATATTAACAAATTTTATCGCATTTTTGATGATATTTCGGTTAATACTAAACACAGAATAAAAGTTTTAACTGTTTTCGAAAGTCTATAAATCACAGAATAAATACATGTTAAAAAACAATTTAAAAATTAATAAACCTTGTAATTAAAGCAAATGTCCGGATATAATAATTTTAATTACAAAAAAAGCGATTTATATTTACTCCACGATAATTTCTGATTTATTTACATTTAGGCCTTGTAATCAGCTATCCAAAAAAGTATAATACAGATCTGTAGCTAGCTTAACAATAAAGTAATAAATAATTTTAGATTTTAGGCCTGAGTTTTGGGGCTAACTTCTTACGGGTCCCAATGACTACTAGGTAAACTTCGTTAATAACAATTAAAGCTGGTTTACTTATGTATTTCTGTATACGATTATAATAGTCATTTTGATCAAACAATGTTATAATTATATTTATAAAAGTTATTAATATTTAATTTAATATTTATATTTATATTTGAATTTTAATATACGGCTACGAAATAACATTGAATCAGTTAGTTCAAAATGGTTGTGATTACTTTTACCCTTTCGGAGAATGGCTCGATATGTGGCATGCAGATCTCGTGGGAACAAGTTCGAGCATATTCAGCAAGCGAGCATAAGACATCCAAAATTGAGATACAGCTTATTGCTGTCTCCCATTTATCGTAACTAAGAAAATTGTTGCTAAGTGATTGGTTACGAATAGAACTGTTCAATTTACGTTTTGCTGAAATTTTCGAAAACCTGTCGATTTACATCCAACAATATTTTCGATTGAGTTGATTCAGCGGCCAACATTTCGGCCAACAACGTCTTGCTTTTGGCAGTGGAGTACCGCTTTGCCGGTTTGTTACCCTTTTTGGTACCCTCCAATAGATATTCACTTGAAGCTAGGTCAGATTTGACTTCCGGTACCTCTAATTTAAATCTTTTATTTTCCGAACTGAAATAGGTAATATAGGTGTACATTGCTGATGCTGTCTCAGTTTGGAAATCCTTATCTAATGGGAATGTTCCTTTGGGTGAAACTCTATCGTCTCGACGTATGTGGGACAATGTTATTGTGAAGCGAAACAAAGATGAATTATGGAATAAGCTTGAGCATTCTATAGATCAGAGAACCCGTTTACTAGCATGTTTTACTTCTGAATCTGGTCCGTGTCTAAATTCTTTACCTGTTGTAAATGTAGGCACGCTTCTTACACCTGAAGGGTATTCGACTGGGTATTCCTGTTTGCTCTCAACACATATGTAGATGTGGGAATCAGGCTGATGTAATGGGTTATCAGGCGCTTACCTGTAAAAGAAGTGCAGGTCGCAGGTCACGACATGATGAATTAAATGATATAGTTTATCGAACATTACAATCTGCACTGATACCTGCAACTCGTGAACCTCAAGGTTTAGTCCGATCTGATGGAAAACGACCTGATGGAATGATTCAATATCCTTTTGCGATTAGTAAACCTTGGGTTTGGGACTGTACATGTCCTGATACTATGGCTTTGAGTTACATTGGATTTACATCCGCAGAAGCTGGTGCTGCTGCATCAAAAAGTGAAAAAAAGAAATGCCAGAAATATGGTTTTTTATTGGATCATTATTTGTTTTCTGGATTAGCATTCGAAACTTTAGGATCCTGGGGTCCAGAAGCAAAACAAATGTGTTCCATTTTGGGGAAAAAATTAGTAGAAAGAACAGGAGATAAACGTTCTCATGAATTCTTGCGTCAACGTGTAAGTTTAGCGTTGCAAAGCAGGAACGCCTTTCGATCCAAGGAACATTTCCTGAGAGTCGTTAATTAGAAGAAATATTTTACTTTTTGAAAGTATAGTTTTTGTTGTGTTATTTTTCTCTTTAATATTCATATATTGATACAATATGTGAACTACATCTGGTCGATGAATAAGTTGATTTTAATTTCCGCTTGATGTAATGGGGCTGATGTAATGGGCTGATGTAATGGGCTGATGTAATGGGATATCACATATAATGGTAATGAGGCTGATGTAATGGGATATCACGCGCTTACCTGTAAAAGAAGTGCAGGTCGCAGGTCACGACATGATTAATTAAATGATATAGTTTATCGAGCATTACAATCTGCACTGATACCTGCAACTCGTGAACCTCAAGGTTTAGTCCGACCTGATGGAAAGCGACCTGATGGAATGACTCAAAATTAAACGTTCTCATGAATTCTTGCGTCAACGTGTAAGTTTAGCGTTGCAAAGCAGGAACGCCTTTCGATCCAAGGAACATTTCCTGAGAGTCGTTAATTAGAAGAAATATTTTACTTTTTGAAAGTATAGTTTTTGTTGTGTTATTTTTCTCTTTAATATTCATATATTGATACAATATGTGAACTACATCTGGTCGATGAATAAGTTGATTTTAATTTCCGCTTACTTGGACAATTTGCTTCTTCCATATTAATAATTTGCTTAGGTGAAATAGAATATTTATTTAACACAGGCTATTTTTCATGCCCTTTTACGTACACCACTTTACTCAGGTGACAAATCTGTTTTAATCTTTGACCCACATTTTTATACGGCACAAATCCATAATCCCACTTTAAACCGTGAATAAAGTGTATTAACCACCAAGCTGTATTTTTGCTTTTGCGATAAATTATCAAACGAATAAGGATTTTCCAAAATGTAATCTTCAGAATATTTCTTGTCTATCGATGCAATTGCTAATTCTTTAATAATAAATTTGTCATTGACACCACAAAAACCTTGAATATCACAAACAATTTTCATCTTCTTAGGTTAAAGATTTTGGTTAGAATAAATATGTGTTAAATGAAACAAAACTTAAATATAAATATTAATAATTTTATATTAACTACTATAATCTACAACTACATTTCTGTGTTATTATCAAATTCTGCATAAATTATACAATTGGCGGTTTCTAATAATGAATCTTTAAAACGAATTGTCATGCGGAGACTACCAGTACAGATCAGATTCCGATGCTTTGATAAGATAATTTGATAACTTAAGACGATAACAATCGTCTTAAGTTTTTTCGAGAGTTTTCTACTTGAGCGTTTTCATCTTGAACTTCTTGTTAATTTTCTTCGGTTTCCGATACATATTCCGTATCTTCAAGCTTTACTTCAATCGTTTCTTCTTCCTTGTTTTTATTAAATATAACATGTTTAGCTGCTATGATTTTTCGAGTTTCTTCATCCCACCGACGATAACCATTATTTGTATAGCCGACAAGAGTCATTTTTCTGCTTCTTCATTTTTTTAATTACTCTGCTCACAACAACTACCATCTAAACCTTTACAACCAAATTTACTAATAAAAATTATATAAAAACTTACCAAACACGATTTGCGGGAACTGGAATGCACTTTTTAAATGATGGAAATGATATTAATCGCAACGACTTTCCTAACGGGTACTGTCTGATGGCATTTGACTTAACACCCGATCAGCAAACTTATCAAAGCATTGGAATCTGATCTGTACTGGTAGTCTCCACATGACAATTCGTTTTAAAGAGGCATTATTAGAAACCGTCAATTGTATAATTTATGCAGAATTTGATAATAACACAGAAATGTAGTTGTAGATTATAGTAGTTAATATAAAATTATTAATATTTATATTTAAGTTTTGTTTCATTTAACACATATTTATTCTAACCAAATAAATGGTTTGTGATATTCAAGGTTTTTGTGGTGTCAATGACGAATTTATTATTAAAGAATTAGCAATTGCATCGATAGACAAGAAATATTCTGAAGATTACATTTTGGAAAATCCTTATCCGTTTGATAATTTATCGCAAAAGCAAAAATACAGCTTGGTGGTTAATACACTTTATTCACGGTTTAAAGTAGGATTATGGATTTGTGCCGTATAAAAAAGTGAGTCAAATATTAAAAAAAAGATTTGTCACCTGAGTAAAGTGGTGTACGTAAAAGGGCATGAAAAATAGTCTGCGTTAAATATATATTCTATTTCACCTAAGCAAATTATTAATATGAAAGAAGCAAATTGCCCAAGTATGCGGAAATTAAAATCTACTTATTCATCGACCAGATGTACTTCACATATTGTATCAATATATGAATATTAAACAGCAAAATAACACAACGAAAACTATACGTTCAAAAAGTAAAATATTTCTTCTAATTAACGACTCTCAGGAAATGTTCCTTGGATCGAACAGGCGCTCCTGCTTTGCAACGCTAAACTTACACGTTGACGCAGGAATTCATGAGAACGTTTATCTCCTGTTCTTTCTACTAATTGTTTTCCCAAAATCGAACACATTCGTTTTGCTTCTGGACCCCAGGATCTTAAAGTTTCGAATGCTAATCCAGAAAACAAATGATGATCCAATAAAAAACCATATTTCTGGCATTTCTTTTTTTCACTTTTTGATGCAGCAGCACCAGCTTCTGCGGATGTAAATCCAATGTAACTCAAAGCCATAGTATCAGGACATGTACAGTCCCAAACCCAAGGTTTACTAATCGCAAAAGGATATTGAATCATTCCATGTTCTAGCAATCGCGATCGCTCTCGTTCTCATGATAATGTTAAGTCTGATTCTGGCAAGGGCACTGGTAGGGACCGACCGACCGACTCGACTTAAATGCGAGTTAAATGCGAGTTTTGTTTTAAAGCAGGACATAAAATTGATTCTTGTTGGGCTAAGCAGCGTGCTGACAAAGATTCTAAACCAAGAGTTAATGTTTGTTCGAAGGGATCATTTAGTGAAAGATTAACGACAGTTATTATTTGCGGCAAACCCGTCAATTGCTTAATCGATACCGGTGCCGAATGCTCTTTGATGTCTGAAAGTGTAGCGATACATTGGTTGTCATATGGAACCACATGTAACTAATCTGACATGTTTATGTGTCGACTTTCGAGCGTTTAATCAAATAACAATCAAAGATCGGTACCCTCTGCCATTGATCGAAGATCAAATGGATCGGCTGGGTAATAGTAAGTTCTATACGACCTTAGATATGAACTCAGGATTTTATCAGATTCCAATTAGTAAAGAATCAATACTAAAAACGGCCTTTGTTACACCCGATGGCCACTACAAATTTTTGCGTATGCCATTTGGTTTAGCCAACGCCCCCGCGGTATTTCAGAGAGCAATAAACAAAGCGTTAGGCCCGTTGAAAGATTCTGTAGCCTTAGTTTATCTTGAAGACATTTTTATTCCGTCTTTGACTATTTCGGACGGCCTTGAGAAGCTTGAGCAGGTGTTAGAGCGTCTAAAAGTAGCTGGGTTTTCTTTGAATGTCAATAAGTGTAAATTCTTCAAAACTAATATCGAATATTTGGCCCGGAACATTTCGTTTGAAGGTATACGGCCTAGCAAAAGCAAAATTGCCGCACTAATTAGTTCTCCGGTACCTAAGAACGTAAAACAGGTACGCCAATTTATGGGTTTAGCCAGTTACTTTAAAAAGTTTATTCCGGAATTCGCGACACGAACTGCTTGTATAACAAACTTAACAAAAAACAATCAAAGTTGGTCATGGAATAGTCCGCAATAAGAGGCAAAAAATTATGCCATCAAACATTTGAGCGTCAAACCGTTACTTTCAATATTTGACCCTACTTTAATTACGGAACTTTATACCGACGCCAGTGCTATCGGTTAGGGCGCAATTCTATTTCAAAAACATGATAATCAATCTAAAGTTGTTGCATATTTTAGTAAACGTACGTCGGTTACGAATCTAAATACCACTCGTATGAGTTAGAAACCCTCGCAATTGTTAGCGCTTTAAAACATTTTAGAGTGTACCTACTAGGACTCAAATTTAAAATCGTGACGGATTGCAACTCAATCAAGGCTACAATGAATAAAAAGGATCTTGTACATCGTGTAGCTAGATGGTGGGCGTACCTCCAAGACTGTAATTTTGAAATCGAATATAGAAAAAGAAAATACGTAGCTCATGTACATTATCTGAGTCGCAACCCTCCAATCAAAAATTATAAAGTAAATTTAGTTTTTAAAAATTCATGGTTAACAGTGGAATAAGATAAGGATCTCGAATCCCAATCGATAATCGAAACCTTTAAAAATAGCGATACACTCCGTTAGCAATTATCAGTTGCAAAATAATTTATTATATCGAAAAATTAAGCAAGAAAATGGTCAAACAATTCTACGACAATTTTGTTCCAAAAAGTAGTAGGTTAGGACTCTTGAGAATATATCACGATGAGTAATGCCACGTGGGCTGGAAGAAGACATTGAATAACATTAAAGACAAATTTTGGTTTCCGCGTATGAATTTGTTTGTAAAAAAAGTACATTTTTCACTGTTTAATTTGCATAACAACAAAAAGACCAGTCGGCCCCAAACAAGGCCTATTGCATTCAATTAATAAGATTGACATACCCTTTCACACGATTCACGCCGATTGCGTCGGACTCGCATTATAACCGATAGGTGAACTAATTTCACTGACAAAAAGATAATAAGTTTGTTTAAAAAAATGGGCATCGAACATCACATGTGGCTACCGTAATTGATTTGTTAGCTATTGAAGTGCAAAGAATGGTGTCAGAATGGACGAGCGCCATAACTAAATTGCAATTAACTCTAAATTCTACTATTCAGAAAACGACGGGTCTTTCACCAATAAGGCTTTTGTTGGGCAAAGACGCCAACACTTCGCAAATTCAATCTCTAGTAAAATCAGTACCGGAAATTTCGGACTAAATTACATTTTTTATATTATTTCTAAATAAAAGATAATTAAATAATAACTACAACACAAATAGTTATTATTACACAATTAATGGTTTGTTTATTAAACTTGAATTTAACATAAAACTGTAGAGTATGCCCTCCTCTTTTAAAAATCAAATTAATAAAAAAACGGGCTTGGGACCGTCACAGACCGAATAAAATTTAGTCAGTGGCAGAGTTATATACCCAACATTAATTGTTAGACTCCAAAACAAATACGTAATACATATTAGTGTCAAAAACACACAATTTTACGAAAAATACCAAAAAGCCAAAGTGTTCGAACTATATTCATTCTTTTCCCATTAAAAAAAAAAAAGATTTAATTCATGAATTTAATCCTAAACTCATTTCTTCAATTTTTTGGTCTTATGCTTTTTAAAATAAGAAAAAGCCAACTTTAAAACAGGATTGCTGCCAATAATTTCCCATCTAAATTCTTTGCCAAGGAATATGTTATTGACTAACGAAATGAAATTATAAACCAGTAGATTAAACAAAACCCTGACAAACAATTTTTTGTTTGTAACCCCATGTTGTTCACAACTGTTCCAAGAAAACAAGAAAAACGAATTGATGTTTTTTGGAAGAAACCCCTTTAAAAACCGTGCATGTATAACATGTGGCAAAACCCTAAAAATATATCTAGCGACATACTGAATGCACTTAACAAATTGTGGATTACAATATTTTAGAGCTTTTCGAGGTAAATGCTCTCTAGCCTCAATTAAAGCATGATCGGCAGTAACTATTTCGGCCGATATATTTTTGGCACATGTCAAACAAACTCCAGAAGTTTTGGTAAATTTTCGGTCAATATAACCACTTATATAATTTAAAGTTAGAGTTCCGACGTAGTTAGTCGGTTTTCTGTGTGCCTTATCAATGATTGATTGAATCTCTTTAGATTCATGTGGTGCTGTGACCGGCTTTATGTCAATGACACAATTTTGCGTCACAAACTCTTTCAGGGTAGATAATGCCCCAGAGGAATCATCGTCAATTTCACAATTTCCACCAACAGAACTTAAAGACATAAAATTACAAACCAAAATGGACTTGAAAGCTGGAGAAAACGCTTCGCAAGTTGGATTGATATTTCTGTTATTAATGGCCCTAATACTTCCAAAAAAATTTTTGACTGGGTCTTGATTTAATGACCGCGAGTCATCAAATATTTGAAACCTTGACCCTCGACGAACTTCCAGATTTTTTCATGTTATCAATGTTAATAAGCCAATTTTTGACTGAGGGAGGTTGTACCATCTGTTCCTTCTTCTTTTTAATCGCCTTAAATTTCATACCATTTAGTATAATTTTGGCTTCATTCCAAAAACCATGGTGAATACTGTTGCAATAACAGTTAGTCTAGGATCTTTTGTTGCAGATACAACTTGTTTTATTGCACTTTGTAGTGCTTCATGGTATTTGTGGTCTTCAGTATTAGCAGAGTTGGTAAAAAAATACGCAACTGGTTGTTTCCATTTGCGCTTAAGACCATGAAGCATGAAAACCAATGCATGATTCGCAAGTTGAAATCGTCGATTACCACCCCTTAAATCAACAAATCCATTGATTTGGTCCAGACGGCTGTCATAACTCAAACCCGGTTGGATGTTGATTTCGTCGAACATAAGACTGCAGATGCGATCTCTGGGATCATTCATTCGATTGACCACTGTTTTCAGATGATCAAATACTGCTGAATTAATTTCAGTTTCAAAAGGAATTCTGTTTAAAAACCTCTCCAACGTTTTTCTTGATGGCAAACAAAATATTTTAGACATTAGCCTGTAACACAAAAAATTTTGTCATCCATACAAAAACGGCGACCCTTAGGATTTTTCTTAGCAAGCTCAATTTGTGATAGCAAAAATCCAGTGCCAATAGGATTCATGGATTGCGCTTCTTTAGCCAAATTCGAAATTGAAAACTTGTCTGCGAGTTGTAGTCGATATTGCAAAGAACAATTTTTTTGCCTATCCATTTTTCTTGTCAAAGACACTAATTGGGATCTAAGTATAAGGCATTTAGGAGTTAATAGCTTCGATCTTGAAACCCCTATGGTAGTCGAAATTCGACGATATCTTCTTTTCGAACCTAAACATTAAAAAATTATGTTTATTTAAAAAAATGTTATAAATAAATCGTTAATTACCTTGTTTTGGAGTGGACACGATGCTTACGCCCATATTCTCTATCCTCAACTTAAATTAAAAATATGCCTTAAAAAAACCTACAGAAAGTTTTAATAATTAGTTATAGAAGCTGGCTTTTCTAGTAAAATTAGCTCTTCTGCAGAAGCAGGTTCTTCTACAAACTCAAGAGACAATTTTAGTCGTTTTGAAAAAGGCTCATCGTTATCTTTTTCATGCTCAGTGGAATCTAAAAGTTTTAATCAAGTGTTATTATTTAATAATACTATATAATATCTTCTTACAATTGTATGAATGCAAATAATCATGATTAAATCAATCAATTAATAATAATCAACGATGTTTAATTGAATTGAAATTGAATCATCAGTACAGAGATTATTACAATATGCAAACTAACCAAATCAAGTTCTAACGACAATAAATACACATATACAACAACGTATAAATTACGTTCCATATTATAAAATTAAATTCAATCTAAATTACGTGCACTTTTGAGGTATATTCAAAGATGAATAACGGTAAATAATGTAAAGTACAAGTAAAATATAAATAAGTAAACGTTGCAACAAACCTTTAATTTTGTTTAGAAATTAGCTTAAATCCAATGTTGCTATACACAAAAAAACAATAAACAATTGTTCAAAATTATTTATTGTAAATTTATTTACTAAAAGAAAAATCTAAACAAAATTATACTTTGCTTGACACAATGTATAATTATTAGTAGATATTATTAATTCCTATATACTAATCTTATGCTAGTGTACCTATATTATAAATATTGAATTATGTATTAAAATTTAAAGGCTGATTTATAGATTACCTTTTACGCGTTAAAAAATTATTGCACCTATAAATAATTTAGGTGTAAAATTTTTTTTTCTGATTTTACCTTGGCCCATGGGAGATGCATCTGGTGTAACTGCAACAACCGCATCACCATAACCATAACTATGATCATGCATAATAGACGCAATTGGATCGGGTTGAATCAGGTTGTCTCTGGGTTGCTCGAATATTGCTAAATTAATTAAAATATATATAGCCCACCTAATCTACACAAAAATTTACTGCAAAACTTACGTGTAATAGTCAAATTCTCGGCTAAATTCAATGTAGGAATAGCATCTCTAAGCAATCTGTCATATTGCTTGGAATAGAACTTTTTTTCGAAATGCATCCTACAAACCATATACGAATTGAATTGTTTTCCATCCAACTCCATTAGCTTCGGATTATTGATGTTTTGAACCCATATCGCTAAGCGTAATGGGTCATTGATGGGAAATCGGTGCCGTATAGCAACTTTGTCCTTACAACTTACTACACAACACGGACGTACACGCATTATTTCGAATGAAAGAGGAGACGTAAATACAAATCAAGGTAATAAACACAAAACGATATCAAATCACAGAAACGAATTGCAAACGAATAGGTCACTTGTCGGAAAAATCACTCTGCTGTTTATAACCAAACAAACGTTTGTTGATTGACAACAATTGACAAAGCAAGCCAAGCTAAACGTCAACGAATGTTTTATTTTATAGACGCGGGCGCGTTTGGCGCTGCAGTCAAGAAAGAAGAGGCAAATACTTTTTATAAGTCTTTGTCATATTGGTCACATCTAAACAATGCACAGATTATCATATGCGAGTGCCCAGACCCTGAGACAGAGCAAGAGCAGCGAGAGAGAACGCACGTTGCAAAAATAGAATTCAATTTTGATATTTAAATCTTAATATTGTGTTAGAATTGTTTAAATAAACGATGGGAAGGCAGCCAAGAGACAGTAAAAAATTCTCTTTTTACTTTAGTAAAAAATACAATGAATAAAAGAACCGATATTCAAAATCTAAATATAATTTTTTGTAACATCTGCATGATGATACATTGAACCCTGAACCTTGATACATTTTTACATAAAAAACAAAATTAAACGAAACACATTTTTTTTATTTTCTGATGTCAGATTGTCATTGGCAAATTTTTTTAAAAATTTCGATCTTCAATTTTAAAATGGCCTTTTTCATTTAAAATAAACTCAGTTACTGTAAGTAACTTTATTTTGCTATTGAATTTTTTTTTTATTGTTATTGATAGTAATAGTCATGTGTCTTTTTAAGACTAATTTATCATCATTAATTGTGGCACACTTAATTTTTTTTTCAGATATTGCCATTTCAGGTGTTAGGTCTTTTGCAGCATACGGACATTTCACTTCGATGACGGCACTTTCATTTTTTATTATACCGTCTGGGCTGGCCCCAAGGTAGTGTTCAACTTGGTCTATAAATAATTCACAAGGAACAATGGTTTTTTTGAATTCGATTTCAAAATCTTGAATAGCTAGTGGTTCTTTTTCTATTCCGTAGTTTGTAGAGCAATTGCCAGAAAACGAAGATAAAACAATTCCGTAGGCAACTTTGTCTATGTTGATTTTTGCAATTTACAAATACGGCCAAATAGAAACGCTGTCAGCCGTACTTTTCTTTCGAATTTCCACAACTGAATGTTGCTTTGCCCGATTGTTGATTTTTCAATGGTTTTGATTTCCTCACTAGTTTTACACAATTTTTCCAAAAATGTTTTTTTTTCTTCTTCATCTACTAAAGGTACATCTTGAATGTCCATTTGCAACCCATAATCTTTATCTGGACCTTCAACTGTTGTCCTTTTTCAGATTCTAGTCTGCACCTTATACTCCAATCTTTTCCGTTTGTTGTATAGTAATGTGTTTATTTTTCTAGAAATAAATTTTTTGAATGTTTTTCTGGACTTCGATTGATCAAGGCTGTGTGAATTTTTTGTAAATAATCCCATTTGCTGTTGAATGAAGCAGATGCAGCATTACATCTCATCTGATACGAACCTCTTTTTGTAAAGCATACGCGTTTACCACCTACAAATTTAGCTAACACTGCGTTGTAACTTTCAGCATAATTATTGTTCATGTGTTTTAATAAGCTTGATGTATGAAAAACGAGTCGGTTTAGGGCAGAAGAGATATCCTGATATAGACCACAACTTTTCGTTTCGGAAATCCAATTTTTTTCTTCCTTGTGATCACAGAAGTATGAAGCACATTCATCATGGTTCCCAAAAACATGTTGCACGCTATTGATAATATTAGATTTCAGCAATTTTAATTGATCTTCAACGAGTATATTTTGTTCTCTTCTAAATTTTATAGCGTGTTCAATTCCCACTCTTAAACGCATAATTCTAGATTTCAAAATATTTCGGAGTTCTACACTTTTTGACCTGCAGAACTTAATCGCTTTGTACCTACATTTCGTAATTGACAACCATAATTACGCAGTAGATGATTTGTGCACTTAATTTTTTCCACTATAGTATTTTTGTAGGGAATACCAAGCGTGATTTTATTATATACACTACTATCACCATCACCCATCAGATAAGCATATTTGATTCCATGCATACTTAAACTCGAACTGAAACCCCGCACAATTATGTCACTTTCCATAGAAGTCGATGTTCCCGCGTGGTTCTTGTAGCAGATATGTGATAGAGGTTCATTATCCTTAGAAGCTGCAAGGTTACATATGCTACAAAATTTATTCCGTACACCGAAATATAGTAATTTGCGCGTTTTTTGCCCAACTATAGAAGCTACACCTGATTTCGAATCATATTTAGTTTTGTAGGATTGTTTGCTCCACGCACCATCTGCTATAACGGCAATAACAGATATTTCATTCTTGTCCACCTTTCCTTCTGATTTCGCTGCTTCTGTTTTTTCTCTTCCTGCTTCCATCATTGAATCAAAAACGCACTCATTATAGATTTTGGAAAGTTTTTCTTCGCATTTATTATAAAGTCCTCGAGATAAACATGGAATGTCCAGCGTCGCACTAATTTCATTTAATTGAGAAAATCCTGAACGTATCGATATGAACGCTGACACCGCTGCTTCACGGAATTCATTTGAAAACGACATGTTTCTACATTTCTTACACTTCATTAGAAATTCCGAATAAAGACCTTGCTTCGTCTCATTATAAATTATAACATCCTGATTAGTACAATTACTATTAGTACTACTTGATTTATGTTCAAAAGACATTATCTTATTGAAAACATACTGAATATCGACAATTCGACGTCCACAGATTTCAGTTTGTTCAATATCAGGGGAAATTAAATCGGGCGCATTCAATGAACATGAAAAGATGGTTTCTTCCATTCTATTAAAATTAAATTAGTAGTTAAATACTGGTTAGGTTTTTAATATTTTGGGGTATTATCTTTCGTACATGACGATAAAAAAATAATGCAAGTTTGGTTTCGATCCAAAGAATACGTATAATTTTTGAGTAAAGTGGTTGAAAGTTATTAGTATACGCACCTTTTTTTAATTGCTCTTAATTGTACCAATCTTGCATTTTTTCCTCTTTGAGTAAGATTTAAACATTTTTTATTGTCTTTTTTTGTCAAGTTTGCCATTGTATCAATAGTCTATTATTTATTATTGTTATTAAAACTTAACCTTACGGTGTACTAAAGGTTGAGTGTACCTAAAGTCAAAACAATAAGTTGGACCAAATGAATAATAGCTAAAACGATCGAGGTCATGTTAGTAACTAAAGCTGGTGGATTGTACATCTCATACGCGCTGCAGAAAATATGGTGAGTAGGCAATCGACATACAAATATAGCGAGTCAGAGAGAGATGGGTAATTGTGTATTATATTTATAGACTAGTAATTACGTAAAAACGAATGACATAATTAAAAATAAAATTGCAAATGTGGGTTGTAGAATGATTAAGGAATATTGGACGCTTAGCTTTCAAGTTATAGATCTATGAATAACTGTGATATTACCAAAAACAAATTTTGTAATGATCGGTGGTTTGGCTATTTATTCCGGTTGGAATATTTCTTCTGACACCAACCAATGTTAAATAAGTTTGCACTTACTTTTTGATGTTGATTTGCCCAGAATCATTGGCAATTTCTGGAATGATAGTTGGACTATTAACTTCCTTCTGGTTCGATTCTTCTGGGCAGTTTGGATGAACAATTGATGTACGGGAAAGTTCAATTAAATTCACGATAATATTTCAATTTAGTTTTATTAAAATATAACTTCAGAAAATGTCACACGTTACATTGATTTACAAAAATACATTTATTACAGCTTAGGTTACAGAATTGTTGCTTTTGACCGGTATTTTGATTATATTTCTTAAGTCTTTCAAATATTTGTTTCAACAGTGATATCAAAAAATAAACGCGACTGTTCTGCTTGAGCATCAAAACGCGACTCAATTTACCCCTTCTTGTTTTTCAAAACAAGTTCTGCTTTTATACTAAAAACGGTCTTCGTTTCTGTGAGAACCAGAGTAATTAAAACTAGAATTTGGAGCCAAGGTTAAAAGTTCAATCTTTTATATCCGACAGACTAGACATAGTTTTAAATCGTGGTACTGTGCTTATAGTGCATTTATTTTTGTTAAAGATAAAAATATAATTTGTATCCCTTTTTTGGTAATAAATGTCAACTGGTATTTGTGGATAGCAAAACATATTAATTATGTCATTTTATTACTTTGCTATGGATTTTATGGTTTTGCTTATCTAAAACCATGTTCGTTAGTTTTCTGTAAAACCTTAACCAAAAATATCCAATTTCAACCGTTACACATGTGATGCTGTTTTAGTTTTTAACATAATCTATGAAAGAGTGTTTTCATATTTCAAATAGGTAAATTACTTTTAAATTAATTTTACGATCACAACAATTTCAAATCTTGGTATTCTTGATAGCAATTTAAAATAATTTACTTTGATGGACTGTGCAAAAAACTCCGTTTATTACCAAGTTTACAAAAAAAATGAAAGTAATCGGTTTTGTAATAATCATTTAATTTCAAATCAACGAAAAAAAGTTTTATGGGATATCTAACATCTCGGTCCAATGCAAGTGATTTGAATGGAGGTAAGAGAATAAGCCGATGCAACGTTTGGGAGTAATTTTGTGCAGAGAAAACTTACTATAACTATTTCGTGTTCAGTCCCCTTAAGTAAGATATTGAATTTGTTTACCTTACTTTCTTCAAATTTAAAGATGTTGTATATGTGAACAGCGTCTTCACCAATCAAATGTAGTAATAATGCACATTTTATAGCGTCAATTTTTTCATTCAATTCTGCTGCGACCAGATAGGTCTCGAAACGTTGTCTCCAAAATCTCCAATTTGCAGAGTCATCTCCATTTATTACCATACTTTGGTATTGCTATTGTGTCCATTTTTGTAGTTCTGCTTACGATTTACTTAATATTTTCCACTTTTAACTGTTATCCTACCCACTGCGCCATGTCGAGTTTCGGAATAGTTAGGAAAATCATAGACTCGACCCTGTCAGCTCTAATTCAATACTGTCGTTTATTCAGCATTCGTTTATGCGGGTCATCTGTAGCCATGCGCCATCTGTTGTCTATGACTACAGTTACAATCTAAGTTACTATAGTTCTCTACAGTCGTACTCTTCAAGCTTGATCTGCCAACGCATAAGTCCCGATCCGGGATTTTTCACGTTGAAGATCCATACAAGTGGTCGTTGATCCGAATATATTTTAAAACGGCGACCATACAAATAAGGTCTGAAATACTTTATACCGTAGATAGTAGCTAACAGTTCTAATTCGGTTGTTGTATAATTTTTCTCTGCTTTCGATAATGTTGTACTTGCATAGGCAACTGGCAAATCTTGACCAATACAACATTGCGATAAGACAGCGCCTAACCCTTGGTTGCTGTCATCTGTCGTTAGAATAAATTCTTTTTCAAAATTAGGGTACTGTAAAACTGGTGGATTAATTAAGTTCGTTTTAAGTAATTCGAATGACTCTTGACAGAAGATAGTCCATTCAAATTCAACATCCTTTTTAATAGATTGTTTATAGGTAAAGCGATTTTAGAAAAGTTCTGAATAAAGCGGCAATAGTAAGATGCAAGACCCAAAAACGATTTTACATCTTTTTGGCATTTTGGTACCGGAAAGTTTTTGACGGATGAAACTTTAGCACGATCTGGTTTGATTTTGGTTTCGGATATCACATGCTCTAAGTATGTGATTTCTTTTATCAAAAATTGACACTTGCTTGGTTGCAATTTTAAATTGTGTCCTCTGATAAAATTATTGGGTATAACGAACTAAAATGACCCACGCTATTTGAGTAATCTGCATCGACTAACTATTTATTTGGATAACTGGCGAAGAGTGCGTATTACAAGTGATATACATATTATCTAGCAATATAACTAGATGTCGCCTCTTACAAATATTTAAACTTATATTATAACACCCCACTAGTTTAAAATTTAGTACAACAAAACATTTACATATTATATGTGAACGATACCCAAAAATTTATAATGTTTGATTGAACATAAAGGCTTTGTTAAAATATCAGCAGGCATATCATTAGTTTTTAAATATTCAATAGTAATTAGTTTATTCAAAACACTTTCTCTGACAAAATGATGTCGTATGTCTATATGTTTAGTCCTTTTATGGAATAAAGGATTGATAGTCAATTTTTGAGCACTTTGACTATCATTGTATAACACTACACAATCTAAGATGCTTGTCAGTTCATTTAACAAATTTCGCAAGTAAATAGCTTCTTTTGAAGCTTCAGACAATGCCATATATTCGGCCTCTGTACTCGAAAGTGCCACTGTTTTTTGTTTGTTACTTTCCCAAGATATTACAGAGCCCGAAAAACGGACATAAAACCCTGTATATGACTTTCTGTCAAGATGGTTAGAACCCCAATCCGCGTCTACAAAGCCTTCTAATACAGTATTATTTTTCTCAAATTTCAAACAATAAGATTTAGTTTTTTGCAAATATTTCAAAATTCTTTTTGCATGTTTACAATGAAGATCATCATATGAATTATTGAATTGACTCAAATAGCTTACACTGTATCACTGATAAGTATACAGATAGGCTGTTCAACGTTAATATTCATGGACTTAAGAAATATGGACTGCTGACGCCACTTCACACTGGACCATTCACACTGGACTCCAACACTTTGGTTGCCCTCAATACCCAATTGCGGCCAAATTTTGTACTAATACAGAAATGTTTATTGTGTTGCCTATATCAATGAAATTTGAAGTTGACACTTACTTCGCAGATTTTATAAACTCTGAGATTCTGATGTTTCACTTTACTCGGTATCACATTCAAAGAAGCAATGAAAATTAATAGCAAAGGGTAATATTAAAGATTAATACATTTCTTGCCATAACATGATATTAATTAGGTACCTAATTGAAAATTAAATAAACAATATAAAAAATAAAAAAAAAAGAAATAACAAAAAATAATTTTTTTTATTAACTAGTAAAACATTAAATAAAACAATTTAAATATATTCAATACATTTTACTGTCCACTAAAAATTACAGCTTTTGTCAATCGTTGCCTAATTAATGATTTTTGAAGTGAAGCTGTATAAAGTTTTCCGTAATGCGCCAATTTCACTTTTAAATAGCACTCTATTAGCAATTTAATAAGGAAATATTTATGGTTTTCTAAAAACTCCAGATTATTGACGTGCTCATTAAAATTAAAAAAAAAAATTATCTATGGATAAATTTCGTATAGTATTAACAATCATTTTGTTTAATGCATTTTTTGATGTTAGTTTATCCTGAAGTCGATATAAATTGAAAATATTTTCGGCTACTTTCAGTATCTCCACTGTCTGTTTGAGCGGATATCGCAAAAATCCAAATGACTTCTTATCTATAAAAGATGACTTTATGATTCGTTATCATTAAATAGTTTGATACAAGTAGAACATTGAATTTTCGTCAAAATTCGCCTTTCTACAAAACCAGCAATGTAAATAACTGGATGATCGGATGTTAAGTTAAGCGATTCGTTTGAATATTCTAACAAATCAATATCTTCAACTTCTATATTTTGTGTTTCATTAGCATCTACAGTTGGTTCTTTCTTCCTACTTGAAACTAATAATATGTTAGTGTTGTCTAGCCGTAAACAGTTACTTGCTGCTGAAGATTTCACTTCGTTATGATGTAAAAGTCGTTTATATGCAGACGTAAACTGCCTACAATTTGGATTATTCTTGCATCCTCCCATCGATCGCACACATGAAAAAAATATTTCTAGGTGATCTTGGGACAGTTTGTATGAAAGGATGTACTTCAAATATCCGGTTTCAATGTATTCAAAATACAAAGATTTAAAGTTTTTTAAGTTAATTATAAAACCTAAAAATCCAGTTTTTGACTGCGTTTCCAATACTCGTACATATTTTCCATCAATATGAAGTCGAATAGATGTAAAATATTGAGTTGCTTCAGTAAAAAGCTCAAACATAAATTCTATATTTTCCTTCATTAAAGGACGTTTGTAGCCAATAGAAAACAAGCTTCTTGAATTTAGACAATCAAAAACATTGTTTACCATACGTATAAATGTTATTGTGGCAGAGCATCCTCTAAATTCAGGATGTCCGTCTTCGAGCAATTGCTCCATTGCAGTAGCACAACTTTCACTTAAGGTCTGCGCGGCTAATTTTACATTCATTTTGTTTTTTTCCCACTCAACATGTTTACGCCTCAATTTATTGGCCAAATGAAAGTAAGCATTCTCTTGAAGCTGCTGCAACTTTTTGATAAATTTCCATCGTATAGCTTCACCATTTCTATATAAAATACGCTTACTGGCTAATATATTTCTGACTAATTTAAGCATATGGGCAGCATCAAAAAATATTTTAACATTATGCGCTTGTGATGGATGTTGAAAGAAGGGTCTATTATTGTAAATCTCTGCCTTCAGCTCATCACACATAGATATATTAGCAGGCAACCCATCGAAAGTCAAAGCAATAACTTCAACATTCGAAGTGGCAATAAACTGAAGAACTTTAACAGTGATAGCAGCCCTTTCAGTTGCTGATAGTCCATGGACAAAAAAATATGCCACTGGAATTTTCCACCTTTGATTAATACCGGTTAACATATATACCAAGGCTTCTTTTGCAATTGGCAGATTTTCACGAGGTACAAATAATGTTCCAACATCCATATGACCAACAAATTTATTTTCTTCATGAATCCATTCCACTTGCTTACGTATTGCCATTTCATCCATTGTTAAGCAAGCAAATAATTTTTTTGGTTCCAAATTTTTACATTTTTCTTTCAAAATGTTTATAGCATCCTGAGTAATGCCTGGAGATCCATCTGTATTGCTATACCAGCCTCTAATTGTTGATGGATGTGGCAGCTTATTTTTAAACTCCTCTCGTACATACTTATAAGCTTTAGGGCTATAAAAGTTTAATGTCAATGCAAATGTTCGTAGCTGAGGTGTATATTTTCCATTAACTTTTCCATGTTCAATGTCATTGATGATCGAGTTTTCTTCTGTTATAACCTGCGAATACAAACTTTTAACAAGTGTATTTTTTTATTATTATTATGGAATACTATATTAAAAAAAAAATATATTATAATTCAAAGATTGCATTAAGTTCAGTGTAGACATTTTTTTAATATTTTTATTTGTTAGTGTTATGCATTTATAAGGATTTCTCATTATACACGCATAATGGCATTGTCGTGGTTTTCTTACCTGCAACATTCCAGAAGCATTAGAAGATATCAGCGACTTTTCTTGCAATTCAGTTAATAACTTTTTAATCGATTCATTTTTTTTTTGTCGAGCCTGTGTTGTCCGCAATCTCTTAATCACATTGTCTTTTTTTTACAAATGCGTTTGAGTAGCATAATTGTCGATATCATTTTGTTTTGAAAGAAAACTGTAATCACATTATAATTTAACGGATGGTTTTAAGCTGGATTTATAGTCCAATCAGTAACGTAACTTAAGGGACGTAACGTAACGTAAGTGACGTAACACAACATTTTGCCCATATATAGTCCATGCCGTAAGAGACGCAACGAAACTTAAGAGACGTAAGAAAGTTGGTCAATATTTAACTTTCTACGTTACGTCTGTTACGGCCAGCCAATCAAAAATAATTATTATAACACATGATGACCCTGAAATTAATATTGAAGTTTAAGGTTATGTTTTTGTATCTTGTGATCACATACAATAAACATAAAATCTGGTAAAAAGTATTCTGGTAAAAAAATGATTGATGAAAAGTTGTTCATTCAGTGTGTAGAAAAACATGACCATCTGTACGACAAACGAAGCAGTCATTTTAAAGATGCCAGAATGAAGGAAAACTCCTGGGAAGAAATTTCCATCGTTTTTGATGTGACTGGTAAATATATATAGTAATTAATTTATATTTATGGCTATTTCTAATATATATCTAGTTGATGACTGTCAAAGAACCTGGCGAAAAATAAGGGAAAGGTATGCGAAAGAACACCGGTTGCGAAGGGTTGCTTCTGGATCGGCACAGACCGAGCCAGAATGGTGTTTATTCCGGTGTCTGGCTTTTTTAGAAAAACATGTACAGCCAAGAAAGTAATTAATGAAAATTTGTATTATTTTTGTTTTGTATTAATTATTTTATTGTTAGAGGACAACATCAAACTTAAGCAAAAAACAAGTTGGTTCGAACCAGGAATTCCTTTCGTCAAGTCAAATATCAAATGCAGCAAATAAATCGAGGAAATAATTATAGAAAAAGAAGGTAACGAGCTGGCAGGATGTAGTGAACATGCAAATGAGATAAGTATGTTAACCCCTGAGCCAACTTTTCACTCAATTGACGATGCATTAGAAGCAACTTCATCAACCACAATAACACCAACACCTCGAAGTGCGAAAAAACGGAAACAACTTGACGAAACAGATACCAAAATGTGCAACGCGATTCAATCAATCTCGGACTATTTAAAAGGTTTGCAAGATTCTGACAAGGCTTTTGGATTGTATGTAGGAGTGAAATTGGGCGAAATATTGTCGAAGAAAAGTAAAAAAGAAATCAAACTAAAAATAATAGAACGTCTCAATGATGCTGAATGATTTTTATTTATTTAAAAAAATATTTTATTACAATAGTTATTTTTATGATACAGTTTAGCTCGAAAAAATAGGTTTTAAACAAAAAAATATGTATTTTTTAAATTCTACCCCTACGTACATGCTCATATTGCCATTCTACTTTACCTTCATCTGATACAAAATATTCCATAAAAGTTTGTCGTATATTAATATTTGTTCTTGTGGCATTATTGGTAGAAAGTCTTCCTACAGAATCAAGCGTTTCGACATCCAATCTCCAATCACCTAATCGATCATCTGTATCAACAAACCCCGGTGGACAATAAGTTTCATTGTTTTCTTGCTTGACAAAATTGTGCAAGCAAAGCACGGCTTTGACAATATTATCTACATTATTAACATTCGCACATATAGAGTTTTTTAGAATTCGCCATCTGGCCACCAAAATACCAAAGGCATTTTCAATAACCCTACGTGCGCGAGATAAACGGTAGGCTTTTAATATAAGCTTTTAATGGAAACGCTTCATCTGCAACTAGTACATAAGGCACTGATGTTCTTGTACCAGGTAAAGAAGATGCTGCTGGAATATTCATTTCACCACTATCAAGTGCCATCCCAAAAGTTGATTCCCTGAATACACCCCCATCACTTTGGGACCCATATGCTCCCACCTCAACTAAGGTAAAGTTATAGTCAGCATCGCATGCTGCCATCAAAACTATACTAAAATCTTTTTTGTAATTAAAGAATTGAGATCCAGATTTCGATGGTGCTTGTATGTTAATGTGTTTTCCATCCAAGGCACCGATGCAATTTGGAAAATTCCATTTTTTATAAAATTCTTCTGCGATTTTTAACCAGTCTTCGTTAGTTGCTGGAACTTTTAAATAAATGGGGCTTAAAACGTTCCAAATTGCTTGGCATACTTCATGTATTATTTTATGAACTGTTGCATGTCCCAGTTGAAATGGCCATGCCACATTCTGCATTGAGGTGCCTTGAGATAAATAACTGAAATTACAATATGTTTTTGTAATTACAAATTACAAATTAACTACAAATTACAAATTAATAGCAAACTTAATTTGTTTTATGAAACGTTATGAAATGACTTACTTTAGCGTAACAGCCAAGCGTTCTTCAGCACAAACACTATCGGGCAATTTTTTGTGGACAAGATGAGGTTTTAACATGTTTAAAATTTTAGTAAAGCTTGAAACGTTCATCCTGGTGTATTTAAAAAACTGTTGTGGATCACGTTCTTTCATTGCCAGAAACGTTGTGGTAAAGAAGCCAGAAATTTTTCGATTACGATTAATTCTTCGTGCTTTATATTTTCTACTTCTTGTCAGTTTTCTAAGCCTCATTCGGTTTATATACATTGATCCAATCGATAAAGCAGTAGTAGCTAATACTGTATTCAAATCCATTATATTGTTTAAGTAGGTTTATGCAAAATGCAACAACCTAACCTACTAAATAGATATATTAGAGGTATAGATGTAGTGCAACCTCTATTTTTAATACAATTAACTAATAATTCATATTTAATACACTAGATGGCAACACTCTCTACAGTCATACTGAAAATGGACTATAAATGACCAAAATGTACGTTACGTCTTTTATGTTGCGTTACGTTACTGGCGTTACGTTACGTCCCTTAAGTTACGTTACTGATTGGACTATAAATCCAGCTTTAGAAACTGTGTCTGGACGTGGGGTTGCAACTGTTAAATTGTAACTGTTAAATTGTCTCGACGTGGGGTTGCAACTGTTGTAAATGTTGGTTGGGTGTGGTTGGGCAATATGACGATGATTTCATATTACGTTATTAAAATATTATATTATTTTGCAACGCCGTCTACCATAGGATAGACATGCCATTCCACAGGAAAAGCGCCTCTCCGTGGCCGGCGTTATACTACAAAAAGCCCTCTCTGGTCCGGCGTTGGCAATATCAAAAATGCGAAACACTTTGCCCTATACGATGGCACATCTGTATATAACCTTATCTGTGACTGTATGAAATATCTGGTCTAGTCATTACTGCTAGGTACATTAAACTACCAATCAACTTTTGGTATGGAAAAACAGAATTATTTTTAACAGTTTTACACATATTTAAATTGACTTCCATTGGCGTATCACATGTTTTACATTCTGCCATGTTAAACTTTTTTAAAAACTGATCAACGTATTTTTCTTGATCTAGTGTAATTATTCCCCGAGTCTTATCGAAATTTACTCTCATACCTAAACATTGTTTAATCTGACCTAACTCTTTTATTTTAAATTTAGAGCTTAGTACATTTTTTAAATTCTCGGTTTCTACCTTATTATTGGAAAAAATTAAAAAATCATCAACATACAATGCTACAATAGTTTGACAATTATTAACATTTTTTATAAATAAACAAGGTTCATACAAAGATTTTTTATAACCCAATTTATTCAGTGTATCATCAACTTTTTTGTACCAGGCCCTTGAAGATTGTTTTAACCCATAGATTGCGCGTTTTAATTTTAAAACATTATTAACTGTATTTCCTTTCAAACCCTCCGGTATCATCATAAAAACATCTTTTTCAAGTAAGCCATTCAAAAAAACAGTTGGGACGTCTAAATGAGTAACATAATAGTATATTCTGCAACGAGTGCGGAATGAGAATATTCAGCCCGAGTGGAAATTTGTCACGCGAGCCGAAGGCGAGTGTGACGGTTTCACGAAGGCTGAATATTCATTCCGACGAGTTTCATACTATACTTTTTCTAATACTATCGTCAATTAAAATATGTCAGTTTGAGTCGCTGTCTAGTACCTGTCGCTTTTAGGAAATTAGTTCACAGATGTCGCCGCTATAATATATGTATTAATAAACAAAAATAGTTATAAAATGTCATAAAGAATGTTCTAAATATGAATGATTTAGTCGATTGAATTATAATATAACTAATATCAACAATTAATAAGTTAAATGAATAATTCATTAATCAAAATACAATAGCTTAATGTTGTGTCAACTTCCATGAGATGGCGCAACATGTGGTCATTCTATCACTTGTATAAGAATAAATATTCTTGCACTTGTTGCAGAATGAGTACATTCTCAAATTAAAATTAGTTCAAGAATGTTATTATTCTAAAATAGTATTAGAAAAAAATCTTTTTGAATTGCTAAAGCAAATAAAAGTCTAATTGTGGAGTGTCTTACAACTGGAGAAAAAGTGTCGTCACAAAATCTATACCTTGTCTTTGCGTGAATCCTTTGGCAACCAACCTAGCCCGATACCGCACATTATCTTCACTATCAAACTTCTTTTATAAACCCACTTACACTGAACTATGGTCGCATTTTTTGGGTAATTCACTAACTGCCAAGCGTCGTTTTCTTCGAAGGAATTTAATTCGTCGGACATCGCTTGTTGCCATCTTGCTGCATCCGGTCGGGATAGTGCCTCCTGCATAGTCAACGGATCATCTTCAGGAATTGAACTGTTCAGACATGCATATGTTGCATAATCTTCAAAAAATTTCGGTTTTGGTTCACGTTTTGACCTTCTGGGCTCAGCAAGTAGTTCTTCCATGTCATCATTAATCAAAAAATTCTCCTCAAATGATTCATTTGTGACAGTACTGGTCGAACTTTCTTCAGAATCATTTAAAGTTTCTTGATTTTCAGTTTCTGATGAGGCTTCTTCTACCCCCACTGAATCTGCTGTCTGTGTAGTATCCTCTTCTATCAAAATTGAAATTTCCTTTTCTTTTTCATTAATGATGACGTCTCTGCTAGTAATGACAATTTTATTTAACGTATCATAAACTCGATATCCTTTAACATTTTCGCAAAAACCTATTAGCATCATTTTTGTTGCCTTTTTATCCCATTTACGGCGTTTTTCTTTGGGTACATGTACCATCACTTTGCTCCCAAAAACTTGTAAATTGCTAATATCTGGTTTTTTCTTTGTCCACATTTCGAAAGGTGTTTTATCCTTGAGCCCAGTTACAACCGATCTACTTCTTAAATATACAGCGGTGTTGATGGCTTCCGCCCAAAAACACTTTTCTAAATTGGCCTCAAGCAATAAGCATCTTGCTTTTTCAACTATTGTTCTATTTATTCTTTCCAGCATACCATTTTGCTCTGGTGTATAGGGATTAGTTTTTTGATGTAAAATTTCGTTTTGTTTTAAGAAACCTTCAAAAAAGGAACTGCAAAACTTCCCTACATTATCAGATCGAAAACATTTAATTTTAGTATTCGATTGATTCTCGACAAAATTGTTGAATTCCTTAAACTTCTCAAAAGCTTCGTCTTTGGTCCTAGAAAATACACGAAAATCATTCTAGTATAATCATCTTCCAAAAGTAGGAAATACTTGGAACCACCCAACGATATGGTTTCCATAGGTCCACATAAATATCCATGTACTACTTCTAAAGGATTAGTCGCCCTAGTTCCTTTATGTTTAAATGATAGTCTGGTCTGCTTTCCTTCACAACATATTTCGCAGAATTTCCCACCATTAAATTTTCCTGCACAGTTTAACCCTTCTACGATAGAATCCTTTTTCATTTGCTTCAGATGATTGTAGTTGAGATGACCAAATCGTCGGTGCCACAACTCATCAGATACTGCTAAACTTGTCAGAAAAATATTTTCTTCTTTCACAAAACATAGTCTATAAACATTATTTAATAAATCAGCCTTTGCAAGTAATGTGCCATGACTATTGTAAATTTTACACCCATTTTCATTGAAAATTACTTGATTACCACTTTTTATTAGTTGGCTAACTGAAAGCAAGTTAGTTGTCAGTTCTGGCACATACAAAGCTTTATTAATTACAATGTTATGTTTTTCATGATTGATTCTTGTGGTTAAATTTATATCACCTGTACATACTACTGAAAGTTTTGTCTTGTTTGCGACCATAATTTCTTTTGTATCCGCTTCTGTTTGAACATTTCTTCTTTTCTCTGCTGTCTTTTCTTGCTGTCAAACGTGTACTACAACCAGAGTCTACATACCAGTCACTGTCGTTGAATGAGGCACTAAAAAACACTGTACTAAATGCATGTGATGGTTTAAATTGACGTTATTGGCCTCTGTCAACTGATGCTGCTGCTGGATTTGGGCACTTGTTTTTATAATGACCCGTTTGTTTACATCCGTAGCAAATAATGTAATTTTTGTTTTTTTTGCCCCTTCTTGTAGAATACTTGAAAACTTTACTTGCAAACGCGCCGCTACTGGCCGCGCCATCTTCTTCCATATCTAGTAATTTCTGTTTGATTGTATCCGTGGTAATAGCGATTCCCGAATGCTCGATAGCCATCAACATGGATGCGTACTTATCTGGTAATCCCGCCAAAAGTAACGATCCTACCCACTCATCATCTATTTTGAAGCCGGTTCTTCGTAATTTCTCAGATGTTTCCACAACTTGTTGCACATACGATTCCATATTATTGCAATTGTCCAATCTCAGAAAAATTAACACTCGAAGTAACCCGATTTTCCTTATCTGGCCGGTGTCCGCGTACATATTTTTCAACGTGGACCATAGTTCTTTAGCAGTTGTAGCGCTTCTAAAGGTAAGTGTCCATTTGAGAGAAATGCTCTCGCGAGCTACTCTCAAGAGTACTTCTGAAAGTAACTCACGAGTGGACACGCTTTGGAGAGCTACTGCCTGAGAGTGGCGTTAAACTATCGAGAGAAAACTTAGCAAAAAGTGCTCTCAAATGGATATACCAAAACTTATCACTTGCGATAGTAGCTCTCAATATTCGAACCAGTTTCGTATTGGGATAGTACTCGCAATGTCGCGCAAGTGGACAAAATACTCTGTTTATGCATACTCTGTATATGCATCATTCAATTACCTACCTGATGCTAAAAATCGCAATGTAACAATTACCCGTTTGTAAACAGAAATGGCCTTTCGCATTTTGGTGTCTTTTTTTGCAATTGTAGGACCAATTAAAGTAATGATTTCATAAACCTGAACTGCACTCATTCGAACAAAATTGCGAAATCGCTGAGAATCTTCAATTTGTAATTCTTTTACTAATTGAGAACACGCACCAAATTTGTATCGGCATTGGATCCATGGTTTCACCCAACACACTTTTTTTATTTTTTTTTTATTTTTTATTTTTTTTTAATATATAATATGCGACAATAATGGCAGCAAGTTGCACGTCCATTTGAGACAAAAATTTAACAAACTTTTTAGGCCGTTCAAATATTTAACTCCCGAAAGTTCTCTCCAGGAAGATCGAGTGGACACGGTCATGAGAGAGCTATCTGATAGTAAGCTCTCAGCTAACTGTCTATGTCTATCCGAGAGTTAAAACTCTTAAGAGTTACTCTCAAGTGGACCCGCACCCGAGAGTAACTCTCGAGAATAACTCGCGCAAGTTGCTCTCAAATGCTCTCAAATGGACACTTACCTTTACATGCACATACAACGACGGATCTAGTAGTAGTAGTAGTAGTAGTAGTTTATTTAGTGTAGAAAAATTGTACAGTACAAAAACACAAGTCATAAAAAGAGTGAAACGATCGCTACTCCAAAGCAAAATAGATACATTTATATATAAGTAATATTACAGCTAGATTAGTATTTCATTTTAAATCATATCATATAATTGTCATATCATCAGAATCGTATTTCATTAACTAGAATAACATATGTAAGCTTGTAAGCTGATTTAGCATTTTTTCTTAGTTTTATATTTTACTTTAATAATATTAACACTCTATGTCTTAACCTGATACTGTTAACATCAAATAAAAGTTTTTAAAAACTTGTCTCGAATAATTTATAATAAAACTGGCGCAGTCGGTAGGATCGTCGTTTCGATTTATATTATTGTAAACCTATAGTGCATAGTGACTTTTACAAATAAATCGGTGTATTTCAATACTTAAAAACGACTTTCGAAATTGTTAAGTGGTCGCGAAACCTGGTGATAACCACGGACTTTTCCAACACGAAAACTAAAGACTTTCAACAGTGCAAAACTCTTGGGTACCGGAGAAAAAGCCAACCTGAGCAGCCATCGCCTGTCTGAAGAGATTTCAACTTAAGAAGACGATGAAAATATACTGGTAAGTCATAGATGTCAGTTACGGGTTCAGAATCTTCTGATTCAGATTTGAGTGCTGAAGAAAATTTGCAACGCGAGCGCGAACGCGAAGCTTATAGAAACATTCAAATAAATATAGCCGAAAGTAACCTTTTATCAAATTTCGAAAATCTTCAAATTAACCAAGAAAATATTGAGTTAATTAGACAAATCGAAAATACTCGAACTGAAATTGAAAATTCAAGTTTAAATAATCTATTACAGTTTGTTAATATACACCCTACAGAAATGGCTATTACACCTTATAAATTAGAATATCTAGCTATAATCCCTGAATTTCTTGGTGACCCGAACATTCTTACGGAATTCATAACATCTAGCGAGCAACTTATTGCTCATTGTTATAATAGACAGAACGTTAATGATTTTCAAAATACCTTGTTGATAAAATCAATTAAAAATAAAATAAAAGGCGAAGCCGCCACAAACATTGCATCTTACACTATTACAAATTGGCAAGAATTAAAAGATGCGTTACTTGCTACGTATGCTGATAAGCGCGATCATCAAACTTTAGTATTAGAATTATGTAACATGAAACAAGGAAGCCTTAAACCATTGGAATATTTTAATAAAATACAAAGTAACTTAAACTTACAAATTTCTTACATTAAAACGCACGCTGAAAACGCAGGTGAGATTCAAAATCTCACAAAATTCTCGCAAGACATGGCTCTAAGAGTCCTGTTAAAACATTTAAATAATCCGCTAGGCGACTATCTAAGTACTCGCAATCCACATTCATTAAGCGAAGCATTGCATATTCTTACAAATGATTTTAATATTACTGATACAAAACTAACATGTAATTCGCAACTAAGCAAACATAAGCCAACTTTCTCTTCTAATCGAACTTTCCATAATGGACAGCAATCAAGGTTTGTACCAAATCAATACCCCAGAAATACGTATCAAAATCAAAGATTTGCACCACAGCAAAATACAAATGTATTCAAACCAAACAGAAATTATGTTCCAACACAATCAACACCTATGAGCACTAATACAAGGAATACCTTACCACATAATTCAAATCCAAGTACAAGTAGATATAGGCCAAATTTTCAATCTCAAAACAGATGGTCATCTGAAGAATTGCATAATAAAGAAGCCACAGCTATAAACGAATTAGAATCAGATCAATTCGAAACCGAGTTTGAAACTGATAATTTTTTAGAACAACTAGCCTCGGAAAACAAAACGTACCCATCGAATTATTAAATATTGATAATAATAAATCTCAGTTGCCATATATAATCATTCCATTTGAAAATTTTGAGTTAAAATGCTTAATTGACACAGGTTCCACTAAATCTTTTATAAACCCCTCGAAAGCTCGAAATCATTTTCCTACATTTGTGAAACATGATCCATATACCATTTCAACGGCTCATGGAACTACTAATGAAAAATATAGTATTACTATACCAAGCCCTACTATTTTTAATTCACCAAAATGTTTCATTAAATTTCATATATTTAAATTTCATAAATACTTTGATTGCCTATTAGGAATAGACGCACTAAAAACATTAAATGCAGATATAAAATTAAACTCTAACGAACTAGTATTACCAACCGCAAAAATCAAAATCGATTTTAAAAATTTAAATGATTATAATCATTTTATATTAGTTAAACCTAAAAGCGAGCAAAAAATTAAGATTTTAATTAAAAACGTACAAAACGGAATAGCCTTGTTACCCCAACAAAATTATAATAATTTAAAAATACCTGAGTGTTTGATTTTGGTTCAAAATAATTCTGCTTTTACTTCAATAATTAACCCTACAGATGAAAATTTGTCAGTCGATTTATCTAATGAATTTGAAGTAACTCCAGAACAAGACTTTAATATATCGTTAAATAATTTAGAATGTCCTGAATATAAATTTGATCTTAATAAAATTAGACTCAATCATTGCAATGAAGAAGAAAAAACAAAACTTACCTATCTTCTAAAAACATATTCTGACATTTTTCACTATGAAGGAAATTCATTAAGTTTTACTAACGCTGTTAAACACAGAATAAAATTAAAAGACGATACCCCAATCCATAGCAAAACTTACAGATATCCTTATATTCACAAGCAAGAGGTCCAAAATCAAATAAAAGACATGCTTAAGCAAGGAATTATACAACCATCTCAATCTCCTTTTTCTTCCCCAATTTGGATAGTCCCTAAAAAACTTGATGCTTCCGGCAAAAGAAAGTGGAGAATAGTCATCGACTATCGGAAACTAAATGAACAAACTATTGATGACAGATATCCTATTCCTAACATAACTGACATACTTGACAAACTTGGTCGAAGCCAATATTTTACAACTTTGGACCTGGCATCAGGGTTCCATCAAATTGAAGTAGACCCTAATGATATACAAAAAACTGCATTTACAGTAGAAAATGGTCATTATGAATTTGTTCGCATGCCTTTTGGTCTCAAAAATGCACCAAGTACCTTTCAACGAGTGATGGATAATGTATTAAGAGGAATTCAAAATGAATCTTGTATAGTATATCTTGATGACATAATCATTTTTTCGACTTCTTTACAAGAACATATAACTAAATTGACTACGGTATTCGAACGCTTGCGAAAGTATAATTTCAAAATTCAACTGGATAAAAGCGAATTTTTAAAAAAAGAAGTTAATTATTTAGGTCATGTCATAACCCCACAGGGCATCAAGCCAAACCCTGACAAAATCCAATCTATTATTGATTATCCAATCCCCAAAACACCTAAGCAACTTAAAGGATTTCTCGGACTTTTAGGCTATTATCGCAAATTTATTCAAAATTTTGCAAAACTAACAAAACCATTAACTACTAGACTAAAACGAGGAAACGACATTGACATTAATAACATAGACTATAAAAAGTGTTTTGAATTATGTAAAAATTTACTAACTAATGACCCCTTATTACAATACCCAAATTTTGAAGAACCTTTCATACTAACAACGGACGCTAGTGACTACGCTATCGGAGCAGTATTATCGCAAGGAATAATAGGATCAGATCTACCTATTGCTTATGCTTCGAGAACTTTAAATGAGCATGAAATTAATTATTCTACTATAGAGAAGGAACTTCTGGCAATTGTGTGGGCAACGAAATATTTTCGACCCTACCTTTACGGAAGAAAGTTCAAAATTGTTACAGATCATAAACCCCTAGAATGGCTCATGTCTCTTAAGGAGCCTAATTCAAAACTAGTTCGATGGCGTTTGCGACTAGAAGAATTTGATTATCAAATACAATATAAAAAAGGCAAATTAAATAGTAATGCAGATGCTTTATCAAGAATTCCAAATTTAAATATTACAAACACTACTAAATTAAACAATCCTATTTTTGATGTTAATACCGAATTATCCGCTAATAAATATGAAAATGAATCTCTAATTGTTGAACCTCCAGATATCAACGATCAAAGTCTTCAAGATGAAGATGATGATAATGAAACAGTTCATACAAGTGCTGAAAATCCTATATGCGCAATTTCAATATCGGAAGACCCTCTTAATTTTGGAAAGAACCAAATAAAATTTATTTCTGTAAAAATAAACCCTTCAGAACCTGAAATTATATCATTGTTCAACAATTCAAAACAACGCATCATCGTTCAAATTTCAGAGATTAATTCAAATCAGAATTTTATTGATTTTGTAAAAACATTTGTAGTACCGAATGTAAATTATTCATGTTATTTTGAATCAGAAAACTTATATCATCAGTTAAATAACATCTTACAAGAACATTTTAATAACACAATTAAATTTAAAAAATGTAATAGAATATTACAAGATATCGAATTAATCGATGAACAATACGAACAAATAACAAATTATCATGAAGGCAAATGTAACCATAGAGGCATAACTGAAACTTATCAAAAATTATCTTTAAAATATTACTGGCCAAATATGCTAAAAACCATTCAGGATTATATTAATAAATGCGATATCTGTAAATTAGTTAAATACGACAGAAAACCCTTGAAGTTAAAATTTAATATTACCCCCACACCTTCAAAGCCTTTTGAAATAATACATATGGATGTGCTAAAATACGAAAACTATAAATTCTTAACCATTATAGATGCTTTCAGTAAATATGCTCAAGCATATTCACTAGAAAACATGCAAGCAACAGAAATAACTAAGAAATTATTAAAATTCTTTACTCACCATTCAATTCCAAACCTCATTGTCACTGACAATGGACCTGAATTTGATAATGGTTTACTAACCGAATTTTTAAGACTACATAAAATAGAAACACATTTTTGTAGCCCTCACCATCCTGCTAGTAATGGACTAATTGAAAAATTTCATTGCACCTTCTTAGAACACTTAAATTTATTAAACAATAGAACCGAATTCAAAAATGATTCTATTGAAACACGAATATTATATGCTCTTATAGCCTATAACAATTCCATTCATTCAACAACTAAACTAACCCCTTTTAATATTCTTAACTTCGATATGCAAGATCCCACAGATATAGATTTTGAGCCAAAATTAATTAACAATTATGTACAAACACATAAAGAAAAAATAAAAATTTTACATTCAGAAATTAACAACCAATTGAAAAACAACAAAGAAAAAATTATTTCTAAATTAAATAAAAATAGAGAAGAAATACCTGAATTACCAGAAAACGTATTTGTAAAAAGTAATTTTCGTTCAAAACAGAGAAATCGATATAAAAAAGAAAAAGTAATTAAAATTAATCGTAATAGGAAAACCATCGAACCGGTAATATCTACGAATAAAACCGGTAGAAAATTTAAAAAATTACATATCGACAATATAAAACGCCCTAATAAACAAAAATCTCCCATTCCAGGTACTTCTACTTCTACATGATGCTCTGGTTTATCACCACAGGCTCTGCACAAAGAAATATAACACTTAACCCAGGGACACTCCCTATAAAATTAGGCAACGCAAAGTTGCAAGAGTCATCTCACTTATTTATTTATTATTTCGAACTATCCGAAATAATTTCACAATATGATACTATTAAGCTACAAATCACTGAATTTAAAAATACTACAGATTCCATAAAACTTCATTCTAAGGAATTAATTAATTACTATAAAACAATAGAATATACCAAAATTTTAATTAATGAAAAACTTGGTCCGTTTTTAAATATTCAATCAAGAAATAAACGAGGACTCATAAATGGAATTGGTCATATATTTAAACAAATAACCGGAAATTTAGATGCGTATGACGGTGAAGAAATTAAAAATACAATTGAAATCATAAAAAAGAATCAATTTAATTTAGCTCATCAAATAAATAACCAATATTCTATTAACAATGAAATTATAGAACGCTTCAACGAAACAATCCAAAACATAAAACATAATGAAGAACAAATCATGAGAAAAATTAGTTATACCGAATCAATAATAGATGAGCAAGCAACGCATTTAGACATCTTATGTGCTAAAGACACTTTAAATCAATTTATTAACGTACTTCAAACAATTTTTAATATTATGCAAGATATTGAAAATTCACTAACTTTCTGTCAACTCAAAACTTTACACCCCAGTATAATAACAAATTCCGAATTATTGGTCGAATTACAAAAGATATTCAAGTACTACCCAGAAAAATTACCCTTTAAAATTTCACCACAAACAATGCAAAATTATAAAATGATCATAAAACCGTCATGTTTTATCAAAGGCACAGAAATTATTTATTCCCTTTCAATGCCATTGTTTGAATCAATTAATTACACTCTTTATTATTTTTTGCCAATTCCAACAATTAATTACGAGACTATAATACCAAATTCTCAATATGCACTCAAGTCCGAATTCGGGATAGTTTCCCTGTCTGATATTTGTGACAAAACTGGAGACCAGTATCTGTGTCCACGTCAAACAAGAACATTTCAACATGCCACATGCGAAAGTAATATCCTCATCAATGATGACTTCAAAAACTGCTCATACCAACAACTGGCTATTCAACCAATTTTGGAGTTCATCCCGGAAACCAACCAATACTTGGGAGCTTTCCCAAATCAAACCAATTTTCGAACAAAGTGCCACCAAATCGAATCAACACAGAAAATCAATGGAATACTATTATTCGACAATAATCAACAATGTCAATATTTTATCGAAAAACAAGAATTGTTATTCAATGACAATGGGACAGGACAACCGCTATATTTAGAAGATCTTCAATTTGAAAAATTAAAATCTATTCCAAAATCAAATCAATTGAACATTAAATTAAAACCTATACAATTGGCAAAGTTAAACAATCCACACCAATCCATTCAACTTCTGGAGGAAAACGATAATTCAAATTTATGGAACGCTTCTGGAACCATAATATTGTATTTATTATTGAGTATTGCCGCTGCAATTATTCTAATAAATTATTTGAAAAAGAAGACAAAGAAAACAGCAATAATTCCAACAATAAATCCCAATGAAGTCATTGTCATCTAATCTCACCGGAGTCTCGAACTTACTGTGGGAGGAGTAATATTACAGCTAGATTAGTATTTCATTTTAAATCATATCATATAATTGTCATATCATCAGAATCGTATTTCATTAACTAGAATAACATATGTAAGCTTGTAAGCTGATTTAGCATTTTTTCTTAGTTTTATATTTTACTTTAATAATATTAACACTCTATGTCTTAACCTGATACTGTTAACATCAAATAAAAGTTTTTAAAAACTTGTCTCGAATAATTTATAATAAAACTTATATGAATTACATGGTAAATTCCACAGAGAAGAATTAACATAAGCATTAGACTAACAAATAAGTAGTATACATAACATCAAAATAAGGTAGTAATATAAATAAGAATTACAAATGACAGAAAAACAGAAAAGTTACAATATTAGATTGGATAATCGAAAAATTATGCAACCGGCAGAGACAAATCGAAGTATTGTTCCAGAGTGTAAAATGCGTGTTTATATAAGTATGTCTTGACAGCATTAGCAAATATTTTGTCACTATTAATCGACTTTACTCTGTCTGGAAAATTATTATAAATTTTAGTGCACATGTAAAAAGGAGATTTCTCAAATAAAGCTTTAGAATGAGGTAAAGTACGAAATTGATTGCGAGATCTTGTGTTATACATATGATTAAATGAATTAATTTGAAAATTTGTAGGAAAATTTCTCACATGCTTAACAGCAGTTAGTATAGATATGTACAGGTTAGTGTAAGTATTTTATTCTGAACAAAGTATTGTTTATAGTATGGTGCCGGCGACCGAAAAAGTTGCTTAAAAAACGATTCTGTGGGCCTTTTAAGACAAAAAGTTGAAATTTTCAGAAAAGGAAGCTTATGCCCTACATATCACAAATCTCAATTCGTCAAAAGATCGTCCTGTGCAAAAAGGCACTATACAAAATTTTCGAGTTTTTTATATGAGCCAATAGTACATCAAAAATACTATTTTTCTAATCAACTTTCATAATTACATCTGTGATAATTTAGGTGAAAAAAAATAAGTTGTTTTTCAAAAAGCATTGGGCTCCTATCTTTTTTCCAACTTCAAACGCCGATAACTCGGTTTGGAACACCCGTGAAATTAAACAGTTTTGTGGCTTTTTGCTGTTTCTCAATCGATATATCAAAATGCAAGCTTTAAATCAAAAAAATGATGTCTTCTAAAGTTGTAGCCCTATTATTTCTGATTCTTACAGTACCATTATTATATTTTTGTGATTAATAATAAACAAGAAATAATAATAAATGTAAGTTCATGTAAGAGCGCTAAATTTTGCTGTCGCTGCTTGGCTTCCGGTCCCTCGATCCCCCTCTCCTGCCCCGGGTGCATCTCACCTATGTGTGGAGTATAGAAATCCAAAGCCCAATAATATAAGAAAATAAAGAAAATTTAATTAGAATGCGTAAATATAATTTTAGTATTTTTCAAGTAAATTCATTTATTTCTCAAAGTGATATTTGTATAAATTAATAATTCAATTTATAATTTTAGTGAATAGAATAGTTATAAAGTAAATTAGTGTGCTAGGCGCTGATGTAATTGTCATATTGATAATTGATTGGTAAGATTAAAATTAGGTAAGAAACGTCGTACTTTTATATTATATTATACTATAATCTTAAATACTATAGGAATAAATAATACAAAATGTCAGAAACTGGATCGAGCTCGGACAGTGAATTAGAATCATCTTTTAAAGTTAGGGTAGAAAAGTTGAAGAAATGTTCAATCTGTCAAACTTCTTCAGGGATTTTATCGCACAGTTCTAATAAAACTTTAAAAACACTAAGACTTTCTCTAGATCTTAGAGAAGATTCCAGCCAAAAAGTAAATTTAAAACTAAAAGAAGCGATTGAAATAGCTGAAAGCAATGAGAAGGTTTTGCTCTTCTGGCATAAAAATTGTTACTCTAGCTTTACAAGCAAAAAGAATATTAAACTTCTTCATGAACGTCAAGGTAGTAAGGCACAAACAAACATTGATTCAGAAGAAAACTCGGAAGAAAATGTTAACCGGAACTCACATGAACCTTGTCGTTCTTCACTATCTCTGCGGAAAGAAGTTTTTGATGTGAAGAAATGTGTATTTTGCCAAAAAAGGTCCAACGTTAAAAAGCTGATACAAGTTGTGACCACCAATAAAGAATCTCAAATAAAATTAATTTCTAAAGAAAATAGTACAGTTTTGAAGCGTATTGGCTTAAATGACCTTATTGCTATGGAAGTAAAATATCACAATGAATGCTTTTTGTCTTCTTGGTCCAAACTGGCAAAATTTACATCATCGGCATCTACAATCAAGTTACAACCAGATTTAGAACAAACAACTGCAAGTACTTCTCAGATTCAAGATGATGCAGAAAACCAACTTTTGAATGAACTTCAAAAAGGTTTTAGCCAAAATAAAGGATTTTCTGTAACGACAATTTACAACAAATATGTAGACCTTGGAGGTCAAAAGTCTAAACGTCAATTGATTAAAAATGTAAAAACATATTTTGAGGATACCATCGATATTGTCCAGTCTAAAAAGACAAATGAAGCTGACATAATTATTCCGTCTAACATAACTAAGGATGAGGCTCTTAGATCTTACATGGAGAGATCATCTGAAAAAGATTCGATCCCAATATTTCAGGGTCCCTCTGAATATTCTCTTATGTACAAAATCATTAACGAAATCAAAGAAGATATGAACAAAATACCTACACTCACAAATTTAAAAAACTTAGATATCACCAATTTTAGGCAATATATTCCAGAATCTTTAATTTGGATTATAACACTTCTGGTATCTAGTGGTGCTGATCAGGATAATGAAGCCAGAATTCAGTCTATATGCCAAGACATTATTTTTACGTATTCAAACAATAAAACAATGACACCAAAGCATATCGGTTTGGGTCTGATGGTACATCAACATACTAGATCAAAAAAAATAGTTGAGATTCTACATCAATGTGGACATTCAATATCATACAAAGACGTATTGTGTGTTCGAAATACAATTACACAAGAAGAAATTTCAAAATATTTAGTGAATGACTCTATGTTCATTCCAACACAACTGGTACCTAACTGAATAATTCAATTTGCTGCAGATAACATTGATATTCTCGAAGAGACTTTGGACAAATCTCCGACTTTTCATGCAACACAAATGATAGCATTTCAACAAGGGCCTCCAAATATAGAAAGCCAATCTGAAAATTGTAAGTTGTTATCTTATCAAGTTAAAATTGATATCCCAGAACATTTTCATGATTTAAGTCATATAAACATCAATAAATCGACTAACCCTGCACCAATTGTAAAAAACAAAAATTCTGTTTTTGAAATAGAAACAGATACAAACTTTATGCGAAATCATAACATGGCATGGGTTCTTTGTAGAACTGCTAATAAATTATTTAAAGATTTTATTGTTCCACAGTGGTCTGGTTTTCACAAACTCTTATCTGACATTGACTCGAACATAACATCATATGGTAATTTACCCTTATTGCCATATGTTTCTTCAGATTATGACACCATATGGACTGTGTTGAATCGATGTAGCAAAATAGCACATAATCTAAATCTAGAAAACGTAATTATTACTTTTGACCAAGCATTGTACTATAAAGCAAAAGAGATTCAGTGGTTAAAAAAAGAAGATACTAAGAACTTCATAATTAGAATGGGCGGGTTTCATATAATGATGAATTTTTTGAAAATCATAGGCCAGTATATGGAAAATTCGGGATTAAAGGATGTTTGGTTGGAAAGTGATTTATACGGTGAGGCTACTGTGTTGGGTATTTTTAGTGGTAAAAAGTACAACAAACGAATTCGGGCACATAAGTTGACATACGAATGTTTGTTAAGAATTCTTTTATCGCTCTTTGAGAAATGGCTCGATAATTCCAATAGTGCTGATATTGATAATCTAAATTTAGCTAAAGTAATTTCTATGGAACTGTGTAATAATATTCATGATAAAAAAACTTTCGATGAAGAGTTTAAGTCAATTATTTCTTGTTTTGAAAAATGTGCAGATACCTTTAAAGAATTTATCGATTCTCAGAGCCCTACCTTCAAATATTGGATGAATTATCTGGAATTAGTGGAGATACTATTAGAATTTTTGTACAGTGAAAGGTCGGGAAATTGGAAGCTCCATTTGAAAAGTCTCAAGCGAATGCTTCCTTGGTTTTTTGCGTTTGATCATACGAATTATGCAAGGTGGACATCAGTCTACTTAATTGATATGCTTAACTTACCAACCGATGCACCTCAAGTATACCAAGAATTTTGTCGGGGAAATTTTGTAATCAAACGTTTACCAGGAGCTTTTAATACTATTTCAGTTGATCAGGCCCTTGAGCATGTTAACAAGACTTCCAAAAATGCTGGAGGCATTGTTGAATTGACAAAGAATAGCACAAAACTTGATGAGTGGTTCTTAAGTTTTAATCAAATTGGATTAATAGTGGATTCATTTCTTAATTCACTTAGCAATAAGCGTGATTCCCTTAGCCAAAACATTGAAATTGGTCCACAAAGAATGATCATTGATGAGAAATCTGTCTTAGCTTTACAGGACCAATTTAACCAATTTAACGTATTTTCACATTATGAAAACAATTTAATATGTATTTCCACAAACACTGTATTTAATAAGACTCTAGAAAATTCTGTTTTAAATGCAAATGAAATAGGAGAAAGTGCACTGAAAAAGTTTATTGGAGTTATTGATACCACTGGTTTTTATAAACCTTTAAAAAAGTTAAATATATCTAAATTGCAATGCGAAAAGCCAAAAGTACAACAAATAGAAAAAGCTAAATCTTATAAAAATGGACAAGAAATTGTACAACGTTTACTAGCAGCAAAAGAAATGGGAAGACATATCGGCTACCAGGAAATTTTCAAGCACGAATTAACATCATACCCTATGGCACTAGTAGTAAATGGCATGCTAGGTACTCCTTCAAATAAAAGTGCTTTAGGAGGAGTTATTGAAAGTTATATCAAAGAATCCAGCAAAACTTTTGAAAAAACGGACAAGAATAAAATTTGTTACATATTTGATGGCATGTCTTTAGTTCAGAAATTTGGTAAACCAGTGAATTGTAAAACTTTTGGTGATTATGCAAAAAAACTTTTCAAATATGTTTTCAAAAATGAATATCAAGCAACTCGCATAGATTTGGTTTTGGACCATTATCACGAATCATCAATAAAGAATTCAACTAGATCTAAGAGAGGCTTAACAGACTCAATTAATAGAATTATCAGTACCAGCGATGTTCTTCTACCTCAACAGTGGAATTTATTTATTCATTCTACGTTCAACAAAAATCAGTTGAGAAATTTTTTATCCTGCGCGGCTATCGAGCATTCTAAAAACGAAAATGTGGAGTTTGTAACAAGTGGTGGATTTTCCAAAATTTACTGGTATGAAAGTAATTTTTCTCTGAATGATTACTTGATCAACTCAAACCATGAAGAGGCGGACACCAGAATTTTGCTTCACATTCTTTCTGCAAAAAATGCTGGTTATAATAAATGTATTATTGAATGCAATGATGCAGATGTTATAGTTCTGCTTGCCCACTTTAAACAGTATTTGCTTTCTGAAATGTGGATGAAAGTAGGAAAAAAAAAACGATATTCGATTTATACCCATTCATGGAATAGATATTGAAGCAAAATTATTGAAAAATCTTCCTGCTTTTCATGCACTTACGGGATGCGATACAACAAGTCAATTTTCTGGGTTGGGAAAAATAACTTGTTGGAAAAAATATTTAATTTGCTCCGAATTATTAGATGATTTTGGACATACATTTAACAAAAACATTTATGAAAACATTCACAATTTTGTTATAAAATTGTACACGACAAATCGAAATATAACTTCCCTTAACGAACTTCGAGCATTATTAGCTGCATCTAAAACTCTCGACAAATTACCTCCAACTGAAGACAGTCTTTACCAACATTGCCTACGAGCACATTATCAGAGCAATATTTGGCTTAATGCCTTACATCCTATTCAAGACCCACCAAACTATTTGGATTATGGATGGCAATTGATTGATTCTAAAATAGTTCCAGTTTTTCAAACTTTGCCATCGTTTCCAGAGGTTAACACATTTTTTACAACATGTAGGTGCAAAAAAGGCAAGCATTACTTAAACATTTATTACTTATTTTACAATTATTAATGAACACATTTCATTTTTAGACTGCAAAGCTAAATATTGCAGCTGCAAAAAAAATAACCTCAGTTATATAGGATCTTGTCAATGCATGGGTCAAAATTCTTGCCAAAACATAATGACCAAAAAAGCTCCATCCAAAAATTTTTCTATAGAATCCACACCAGATACCTTTTTTGAAGATAATTCTGATAGTGAATAAAATTAAAATTTTAATACTTTTGATGTTATTTTGAATTTTGTTTAGTTTTCAATTTATATTTGAATAAATTATTAACATAAAAAATATATTTTGATATTTATAATTTTAAAGTTATTTCATTTCTTTTAAGAATTTTCTATAATAGATTTTTGGAAAATTAAATTTACGCATTCTAATTAAATTTTCTTTATTTTCTTATTGGGTGTTGTTTAAATTTCTATACTCCACACATAGGTGAGATGCACCCGGGGCAGGAGAGGGGGATCGAGGGACCGGCAGCCAAGCAGCGACAGCAAAATTTGGCGCTCTTACATCAACTTACATTTATTATTATTTCTTGTTTATTATTAATCACAAAAATATAATAATGGTACTGTAAGAATCAGAAATAATAGGGCTACAACTTTAGAAAACATCATTTTTTTGATTTAAAGCTTGCATTTTGATATATCGATTGAGAAACAGCAAAAAGCCACAAAACTGTTTAATTTCACGGGTGTTCCAAACCGAGTTATCGGCGTTTGAAGTTGGAAAAAAGATAGGAGCGCAATGCTTTTTGAAAAACAACTTATTTTTTTTCACCTAAATTATCACAGATGTAATTATGAAAGTTGATTAGAAAAATAGTATTTTTGATGTACTATTGGCTCATATAAAAAACTCGAAAATTTTGTATAGTGCCTTTTTGCACAGGACGATTTTTTGACGAATTGAGATTTGTTATATTTAGGGCCCAATCTTCTAATTCTGAAAATTTCAGCTTTTTGTCTTAAAAGGCCCACAGGGTGACACATTTAAGCAAGATTTGCACTCTACTATTACAGGATTCCCAGGTTTTGAGATTAAATATTAATCTTATGAGTCTCGTCTGCAGGATAAAAACTCTGTCTTTATGGGAAGAGCAGCCCCAGATCAGAACACCATACTTCAAGTGACTAAAGCCCAGGGCATAGTATATATTCAATAGCGCATCTCTGTTCAATGTGTGCTTCAATTGATTTATCGCAAAGTGTGCGCAATTTAGTTTTTTGCAGACATAGTCAATGTTATTATACTAGTATAGTCCACTATCTATTAGAACGCCAATAAATTTGACTGTATTAGATGTCCTTAGCCTATCAGTTCCAATTTGCAAATCAAAGTCATGTGGGAGAGATTTACGTTTTGAGAAGTAAATACACACAGTTTTCTTCATGTTAAGAATAAGCATATTTTTGTTGCACCAGTTTTCAAATTCAGTAATTGTAATTAAGACATTTTCTTTAAGTTCTTTGAACGTCTGCGCTGTAACCACAATGGTTGTATCGTCAGCATACATGATGACTTCCCCTTTCGTAATTGCGGTGGGAAGATCGTTAATAAATAGGATAAACAGTAGTGGTCCTAGCACAGATCCCTGCGGAACCCCAATATCACTTCGGTGTCTAGCCGGCATTGTGTGCCTAACATTGTTTTGCATTTTCCGTTCTGTTAAGAATGACTTAATAAGTTTATTAAAGTTTCCTCTAATTCCTTGGTATTCGAGTTTTTGTAATAAGAAACTAATATCAATGGAGTCAAAAGCACGCGTTAGGTCAAAAAATAAGCCTATTACCAAATTATTGGTATCTAAGCAAAGTTTTTTGCAGATGTGCTGTATAAGATGAGTCATTGCAGACTCAGCAGATTTTTTTCCCCTAATGCCATGCTGAGAGTTGCTCAGTATGCTATGCTCAGTATGCTCAGTAATCTAATTGTAAGTACTTTTTCAATAACCTTAGAGATAATGCTTAGTATACTGATTGGCCTATAGCAGTCACAGTTAGTTTTTTCTCCCGATTTAAAGATTGGGTGAACGATTGCAGTTTTCAATATTTCCGGAAATATTCCTGTACTAAAGCATGATAAAGAATTAGAAATTACATGTGAGACAAAGAATGGGATTGTAGAGATTTCATCCAAGCCTGCTGAATTTTTATTTTTTAGCGACTTTATTATATTGACAATCCAATTCATGTTCTAAATGTTACTCTGAGAAACTAAAAAGAAGGCTATTATTACGACAAGAAACCTAGATATGCTATTGTCGCTGTCAGAAATGTTTGATTGTCGCTGTCAAAAATGTTCGATTGTCGCTGTCAAAAATCTACGATTGTCGCTGTCAAAAAAATGAAACGTTAACAAGTATAACGAAATTTAATACACTTAATAATACTTAATTAATGATAGTTATTAACATTGCAATTATTGTATACAATTTGCGTTCCTTGCCTAGTACTTGCACTAGTAGCATTGTAAACTGCATTGCTTGAAATTGTTAGCTTAGCTTATGAATTACAAATGTATTTTGTCACTTTGACATACAAAATACAAACAGGAAAAGATACAAACTGTATACAAAAAAGGCACCTTGATTTTATCAGATTTTATCATTTTAAATTATTCATTGGATTGTCTTGTTCTTGAATACAACTCATGGCAGCAATCTTTTGGTAATTTTTACCAGTCAGATTAACTCGTAGCTGTTGCCTCTAGACAATCGCCACTCGCGCTGAAGCGCTCGTGGCGATTGTCGTCGCAACAGCTACTCGTTATCTATCTGACAGATAAAAATTTCCGGCAAGATAGCAGCCACTTGTTGTATTATATATGAAAATCGCACCATACTAATTTACGACCAATAGAAACGTTGCATTTGAGTATATTACCATGGCAACAACAAAATTTTTCGGAAATTTTATCCTACTACACAAAGCAGTAGAAAATTTCAGCGGAAATTATTATGTCAAAACAAATGTCAAAATAAATAATTTAATTAGAACTAAAAAATTAAATAAACTAACAAAATTAATGATTAAAATTAAAAACACAATTGTTTTATTTGGTACCGTATCTTTTTGGTACCGTATTTGTAATATTTGGTACCGTATCTTCCACAGCTTTATCAATTGCATTCAATGACTGTTTTCCGAAGCGCGACATTTTTGACTTTGACAGATTTAGTATTTTATTTTCAACAATCGTTGCTCATAGATACGCAATTCTATTGCAACTTGATTATAAAATATCAAAAACTTTTTGAATTCTGATCAATTTTTGTAAGTGTATTGGTGCGATTTTCTTACCGAATCTGCACTCGAGCATGAATTCATATCCTGGAAATTTTTTATCGTGCATTCCAACAACGTAATCGGGCCCTCGTGTTCCACTCGGGCCGATTAATACGTTGTTGAAATACACTCAAAAAAATTTCCGGATAGAATTCATGCTCTTGTGAGATTACAAGTGAAAATCGCACAACTATTTAAGCAACCAATAGAATGGCCGCATTTAAGCTTGTTGCTATAGTTACAATTGATCAACATCAATATTTTTTGGAAATATTTTGAAAATATTTCCGATGTCACAATGAAAGGTGTTGTCAAAATTAATTTATTGGAAAAATTGGTAACATTAAATGAATCCAACAAATATATCAGAAAAACAAATTAAAATTAAAAACACAGTGATTGTAAGTAGTTTGTTGTTGGTTTCCAACGGAAGCAGAAGTGGAAGTCGAGTAAGATAGATGAAAAACTAAGATAGATGTAGAATGGAAATATCTAGTAGTAAACTGTCATTATAATTTATTAAATATTTTATAAAATATAACATCAATTAAGAGTTGTGCGATTTTCTTACCGAATACCATTCGTACAAAAATTAATTCCGAATTTTTATTGCTTACACTCATGCATTAGTTAGCGTGAGGAAATCTGCCCTCGTCTGCGACTCGGGCAGATTTCCACGCCAACTAATGCATTCGTGAGCTTAAAAAAAATTTCTGGAAATAATTTGTGCACTTATGGTATTACATGTGAAAATTTCTTGAGGCGAGGCTGGTGTGAGAGTAATTGATTGTTCTACCTGATTGTGCAGGCTGCATGTACTTGATATATATTTTCCAAAATAAGAATTAAGTTTAACTTTGATCACTTCAACAAAAAATTCAACAAAATTGTTAGAAATAGTTTGAGTGTCAGTGCACAGTTCACCATTTATCATTAGAGATATGCTGTTTTCACGATCTTTACGATTTAGCTGGTCATTCACAACTTGCCATATTGCTTTGCGGCTGCGATTACCTTTTTCTATTTTTGAAGAAAAATATAGTTTTTTGCTAATGTTTATGCTTGTATTTAGTTCTATTTTTTTGCTTTTATATATTTTGAGTAGATTATGATCTTTCAAGCTTGCGGCTAGCCAGTACAAGTTATTTAGATTACTATTTTTTTCTCGATGCTCTCTAGTCAACCATCTTTTAGCCGAATTAATAGGGTTATTTGAAAATGTTGTTACAGGGCAAGCAATGTCTAAGCATTGAACGAAAGAGTCAATAAAAATTGTAAATGCTATATTAATTTCATAATATGCTATGCTGTTCCAGGCTATTTTAATAACGAGGTGTTCTAGTTGCAGAAGGTTATTATTTGAATATACTCTATTTTGAGTGATAGTTGGTGTCACGGGAGTATTTTTTGCAGTGCATATTTTCATGACTTGGGCTAAGTGGTCTGCAACATTCGCATTCACCGAGAAGCTGGTGTAGTCACACTCAGGCAAATTTGAAACTATGTAATCTATTTCTGATTGGGAAGTTTGATTATTGATATTAGTAACTATTCGGGTAGCACCATGACATCATTTCTTTAGGCCATAAGATTCAAATAGATCGAATAATATATCGCGTTCTGGCGATTGTTTTAGTGAATCAATGTTGATGTCACCACACAAAATAATGTTGATGTACATATTGTTTAGATATTTTAAGATTTCGTACAGATAATCAAAGCACAATTGAACAGTCCCTGAAGGTGATCTATAAATACTCACTAATGCTATTTTTGCCGAGGTAATTGTAATGGATACTGCACAAACTTCCAGACTCATTTCAACACAGAATCTTGCTACGTCAATGTTGACAATTTTGTGGCCACTTAAAGAAGGTGATCTGATAAATATTGCTGCTTCCCCACCAACATGTTCCATCCTGCAGAAGCTTCCAACCAGGGAAAAAAGTTCATCCTGTGAGCACCAGTGTTCTGAAATACATAATATATCAATTTCGTGTTTACTACAGAATAAGTTAATGAGGTTTGTTTTGTTTTTTATGCTTTGAGAATTTACATGTGCTATTTTAAGATTATTAAATGCGATGCAATTTGAATACTTATCCGAATCAGTTTGATGATAGGACTTTTTGTCATCTTTGTTTTTGGCTAAGAATTGATCTGGAGTCAAAATTACTTTGGCTTTGGCTTTTGCGATCAACGTAGTGTCTGTTTCGATACCCGTCAAAGACTTTTCTAAACCTTCGAGCACTAAAAAGTTTTCCACTGCAAAAGGCCAATCATTGTAATTGTCTCGACCGGTTAATTTAGGAACACTTGCTAAATAATTCACTGCCATTCTGATGCACTCAAATAGTCAATAAAAATGTTATGCCTTTGAAGAATATCAATCCTCGGCCCATAACCTGATAAAATTATTGGGTATAACGAACTAAAATGATCCACGCTATTTGAGTAATCTGCATCGACTAACTATTTATTTGGATAACTGGCGAACAGTGCATATTACAAGTGACATACATATTATCTAGTAATACAACTAGATGTCGCCTCTTAGAAATATTTAAACTTATATTCTAACATTTTTGAAGTCTTGAAAATACTTCTTCTAATTTTGAATTATGGTCTACTAAACTTGTGTCATAGACGACATTATCGTCTAGATATACAAAACATTGTATTCCTTGAAGACCTGTTAATACACAATTCATAAGCCTCTGAAATGTAGTGGGCGACCCTTTCAGGCACCCTAAGATACACATAGTGACCAGGAGGAGTACTAAATGCCTGCAATCTTCATTCAAAACTATCTGGTGAAATCCTTCTGCTAAATCAATAACACTAAAATACTTAGAATGGCCTAATTGGTCTAAAATTGAAGAAATATTTGGCAAGGGAATTGCATATCCTACCGCTTGATCATTTAATTTCCTAAAATCAATGACAACTCGCCATTTTTTATTTCCATATTGATCAGATATTTTTGGTACAATTAGCAAAGGTGAATTAAAAGGCGATTTACTCGGTTGCATGAGTTTGTTTTTAAGCATGTCATTGACCTGACGATCAATTTCCAAATTCTGACTTTGAGGCAACCTATATGGCTTAACAGACCGACAAATAATCATTATTGATTCTTGTTCGTCTGAATTCATATGAAAGGTATTTATACTTTGCTAAAGAGGACTTAATCTATTTACATTTGCGAAATAGAATTTAATCTATTTACATTTACATCTTGGGAGATTTACAAAATATCATAATTATTCATATCTTCAAATTGAGGTTTAAGCTAATCTTTATTTAATCTTACTTCGTTTTTGGTCAAGTTCACTATGCTGACGCAACACATTTGAATTTCAGGCAAAATTACACAATTTCCTAAATAGACGCCTGATTGTATTTCTTTAGATATACCACAGATAAGTATACAGATAGGCTGTTCTCCATCTTTATTTGTTTCGCTACCTATTCAGTTCCCTTCAACCCGCGTGTATTTTAAATTGCCTACATCTAGGAGGAAAACCATAGAAATCTGTTGTAAAACGTGGTAAAACATTTATTTAATTTTGTTGTGAAATAAAACACTATAATTTGACGGATGGTTTTAGAAATTGTATCTGGACGTGGGGTGGCAACTGTCTTTTAATTTGAAATTGGAACCCCCCATAGGATTGGCCTAAAATATAGTGGTAGAATGCAATTCACATGTTATTTTTTTTGTAGCGCCTAACCAGTAGCCACAAATTGTCTGTGGTGTAACGGTATGTTTTTTGTTGTATTAGAGTTGTGGAGAAGTTGTGTGTATTAATTGGTTGATTGGGTGTGGTTTGGGCCATATGTCGATGATTTCATATTAAGTGGGGCGGTCGGAAAGCAACGCTAACTAGATGTCGCCACATTACAATTTTATTTCATACTTTTTAGCTAAAACACGTAAAAAGTTATGAATTACAATATATTTTTCAAAAAACAATTAACAACCCAAGCTCATGTATTATTATGTTTATCAAGTTGTGCCTTGGTTAATTATTTATTAAATTTTGAAGTTTAAAATTTTTTCTATTTATTTTTCACAACTCGTGTTAACAGAAGCCCAAACAAGTATGTCAAAATTTATCTCTAAAAGTTCAAAGCATATTTTGCAGTAATTTGACTAAAAAGTATGAATCAAATGTGGAATGGTGCAAACTGTAAAAATTTTAAATGACATTTAGTGCCATGTTAAATGCCATTTAGTTCGATAAGCTAATCACAGATGGCTCCTAATCAATATAATACCGTACAATATTGTGTTTGTGCACCTAGGCACACTTAGTGACGAGTGTAACTCTATACTTTTTGATTAGGTATAAAACAAAGAATAGAGATGTACTATTATTATGCAGAAGCATATATGTATTTTTTGTTGCGATTGTAATACATATGCTGAAAATGTTAGAAAGCAGATTTCTTTGGGTTAATTAATTTTCCTCAACAGAAACCGCTTTTATAAAAATAAATGTGTACACAGCGCATTCTAGAAGAAATCGTTTGAAGTAGCTCCGGACAACCATCTTCTTTACACACTTGTTCTAAATGGGCGTGACCCAACGCTCGTCTTAAGTTATTAGAGTATTATATTATTTTGCAACGCCATCTACCATAGGATAGACATTCCGTTCTACAGAAACAGCGCCTTTAGTTTAGTTTTTTAGTTTAGTTTATTTACGTTCATAGAAAAAAGTTATTGAACAAGTCAAAATAGACAAAATACATACATTTGTACAATAGATACAATGATAGTGACAAATAATAATTTAATACGATACAATAAAAATTAAAAATTGATGTATAGCTATACAATACAATTAACAATAGGTAATTTTCATGCTATAAACTCACAAAGGGCCACCTGAAATCGTCGACCGTATAATAGCATTCTCTCAATAAAAACTGTTTTATGGGTTTTTTAAATAAATGAACATTTTTTAGTTCTTTAACTGAATCGGGTAATTGGTTAAATAATTTTAATCCTCTTAGGATGGGTGATTTATCATAAGTTAGTTGAAGCTTACGGAATGGCATATGGAAGTGAATCGAATTGTTAGTGACGCAACTAGATTTGTGATTGTATTAAAGTTCAAGTATTAAAATACATGGTAAAGTAAGAATTTTAAACTCTTTATACAACTCCTCGCACGGGTGAGTGTGGTTGACGCCAGCTACAGTGCGCAAGACTCGTTTTTGACACCGAAACACACTCTCCAATTTTGAGGAGAAACCCCAGAGTAGAATTCCGTATGCTAATCTGGATTGAATGTTAGCATGATAGAACATGACTAGTTGAGGAACCGATAGTGCACGTTTTAAGGCTCTGACTTGAAAGCAAATCGAGCTCAGCTTTTTGATAAGCTTTTCGCAGTGGGGATTCCACGAGAGAGTATTGTCTAATATTATACCAAGGAACGGTGTATTGTCTGAAGGTTGGAGGATATTTCCACTTAGCTCTAGTTCTAGAGGTTTTAGGTTTCGTTTTTGGACAGTGTGAAATCTTAAGAAAGCAGTTTTGGTGGTATTTAGAAATAATCCGTTTGCGTTGAACCAGAGCGATAACTTTTGGCAAACTATGGGCAGATGAAGGTTCCAATCTTGATCAGTTTTAAAAGAAACTAGTATAGACGTGTCGTCGGCGTACATGATTAACGTTTGATCAATAATCGCGGGAAGGTCGTTTATAAATAGAATAAACAGAATAGGTCTTAATATAGAACCCTGAGGGACTCCTATATTAGTTTCTATGCTTTCAGATCGGAATTTTTCCAGATGTTTGCCTGATTTATGCAAGACTTGTACAACTTGTGTACGACCACGCAAGTAAGACTCAAACCATAAATAAGCAGAGCCACGAATTCCGTAGCGAAATAATTTATCTAGTAAAGCATTGTGATTAACACAATCGAACGCCTTACTGAGATCGCAAAATATCCCAACAGGGCATTCGCCCGCGTCTATTTTATCAAGTAGATTGTTTAAGAAGCTTAGGGTGGCGGTGAACGTTGACCCACCATGCCTAAAACCATGTTGAGAGTTGTCTATTTATTGACATGTAGAAATGTTAATAAACGTTTTAACATACAATATTCGAACACCTTAGAAAGAGCAGGTGCAAGACTAATTGGTCTATAATTTTCAGTTAGATGAATGATAAGAGATATAGGAATGATAAGAGATTTTTATAATACTGAAGCAAATAAGCCTTCTGAGAATGAACAATTTATTATATGAGTAAGTAGGAGGGAGATAAACTGCGCTGATTTTTTTAACAGTGAGGCAGGAATATCGTCAAGGCCCGCAGATACTTTATTTTTGAGTTTTGTTCGGAGAATAGATTCAATTTCCAACTGTGAAAAAGGAGTAAAAAATAAGCTATTTTTAATACTATTGTAGTGTGAAGCCCCTACAGTGACTTTGGGAATGTTGTTAGTAAGGTTCATTGGAGCCTCATTAAAAAAATGATTAAAATTGTTAGCAACGAGTTGTGGGTCGTCCAGTGAATCTGCATCTGTGTTTAGGTGAAGATTCTTATGTTCAGTTGTTTTACCAATCTGCTCATTGATAACCTGCCAAGCAGCCTTTGAGACATTATCAGAGTTAAAGATTTTATTTTGAAAATATTTTTTTTTTGTATCCGTTATTAACATCTTATGAGATTCTTTCAGGTATATATTTTTCAAATGTGTAAATTGCCTCTGTAGGTTATAAAGATCTCTTAGCTTTGAGCTTGAGTCTTTAATATTGTTATTAATCCATTTATTTTTCTTGTTGTAAGTGTTAAGAGATTTTATGGGAAACGCATCCTCAAAACAGGACTCAAAAATATTGTTAAATTTATTGAATTTGTTTTCTGTATTACTTTCGAGGTAAATCTCCTCCCAACAACTCAGTTTGATTAAGTCGCAGAACGCATCAATATTATTTTTAGAGAAAATTCTTTGCGTCACAACGCTTTGAATATTATTTAATACCAGTGTCAAAAAGTATGGTTCTGTGATCCGAGAAAGTGTTGCATTCAACCAGGCATTCACCCGTGCGCGGAAAATTAGTGTAAATTTGGTCAATGACTTACTTAAGGTTCGAGATTATATGAGGAGAGAAGCGTATTGAGTTCGTTGATTTCAGTTTTTGTGAGTCTGCAAAGGTTAAAGTCGCCGCATAGCAATAATGGTTGATTTACCTTAAATAAACAATCTAAACATTCGTTAAGGTTATTGAAAAATATTTCAAAGTTACCCTCTGTAGCGATAGCAGCATATTATGACAAAACTATTGTAACGATTCATAGACCATTTTGTAACACATAGTTTGATGTGGATTTCGTGGCAGAAACGAGATAAGTCTATTGGTTTGGTGTGTAGGGTAGCTGCAGACCAGATTGCAGCACCCCCTCTCTTGTGTGTGTCTCGGTTAAAGCATAAAGCAGGTATAAATCCGGGAAACTGTAGTGAAACGATATTTTTATTGTTGGCCCAAGTTTCACTGATGCAAATAAATTTGACACTTTCGTTTAGGTTACATACAGTAAGTTGATCTATCTTAGCGTTGTTTAAGCCTTGTGCATTGAGTAGTATTAGGTCGTAATATTGTCCAATTTGGTGGCGATCTGAGTAAAACGCCCTCCCCGTGGTGGGCGTTGTACTAAAAAAAAGCCATCTCTTGTCGAGCGTTGTCAATATCAAAAATGCGAAACCCATTGCCCTATACCATGGCACATTTGTATATAACCTTATCTGTGGATATATGTACAATGACGGCCAAAAAAAAAACGCAACACCTAATATTTCCTTTTGTAAATACAACTTTTTAGCATACTTGATATTAGTCACATATTTATTGTCAGTGTCAAAACAATTTTATAATAAATTATTACAAAAGACCTAAATCCTTCAAATAAATACTTCAATCAAACACATTTAACCAACCTTTAAACACATTTAAAGGTTGGTCATTGCGAGAAGTTGCTGCAGAATAAAAAAAAATATTTTTTTTAAAACGTTGAAAGATTTTAATATAATAGCTATTACAACACTTAAAACTTTTAAAATTACGTTTAAAGGTGTTGCGTTTTTTTGGCCGCCATTGTACATAAAGATTCCTTCTCGTTTTTAATATGAACTCTAGCGATTATTTCACTACGAGGCGGAACAATAACAACTGAATTTGAATTTTTCATATAAATTAACTTCATTCTTATTGTTTATGAGAATTGTTATACAGAATTTATTGTAATCGATACTAACTTTATAGTGAGAAAAAAAATCTTTGCCTAAAAGACCATCATAACTTCTTAATGAAAATGATTTTGGAACTATTTGAAAACCTTGCGTAATGATGGTTTTCCCACTCAACTTTATTTGCCCCATTGCTAACCCGATTGTTTTAATTGCGCCTTCGGTTATACCTGTTAACTTCATTCTACGTTTTGGGCCGATGAGAGTACTATCATGAGTACTGAACAACTTTAATATTGAGCATTCAGCTCCTGTGTCAATTAAGAATTTTGAATAACTATTTGTTCCTAGGGATAGGTGCACATTAATACCGGATAATTTCAATTTAGTAGTTTGTTTATTAAGAGTTAGAGTTTTCAACATTTTATGAGTTTCTGCATTATGATTTGGATCATTAGAAATTTGATTATAATTCGAATTTTGTTCTTCCGACTGAAAAACGGCTGAGGGTACACAAGAATTTAGAATTTCCCCCTAATGCTCTGTATTCGAATTTTTGTTTATAGGTTTAGACAGTTTCCTTGAAATCTCGTGCTCTCATGCCGTTGCCCGACGGTACTGGCACCAACTCGTTTTTTGAATAATTTGAATTGTAAGCTGTAGTTTTTTCTTTCTCTTTTTGTTCATTATAAATTCTTTTCTTGCAATCTCTAATATGATATGATTACAATAATGACAACTTTTATTGTCCAAATCAATTTTATTAACATTTGGTTCAGATTTTACTTTTGGATAATTTGGCAGGTTATTAAGATTTGTGTAACAATTATTAGAAGTATGTCCATTTTTTTGGCATTTTTGACATCTTAAATTTGCACGTTGTGTTCCTGAATTAAAATTTCCTATTTGTGAAGTATTTCGTTTACCTACATAATTTCGTTTTTCTTCAACAGCAGCTTAGATAGCGTCCGTCAAATTATCGAATCGCGATGCTTTTATTATAAATTTTAAATTATACGAGAATCCTTCTTGAAATTCTCGAAGAGCGAATTTATTATTCAATCTTTGAACAATTACACGGGTTTCCGGGCCTTCGGCAGCCACACGCGCATCTGTTAGCTCTTTTTTTTAACTTGATCATTCTATTACCAAAACTAACATCTTCATTAAATTTTTGACGACAATTTATTAATTCGGCTAAAATTTGAGGAATTGTTTGCCTTTCTCAAAACTGATTTTGCAGCGCGGTTTATAAAGTATTTATAAAGTATTCCAATCATTAATATCATCTCTGTGTTAGATTACATTATATGCCTCTCCGCTAAGTTTCGCTTTAAAAATATTAATAACTATATCTGTATCTGCGCGAGTAGTACAGGTGGCATTTACAACATCACAACAAGAAATAAATCTATGTATTGTAGCTTGTCATACCCGGGTCTGCCATGCTTTTGCACAAAATTAAATTATTCAAAAATGGTCTACGTTGTGCGAGGTTCGTTTTCAAGTTTCTTGAGACTTGAGAATAAAACACGGACATAGGTGCACAATAAGTTTATTGACCACATCGTTCTTCAAGTACACAACATTACAAAAATAGCGTATATACATGTACCGATGATAAAATCTACAAACGGGACTACTTGATCCCTCCTCCCGATACACATGTATCCACAAAATTTAAGCATTAGGGCGTACTATCGCCACGTTCAGATATTTCATACCCCGTATCTCCAGTTGGTACTCCTCCCATGGGGTTAGACCGTATGCTAGAAGAGAGGGTTAGTAACATAACATCATACATACACAAAAACAATGATTGTACATACTCTATGGAGCCTTACGCTGCGCAAAGAGTACTACAATCCGAAAATGGTCTCTAGTCACCCCTTGAGTTCGAAGGGGAGGCAAGCACAGAGCTCATCGGCTAAGTACCAACTATCTGCGTGACACAGATTCCCGCGTTGAGAGATACTCATGCTAACCCTAAAAGGTCTGAGGCATTAGTATCTGAACGCTTGGATAGGCGCGAAGAAAACCGGATATATGGATAAATCTCTCGATTAAATTAATATTAAATAAATAAGATCAAAAGGCACAAGATCGATGTATCAGTACAATTAGAGGAACACATGCATGTACCGCAAACGTACCTATAATTAGGTCACTCGTTGCTTGCTCAACGTGATCCATCATTAGCTTCTATGTAGGCTTTCGATATTCGGCGAAAAACTAATATCACAAATTTAATTGATTTCAAACGAGATCCCACTAGCCATTTGTTGAGCAACGGGTCTTCGACTTACTCGGGCCCACTCGCCAACGCGAGGTACCCTGAATAGTTCGAAACCCGCAACCCTTATCGACGGTACCACGGAAAAGCACAGACCCACTCGAAAGCTCGAGGCATCCGACGCTCTCTGTGGCCTCCATACAGACCCACTCGAGTACTCAAGGCGTCAATGTATAGAGTTTACCGTTCGAACACCTGCTGATACGTTTCAAGAAGTGTCGGACAAGCCAGATATGGACCCACATATGGCATCCTACATCAACTTATAATTTTGTCCAGACCCGCTCGGTAATGCGAGGCGTCGATGGACAAAACTCCAACACTTGATTGATAAGTTTCAAGAAGTGTCGGACAAGCCAGATATAGATCCACTTGAGAATTCGAGGCATCCTATATCGACTTATAATTTTGTCCAGACCCGCTCGGTAATCCGAGGCGTCGATGGACAAAACTCCAACACTTGCTTGATACTGGAGGTTTAATCAAGAAATACATCGACCCACTCGCGAACGCGAGGCGTCAAGATGTATACCCCGATTGAAGCAACTCACTCAGACCCACTCGTTCTCACGAGGCATCGATGAGTGGTTCGCCGCTCCGACTCCGGGCTAGTAGGTCTTACCAGTTGGCCAGGTCGCGGACTATCTGCCAAATTTCACCACTTCCACGCTATTTAAAAAGAGCGAAGGAAGGGAACGGTTCAGGTGGGAGACCGATGCGGCAGAGTGGGATTCGTGCGAAAGTAGGGAACCGACCGTGCTCGATCCCACTCCTCCTGGCACCACGACTCGCAACTCTTCCGCTAGATGGCAGGCACTGCTGCCATTAAAACCGCGAATTTTTGAATATGGGAGTGGAACACTTCAGTCTCCTCCTCACATGGTGAATAAAACATAGTTGCTATGAGCTATGGGAAACAAATCATATTTGAAAATGCTAACATAAACAAAAATAAACTCTCCAACAGCAACAGACATCAAATAAACAAGAACCTCCTTCTACACAAAAATAAAATCAAAATAAAACAAAGATATGTTTGTCCCACGCTAAACGAACAAAATATTATACTCCTACATCGATGAATAGATGAAACTATAAACAACCGTAAAACTAAGAAAAATAAACACTTCCCTGTACAAAATGAGATCAAACTTAAAGTAATATTCTATAAACAAAACGGTAACTATTTACAAAGAAAACCTAAGGGAAAATAAAACTTTTTTTTTTCTGTCATAACGCTCTAATAAAATTCTTCTTCTAAAACGAATGAGATCGAAGAGAATGAGATCGACCGTACACTGCAACCGAACATACACCGCAACCGCGCACTCTTCACTTACAGACCGCACATATTATTCCCTGCTGGTTTGATGTTGCTTGTTATGTACCCTTCGGCGTCGCTTGTTCCGGTCCCGTCGGCGTTGATGCCCCTTACCGGTGTGGCGTTGCGGGATTGTGCGGCCCTGCTCCGAGATGTCATTTTCGGTTATCACAGCCAAAGGGGTGGCCTTATCCGGGGTTGGGCTAGCCCCTTGAATTCCTGACGGCTGACTAGCGGAGGAAGCCGATTGATGGCCTGCGAGACTGGACGGCTTCCCTGGACTACCCGAAAAAGTGTGGACACTTCGTAGCAGCGGTAAAATTTCGATCTCGGCACTCGATCAGGGGCAAAACCGTGGGGGTTGAGCAGATAGATTTGTTTGACGGGTTGTGCGGCATAAAGTAATTTATAAACCGCCAGTCTGGGATCCTTTCCTTGATGGGGTAAGTCCAGAGTCGCGGTCCGCATCTTGCTCGGGTGCTGGATGGTATGGCACTAAATTGGCGGCATTGAAGTTCCCTCGTGCGGTGTGATTTAGGTCACGCAGTGAGTAGGTGTTAGGGTGGGGGACGTCGTGAACTCGGTAGGGACCATCGTAAAGTAGACTGAACTTTTGTGCGATGCCACTACTTGCATTAGATTGAGGATTTAATTTTAGCAAAACTAAATCGCCTACGGCAAATTTGTAGGTGGGTCTCTTCTGCTGTCGCAACCTTCTCAATGACATCTTGATCAATTGGTTTTTTACTTCGGCTTTAATTTCGGTCAAATCTTTGGCGGGCACTTCGGGGAGGACTTCTTTTATAGCATCATCAAGGGACAGATGTGGTTTCTTCCCTGTCAATATTTGGAACGGTGCATATCCGGTACTACTACTTGGCAGGTGGTTAAAACAATTCTCGATGTTGGGAATATACTTGGCCCAAGATGGGTGGTCTTGGTGACAATAAGTCCGAAAGAATCTCCCCAATTCCTTCATATATCGTTCAGCCGGGTTGGAGCTAGCGTGGCGAATTGAAGAAAATGTGGGGCGGATGTTTAATTCCTGGAGGCGCTGCTTCCAACGTTTGGAGGTGAATTGTGTGCCATGGTCACTGAGTATCGTTTGGGGTTTATATATCGGGAGTAGTTCCTTCTCGAGTCTGTTTAAAGCTGCGACGGTGTTCGCTTTCTTCATGGGGAATAATTTTACGAACTTAGAAAAGATGTCTACCGCTACAAGAATGTAGCTTACACCACCCCTGCTAGGGGGTAGCGGTCCAAAAAAATCCACTGCTACGATTTGTCCAACTTCTTCTGTCAGTATAGGTTGAAGGGGTCCTATAAACTTTTGGTTCGGCTTTTTTGTCTTTTGGCACAGTTCACAGCCACGCAGTATTTCATGGATTCTTCTGTACATCCGGGGCCAATAAAATTTTTCTTTCATCACGCTGAATACCTTTGCGGCACCGAAATGTCCCATTTCAAAATGGTAGTGCCAAATCACTTTTTCTTGTAGTTGTATCGGAAGGACGATAGTAGACCGATTATAAAAACTGCAAAAATGGTATAAAATATTTCCTTCGAATCGGTATTGTTTGGTCCAGTGATTGGTCTGTGCACCCTGGATTTTTTCTTTGATGGACCTTAAAAATTCGTCTTCTTCTTGGTGTTGCTGTAGTGTTTCTAAATCGTGAATAACTTCTTGGGTGTTAGGTACCCGGAAAGTGGCGACTAGTGGGTGAGGCGTAATGACCGTACCGTCATCGCAAGGGAAGCGCGATTGCACATCGGCCACAATATTTTCCCTGCCCGGAATATGCTGGACGGTGTAGTCGAACTGTTGTAAAAACAACAACCATCGGGTGATTCTTTCGTTTAGATAGCGACATTGTTTTAAAAATATTAAAGCCTGGTGGTCTGTTTTGATGGTGATGGGAGATGATCCTATAATGACCCGAAATTTCCGTAACGCACAGATAATGGCCAACAGTTCCTTTTCGGTGGTCGTGTAGTCCAGCTCTGCCCCTTTCAAACTTCTACTGTAAAAGCCAATGACTCCCTGGTTGTCATCCTCGATTATATGGAACAATACGGCACCCATACCGTAAAGTGAGCTATCGGTTTCTAGGTAGAAGGGTTTAGTGAAGTCCGGGTGTTTTAGAACGATAGTTTGTAGAAACCTCTTTTTAATTTCGTTGAATACTTTTTGTTCCTGCTCTCCCCAGGACCATTTGGCTGACTTCTTCAGCAAGTGGCTAAATCCGGCCGCCAAGGCTCCATAGTCTTGACAAAACTTTCGGTAATAGTTGCAGAGGCCTAAGAAGGAACGTAGATGTTTCAACTTCTTGGGTGGGGGAAGTCTTGAATTGCTTGGATCTTCTCGGGATCAGTCGATATCCCTCCGGGAGATAAAATGTGGCCCAGGAAATTGATTTTTTTATTATTTATGAAGGACCAAAACGCCTTTGGATCTTTCTTAATATTAGTTTCCATCGTGTTCAAGTATTCAGCGTAGCAACTCTTTATGTTCTTTTTTAGTGAGCTGACACAGCTCCTGGTAAAGAACATGAAAATTAACTTTTTTGTAATTTAGTAGCGGTAGTATATTTTTTGCAGCAGGTTTGGTGTTGGAGGTGAAAGTGTTGGATAAACAAATAGATAAGGATGGGTGATAAGGATCTTCGTTGGTAAGTATGTAAAGTGGTGCGGAGATAATACAGGGGTGGTTGTGGAAAACAAGATCTAAGCATTTATTTTGATGGTTTTCTATATGATTGCATTAGTGAAGATTCAAAAGACCGACCATATTTTGTATGTGCTTGTGTTTGGGATTACTATTTATATCGCAAACATAATTAGCAAGGTTAAAATCGCCCAGAATTAATAGATTACAATCATACAGATGCTGCATGGATTCAAGCGTATGACAGAATAGCTCGTAGTGATCAACTGATGTGTTTGGCGGAATATAGGTGACCAAAACATACAAATATGTGCCGCAAAATTTAATTTTTGTGCAGAGTATATCAATAAATGAAATTTCAACTGGAAGATCTACCGGTATTTTGTGCGATGTTAAGTTTTTGCTATGCGCAAGCATCACACCACCGCCACGGGTAGTGTTTGATAGCGCAAAGTTTGTGTCACATCGGTGAACGTTAAACAAATGCTGGTCGAAAATTTCAGAATCTGAGACACCACTATGCTGAGACACCACATGTTTCCGTGAGGGCTACTATTAAATTGTCGTTGTGGTTTAAGAGTGTAGATTGGTATATTTGCGATAGCTTGGTGTTGAGACCTCTGACGTTCTGATAGTAGCAGGATAGGGAGGGAAGTGCGCGTTTGTTTACATTGATTTGTTTATTTTTCTGAGCGGAATTTACAGAATTTGTCGGAATTTGCTAAGTTTGACGGATCTGTCGAACCTGGTTGCTACAAATCTACAAGTATACCGGATTTGAAATTCATATACCGGATTTGTTTTCCGTATCAAAAAACGCTATTTTAAATCGAGGATCTAGGATTGTTGGTATAACATAGAATTTGTTTTGAATGACTGAACTAAATCTATTATTAAGTCCTAGCAGCAGGTCATCTCTCATTGTTTTTACGCCAAGAAACATATTTTCTTCATCTTCGTTGTCAGTCAAACACCGTTTTAAAGCTGCAATAGTTGGTATAACTTCCGATATAAATGCAATATTGGAACTCATTTGTTTTGTAATTTCCTCAAAAGGCTGTAGTAAACTAAGCAATGATTTCATTAAATTCCATTGATTTGGGTTTAGAGAAATTAAATTATGATCCGCAGCGTAGATATTCAGAGGCCTCTTTTGATCTTCTATTCTTTGTAGCATATAGAAAGTGGAATTCCACCTAGTTGATACATCTTGCACAAGCTTTTTTGGTGTAATATTTAATTCAGTCTGAATTTTTTTCAGTTTAAAACATGCTGCTGGCGAATGATTAAAATGCCCAACTAGTTTTTTGGAAACTGCAATTAAGTCGATCACAGATCTTTGTGATTTTATGCAATCATTTATAATTAACTGCAAAGTATGAATAAAACAAGAAACACTGTCAATATTAGCATCCTTGCAACCTCTTACAATATTGGCACCACTATCTCTAATTATCAAGTGTATTTCTCTTAATGATATGTCCCACATATTTAACATTTCTAAAATTTGATCTTTAATCATTGCGCCTGTATGGCTTCCTTGAAAATGTTTACAGTTTAGAACAACTTGATTATGTTTAAAATCGTCACCCAGCCAGTGCCCAGTGAAGCTGATAAAACTCTCGTTAGTGTGCTTGCACGTCCAAATATCTGTTGTACAAGAAACAGATTTAGCGTCTTTAATTTGGGTTTTAATGCACGCTACTAGTCTTTCATAAATATCAGGTACAATTGTATCCGAAAAATATCTCCTTGATGGTAATTTATAATTGGGAGAAACATGTTGCATTAATCTCGAAAATACAACATTTTCAACTGTCAAGTAAGGAAGATTGTCCAGCGCTAACATTTCACCAATATTATAATGAATAGCTCTAGCACGTTTGTCATTTATATCCCATTTTGTATTTTTTATCATTAATTCATTCAACGTTGGCTGTTTTAAAATCTGCTTTGACGTACCTGGTGTGGCTAGTTGATTTTGCAACTTCTTATTTGATTCTTCTAAGAAACTCTTAAATTCAGAGTTATGCATTCGATTAATGTGATTTGTTAATGGCGTTGTAGAAGCATTCTTTCCCGATCCACCTCGAGAAATATTTTTCTTGCATAATTCACAATTTGCATACTTTGGGTCATCACACAAAGTAAAAAACTTCTATATTTCACTTTTTTTTTTCCATTATTGGCAAATATTTTATAATAAACAAGTCTAATAAATATCTACAAATTAGTCTAATAATGTCCATATAACATGTGAAGGTGAGTGTAAAAGCTTCTATACAGCTTATATTGCAAACGCGCAATAGAAAATAGCTACAACGCGCATGATTATCTAAGATTCGGTATCCGGCCGAACCTTACTCAAGATCCGGCCTAAAACCGGATCTTTAAAAATGAGCCGGATCAGCCGGATACCGAACCTAAACCGAATATTCGGTGCATCTTTAATTTGAATCTATTAAGTGCAGTTATGTATACGTGACAGTTTTTATCCCAGACTTTTCTTAAAGAAGTAATTGTAAATCTATTTAACATAGATAATTTTAGAGAAATTGATTTGATTTCGAGGAATATTTTTATTTTAACCAAACTTGAATTCCAACGTAAATTTTGCGAAGAAGCAGAAGGTAACTTAATTACATTGACATTGCAAAAGTTTGAGGATGACATTGAATACGACTTAATTCATATTTATATGACTGATAAGACTGAAAAATAATTTTACAAGGGCTCAAAATTTTATCAATATTTTGAAAAAATTGTTGAATCTACTAAACTGGATTTTGAAAACGAAAATGACGAGAGAAATAGTTTTTACAGCCCGAATCAAATTATACGTTTTTTCAGCCTTTAGAGAATCGAGAATCGAGAAAATAATATTACGCCTTAGATATAACAATATCCAATGATTGTTCTCAGTATTGACTAGAATTATTATTTTTTTGTTTTCAAAATATCGAGTTTCCAAACGCCTGCAAAAAGAATTTACTGTTTCACAGACCAAAATTTTGACACTGCTATTAATATTATGGTTAATCAATTTAAAGTAAAAGTCGATGATAAAATTATCCAACCACATATTATTAGAATCATTCGACGGCAACAAAGTTTCAAAACCTGAATAGTTCAGAAACTCTTTGTCAAGTTGACAAACAATATATTTTTTTCGAAATTTTTTGGAGTTAAATCTAATTTTACTTTTTGGACGTGATCTTTTTTTTTTCTAAAAATTGTTTTCGAATAGAATTTGCTTTTAAATAATTATGGGCCCGCTTTCGCTTTTTGCTCCAAGATTCCACATCCATTTTGATTTGCTTACTCTTTATGCAACATCTTTTTCGCGGAATGTTTGGTCGCGATTCTATATATACAGATCGACTAACGAAAACCGTAACATAGGGATTTCTGTTCACGGATGGTGGGGGTCGGCGAGTGAGGTACGGGTGCATATCAATCGGGTAAACTCGATTTTTATTCAGTGCGCTCCCACAGGTACTGGTTCTAAGACGACGTTCATTCTGCCCGGAAATAATTTACGTTCATTATGACATTTACATAACCATTTCAATAACTATTTTTTTTGCAAGAGATGTAATTGGTTCCCAAAAATTTCGTAAATATAATAATAATAAAATAAATATTAAACCTTTAACATTAATAATAATAAATAAATTCAATAATTTTTAGTTATTTAAAATAACTAAATGTTCTCCTAAAAAATTGTAAATTTAAACAAAAAGAAAATTAATTTATCAAATAAGACAAATAAATAAAAATACAATTTCTAAAAAAGAACAAAAAGACAAAGTTTTAAAATGGTTTGCAGCTCAACAAACGGCTTGATGCATCTTGCAAGCATTTGCGGACTGATTTCCTGTAAAGAAATTTCAATATTTAATCGCAACTCTACCAAAGTATTTGCCTACTGCTACTGAAACCCCTAAAATTTGAGATTTAACATGCTCCCAAAAAAATCCATTTAGAATTAAGTCCGGTGATCTTGCAGCCAACCAAATGATTCATCCATGATCAGAAATTACCCGGCCGGGAAAAGTGTCATTTAAGTACTGCTCGCAATTTTTTTGCAGAAAATCGTCTTGTTGAAACCATACTTTTTCTATTAAAATGTTAGGTAATTGTTAAATTGCAGGACAAAAAATGGTGTATTGAAAAATGGTGTATGAAATTTGGCTTGTTTTTTAAACTAGATGGATAAACAACTTTTTGCAAACAATTTTAAACTCACAACTGGCGAATTTTTTTCATTTGAGAGAAATATGTAAACGGTGAGCATTAGTGTTGTTTTGTAATATTTTATTTTATTTATTAAATTAATAATGAGTGAGTTAGAGAAAGAGGAAAAAATTCAAATTCTAAAGTGGTATCTGTCGGGTAACTTGATAAGGGAAACGATTAATTTGTTTATCGCGGCGTACGAAAACCCGCCTACTCCTTATATTAGAACCATTAATAAAATTATTAATGATTATAATCAACATGGATGTATTAATCCTAAAGCACATACACATGAAACTGAACCGGTTATACTAAATCGCGATATTTCAATTTGTGCAGGTGTTGAAGAAAATCCGGACCAACCGCTTGACAAAATTTCCCAACAAGTCGATTGTAGCAAGGAAACTGTTCGGCGAGTTTTGAAAAAGCACGGATACATATCTTACAAAGTCCAAAAAGCCAATGAACTTTTTCCGGACGATGAATTTCGCCGAATGGATTTTTGTACAACTGCAATGGAAATGGCGAACAAAGATGAAGATTTTATATCAAACATCTTGTTTACTGATGAATCGACATTTCCATTGCAAAGAAAACATAATCCTTCGGTTGTGCGAACTTGGTCCCAAACAAACAAGCATCGAACATACGTGGGGCGCACCCAATATCCGCAAAAACTAAATGTTTAGGCGGGCATATTGGGGGACCACATAATCGGTCCATTTTTTATTAACGGCAATTTACGCGGTCAAAATTATCTTGAGCTTTTGCAAAACCAAGTAGTTCCTACAATTGAACAATTACCTGACATTGCTATGGAAAACGTGTGGTTTCAATAAGACGTTTGTCCTTACACGGTTTTCGACTGGTACGTCAGTACCTAACCAACACTTTTCTTGGTCGGGTAATTTCTGGCCACGGAAACATTTTGTGGCCTGCACCGGACTTATCCCCAAATGATTTTTTTCTTTGGGGTATGTTAAGTCACAAATTTACGGATTTCAGGAGCAGCGGGCAAATACTTTGGAAGATTTACGGTTAAAAATTGAAATCTCTTTGCAAGGAATCAGTCCGCAAATTCTTGCAAATGTTTGCGAAGGTTTTTTATAACCGATTGGGATATTGCGTAGCAAACAGGGGTCAGATTTTCGAGCTTTTTCTTTAGCGGAATACCATTTTAGAATTTGTTATTTTATTTCATTTTTAGAAAGAGTATTTTAATTTATTTGTTTTATTGGATAAATTAGTTTTATTTCTCTTCTCTTTACTTTTTAGAATTTTTTTTTTATTTTTTCAGAAGAATTTTTAGTTCAATTATTAGTTTCATTTTATAAAAAGATTTATTTATTACTGTTGATTTTAAATAGTAAATATTAATTTCGTTATTATTACATTACAACATTTTTGTGAACTAATTACATCTCTCACAAAAAATATTATAAATTAGGTATTGGTATTTTTAGGTAAATGTTATAAGCCGCGTAAATTATTTCCAAGATGAACGAACGTCGTCTACATCCCAATAGCTGCGAGAGCGTACTGAATAAAACTCGATTTTCAACGATCGATCTCACCGGCACCCGTACCTCACTCGCCGACCCCCACCATCCGTGAACAGAAATCCCTATGTTACGGTTTTCGTTAGTCTATCTGTATATATGTTATGGCCTGACCATGTACAATTGCTGATATCAGTTTTAATACTTTGTTGCAATATAAATTACAAGATGCATCCTCTGTCTATCTAAGCTGGCACTTCCAGATTAGATTGTAATTGAATATTTTTGTTGTCTTATTCTGCAGACTTCGAATTTGACGGCTGATCTGCTAATTGTCACGTACAGATCAGGTTTTAAATGAAGAGTCGAATACTTTTAGTTTTTAAGTTTAGAATAAAATAAGTGCAGTTCGATTGTACTCTCCAAGTAGTTACGACCTTAATTTAATGGTGTAATATTAAGATCATTTTTTATTAACAAACACAAGTTTTTTTTTTCTCTCAAGTTCAATTTGAGAACGTAAAAGTGGCGCAGTCAGTAGGATTCGCGAAAATTTACCATTAAATTTCTTTTAAATTTTGTGGTTCAGCACTTAATCGCGAAAAGAATTCAACTACAACTACTTTTCCGAATTCAACTACACTTGTTCTACATCCTGGCTGAGGTCAACTTCACCCTTATTCAGGACATGGAATAATAATAATTGCTGTGTAAGTTGATTTTGTTTTTATCACTTTGCAATTGCAACCTTGAACATATTTGGAATTTGTTTGATTTTGAAATATAATTTTATTCGATATTATTCTGTTATCTCTTGTTCTCTTTTTCCTAAACTGTTAAACCCTATAATGGCAGAGTTTAGTTTGAAAGAATTCCGCGACATGATCCCACAATTTGATGGCGATCAAGCGCTTTTAAATGATTTTATTGAAGCATGTAGTTTTGTGGATGAAAATATTGATGAAAATCACGAAAATGCGTTAATTTTTATTATAAAAAGTAAACTGACGGGAAAAGCAAAAAGGTTCATTTCTTCACGAAACTTGGGAACTTGGAATGAAATTAAAGATTTATTAATCGGTCATTACGGAGACTGTTGTGATACAGAAGGTCTATTAAGAGATTTGACGTCATCGTTTCAAAAAAAATAATGAAACTCCTCGCGCTTTTGTACAACGAATCAAAGATTTATTGACTAAAATTAGAAGTACTGTAGTAGATAATGCATTGAACGCTGCAGAAAGGAACGCTTTGAACATTTCACATGAAAAAATGGCATTAAAATCGTTAGCGGGTTTGAGTGATCCGTTTGGCTCCATTATTCGTGCTCAAAAACCAAACAATCTTGAAGAAGCAGAGCAATTTTTAATTCAAGAAGAAAATATCGCATATTGGAGAAACTTTAGAATTTCTAAATCAGTAGCAAAACCCTCGAATTCTAATACTAACAGAAAGAAAATTACGGAAATAATTTCAGAAGTAATACACAGGGTGAATCATCTCACGGTGCGGTACCAATTTTTTTTTTGTAATTATTCTAAAAAACCGGGCCATTTATTGAATGATTGCTATAAAAGAAATTATCAAAATAGGGTTAATTCGAACAACTCTAATCAAAATCAAGCGGAGCAGAGACCATCCGTGATTCAGAGAAATCCGAATTACCGCAATAATTATACGCAAGGTCCCAGCAGATCTAATGTTAATCATTTAAGCTATCAAGTGAAGCAGGATCTACCGGGTGTTCTGCCTCCCACGGACCAACAACCCGATTCAGAGATATTGAATCAAGAATCTTTTTAAATACTATAATAAAGGTGCCGGTTAATTTATATTATATTATTAATAAAGCAGGAGAAACATTCTTAGTAGATTCCGGATCTCCAATTTCATTATTAAAATCAACAATTGCAAAAAAATATAATTATAATATAATCGAAGAAAATTTTACAATTCATGGTATAACTAATAATAATGCCAACGAATGCGACAAGGGGTACCAGTTAAACGGAAGCATATTTAAAAATGTTTATGAACAGAAATCATTTAAATTTTACTTAATTGAATTTAATTTTCCATTTGATGGATTGGTAGGATTAGATTTTCTTGAACATTTTCAAGGAATTATTAATATCCCTATGAAAAAACTAATTCTAAACTTTAAAGAGTTACCCTTGTTAAAAGCCAGTAATTTAATTGATTCAAAAATTATGGAATTAATTTTATTGTACCAGCGCGGACAATACAAACTATACAAATCCCTGTACGATCCCATAATTTAGATGAAGGAGTTTGTCCCGAATTTAAAATCAATGATAATCTGAAAATACCTAATTTTTTAGTTAAAATAAAAAACGGAAAGAATAACTACTGTAGTTAATATATCAGCAAATGATGAATCGATTGAAGTTCCTTTTCTAAATATTGAACCTATTCCAGAACTAAGCGAAAATATTCGGTTAAATACTTTAACGCTTAGTCCAGATCGCGAATCTAGAATTTTAGATCATTTGCGTCTCGATCATTTAAATGTCGAAGAGAGATTTGAAATTGAAAGTATTTGCTTAGCTTACAAAAACATATTTTACTTAGAAGGTGATCAACTAACTTTTACAAATCAAATCAAACATAAAATCAATACTTTAGAAAATAGTCAACCCATGTTTACAAAAACATATCGTTACCCACAAATCCATAAAGAAGAAGTAAAGAAACAAATAAATAAAATGCTCGAACAACGTATCATACAACCATCGGTAAGCCCTTGGTCAGCCCCTGTTTGGGTTGTTCCAAAAAAATCTGACGCAAGTGGAAAACAGAAGTGGCGTGTAGTCATTGACTACAGAAAATTAAATGAAATTACTATAGGCGATAAGTATCCGCTACCAAACATCGAAAATCTTTTAGATCAGTTAAACAAATGCCAATATTTTACAACACTTGATCTCACTTCGGGTTTTCATCAAATCGAAATAGAAAAAAAGGACGTTTCAAAAACTGCATTTTCCACTGAAAACGGTCATTTTTAATATCTGCGCATGCCCTTCGGGTTAAAGAACGCACCATCCACGTTTCAACGTGTGATGAATAATATCATGACAGGACTTCAAAACGAGTATTGCATGGTCTATATGGACGATATTATTGTTTATTCATCTACGCTTGATGAACATTTAAAAAGACTAACATCAGTATTTGATAGATTAGAAAAGTACAACTTTAAATTACAACCAGACAAATGGGAATTCCTAAGAAAGGAAGTCGCGAATTTGGGTCATTTAGTAACTAAAGATGGGGTAAAACCAAACCCCAATAAAATAGAAGCGATAATTAATTTTTTTATCTCTCGAAATCAAACAGAAATAAAATCCTTTTTGGGCATTACAGGATACTATAGACGTTTTGGCAAAAATTACTCAGAAATAATTAAACCATTAACAAAGTTGCTGAAAAAAAATGTTGAATTTAATTTTGATAAAAAAGGTTCCGAAGCTTTTGAACGGTGTAAAGTCTTGTTAAGATCATCCCCAATATTACAATATCTAAACTTTAACGAAGAGTTTGTTTTAACAACCGACGCAAGTAATTTTGCTATTGGTGCTGTTCTTTCGCAAGGGACGATAGGAAAGGATCTTCTTATTGCATATTCAAGTCGTACTTTGAACGGCGCAGAAACGCGTTATGACACTTCCGAAAAAGAATTGTTATCTATAGTATGGTCAATTAAACATTTCCGACCATATTTGTACGGCAGAAAATTCACTATTGTTACTGATCACAAACCGCTAATCTGGTTATTTTCAGTAAAGGATCCGGGTTTGAAATTAGCTAGATGGCGTTTAAAACTTGAGGAATATGAGTACAAGATTGTTCATAAGCCAGGAAAATTAAATAGAAATGCAGATGCATTATCTCGGATCAAATTAAGCACTTTGACTAGGTCAATTGTTAGTAAGTCAGATACAGATACAGCCTCAGAAAATGAAGAAGCTGAAGAGCTTTTTGATCAATGATATAAAGATTTTATAAATAAAAGAAAACACGAATCGTTGATTGATTTTAGAATGATCAAGGAAACAAACGACAATCTAACATTTACTTCTCATCATAATATAATAATGTTTATACCAGTGAATGAAAACTCTGAAGAGGGCTATTTGAGCGAACTTATAAAAGACACGACGTGCCCCGATCCAGAAAATCAAAATTTAAATTTAAATTCTTTATTAATAGTCAAGCAAAGTTTAAAGTTTCAAAATCGAAAATATTATATAATCCACATACCTAACTATAAATTGAGTTCCCTCAGTTTAAGGGATTGTTTTAATATAATCTGCAAAATTAAAAATAAACTACCTTCTAATGAGTACCATTTAGGTAAAATAAATCATCTACCACTACCAGATATACTCTCATTTGTTTTCAAAGAAAGAGAGATTAGTTTTGTTATTTGTAATAATACAGTCACAACACCGCCAGTCGAAGAAAGACAAAACATTCTTGAAAATTTCCATTCTAGTGAAACAGCGGTACATTGTTAAGGATCCCAACTCTTATTATTATAAGTATATACGAATATGTATTATATTAGCGATGTACCAATTATTAATGTCAGCATACTATTGCTATTAACCTTTTACGTATAATATTGCTTTATTGCTATCCTGTAATCGTGTTACAATTCCGGTGTCAATAAACATGATTGCAAATGAATCTCTTTTTTGTCTAAGTAATGAATTAAATGCAATCATGCAATCACATCAGAAATGTAAGATGATATATTATTGGTTCCCCACTTTGGGAACATCATGTAATTAGTTTAGATTATGACTTTTAATTAAATTGTTAAGTCACTACTGTTTTTACTTTTGTCTGATTTAGATCGGTTATTCGCTATATTATAGATTTAATAAACTAAGTACAATTAATATTGTCGGCTTTTATTCAACGAACCAAAGCAACCCAACAATTTGGTGTCAGGTGTGGGGTTTGGTTAATTTGCCCGTCGATAATTAGAAATATCTCTGAAATAAGTGTTAAATTTCTAAGACGCGAATTCCAATCCGTAAAGTGAAGTGGGTTTGGAAGCCATCCAAAGCAGGTTGTTGAAGATACATTAGCCAGGGTCTACCAAGGGTCTATCTGCATCCGATCAGTCAGTACATCAGAAGAAACTGTAAGTCAACCAAATTTTTTTTGTCTGCATCTTTATGCCATCACCGTCTTCATCGTACCACGACTTTAGTGAACACGACGAAGAAGATCTAGAATATTCTTTTCACGAGGAGTTAAGTGAACTATTTGATGAAAACAGTTTTGAAAGTATAATTTCAAATTCAAGCGAAGAACATAATTTTATCAATATGCCATTTAACGTTGATTTTGCATTAAAAATAATTCCCGAATTTAAAGGCATTCGGGATGATTTGCATAAATTTATTTCTTGTTGCGATCTTGTTTATGCAGGATGTACCGTACGTGCAGATACGGATTTATTTATTAATATTTGTAAAGCTAAATTAAGTGGTGAGGCATATAGTTTAATCAAGTATCGCAATGATATCACTGATTGGGATACGTTAAAAATTGCATTACAAAATCAATTCTTAGAACGCCGAACTATTGCTCAAATTCAAGCGGAACTTATTAGTTGTCGTCAAAGGGTAAATGAAGACGTGAGATCATTTGCTAATAGAATAATTCGTTTAAAAGCAGATTTAACAGATGCATGTATCGCTAGTGAAGGTAACGCGGCTAACGCTGTAATTCAAAGTTTAAATAAAAAATCAGCCTTACGCGCGTTTCAAGAAGGATTATCTTACAATTTAAAATTATTCATAAAAGCATGTCGGTTTGACGATTTAACCGAGGCAATTGAAGCAGCGGTTGAAGAGGAACGAAATAATTTGAAATCGGGAACGCCAAATTCACAGCGTCAGATTCAAAAATGTCAAAAATGCCACAAAATCGGGCATTCAAGTAATAATTGTTATACAAATATGAACAACCTACCATATTATCCAAAAATAAAATCAGAAATAAAATCAGAACCAAATGTACATAAAATCCAATCTTCTTCTGTAAATTGTCACTATTGTAAGAAACCAGGGCATCATATTAAAGAGTGTAGGAAAAGAATTTTTAATGAAAAAAATAGAGCAACTTCATTTCAAAGTAGAAATAATTCAAAAAACGAAATTGCGCCAGTACCGTCAGGCAGCAGTATGAGAGCGCAAGATTTCAAGGAAACTGTCTAAATTTAAATATGATAAATACGCCTAAAACTAATAATTCGAATACAAAGCATCGAGGAGAAATTCTTAATTCCTGTTCATCCTCAGCCGTTTTGCCCAGTGAAAAACGTAATTCGAATTATGAAAATACGCACAATCATTCAGAATTAATCTCAGTAGATAAATTAAATAAAAAAGTAAAGACTGTCACTACTAATTCTGTTATAGAACCACCTCAGTTGAGAACTTTAAATTTCTATGAAACACTATCACATTCGCAATTATCAAGTATAAACCTTTGTCTATCTATTGGAACAAACTCAATTTCAACATTTCTAGTTGATACTGGAGCAGAATGCTCGTTATTAAAATTATATAGCACTCAGGACAACACTCCAATAGATGTCGAACAGAAGGTAAAATTAACAGGTATAACTGATGGTACAATTGAAACCATTGGATTGTCAAGTGGATTAATAAAATTGAGTGAAAGAAATACTATTGTGCATAAATTCCAAATAATTCCTAAGTCGTTTCCGTTAACTAATTACGATGGTATTTTAGGGAAAGACTTCTTTTCTCATTATAAAGTCAGCATAGACTATAAAAATTCATGTTTAAATATTCCTTTTAGAGACGCATATGAAGTAATTCAGATGAACCATTCAATTCCAAAAATTATAATTCCACCCAGATGTGAAATAATTGCAAAAGTTCACATTACAAGTGAAAAAGAATCTCTGTGTTTGTCAAAAGAAATTCAGTCAGGAGTTTACCTAGGAAATTGTATTGTTAAGCCAAAATATCAAATGTGTTGTGTTAGTATCATAAATTCAACAGAAGATGAAGTTCAGTTAAATGAAATTAAACCCAATTTTGATGATATAAATAATTATGAGATATTAACAGTCTCACAAAGTAATAATATAAATAGATTACAGTCTCTTGAACAAAATATCGCGACATCTCATATGAATCAGGAAGAACGCGAATCAATTATGAATATTTGTCGATCCTACAACGATTTGTTTTATTTTAAAGAATATGATAAATTAACATATTCAAAAACAATCGCACATTCAATTCCACTCATTCCAAATTCTCAAACAATTAATGTCAAACCATACAGGCTACCACAAAGCCAAAATATTGAAATTAATAATCAAATACACGACATGTTAGAAAATGAATTAATACAACCAAGTAAATCACCATTCAACTCACCTTTGCTAATAGTGCCAAAGAAAGCGGATGAACAAGGCAACAAGAAGTGGAGGGTAGTTATAGATTTCAGAAAGTTGAATGAACAAACAATCGGTGATGCATTTCCATTACCAAATATTTCGTCAATATTGGATCAGTTAGGACATTCTAAGTATTTTACCGTGATAGATTTAGCGCAAGGTTTTCACCAAATAATTTTAGATGAAAATTCGAGACAACTAACTGCATTCAGTACACCAACGGGGCATTACGAATATCTTAGACTACCTATGGGACTCAAAGGGTCACCAGCTACATTCCAGAGACTCATGAATTGCGTATTAACGGGGCTTCAAGGGTTAAAATGTTTTGTGTATTTAGACGATATTGTCATCTATGGATCAAGTCTAGTTGATCACAATTCAAAACTTGAAGAAATATTTGCGAGACTCCGTGAACATAACCTCAAATTGCAACCAAGTAAATGTCAATTCTTAATGAAAGAAGTTGTATATTTAGGGCATGTTATATCAGAAAACGGAATCAAACCAGATCCGAGTAAGATTTCAGCCGTAAAAAATTTTCCAGTACCTAGAAACACCAAAGAAATAAAATCATTTTTAGGGCTTTCCTCATATTACCGCAGATTTATTCAGAATTTTTCCAAAATTTCTCAACCAATAAATAACTTGTTAAAGAAAGATGTTGAATTTAATTGGGATATCTTTTGCCAAGAGTCATTTGAAACTCTAAAAAATAAATTAATTAGTCCACCTATCCTTCAATATCCGAATTTTGAGCGAGAGTTTATTTTAACGACGGATGCAAGTAAGGAAGGATTGGGAGCAGTTTTGTCACAGGGATCAATTGGACAAGACTTGCCAGTTTCATATGCTAGTAGAACATTATCGAAAGCAGAAAAAAATTATTCAACTACCGAATTAGAACTTTTAGCTATTATTTACGGTATCAAGTTCTTCAGACCTTATTTGTATGGACGTAAATTCAAAATATGTTCAGATCATCGACCACTTGTATGGATTTTTAATGTAAAAGATCCAGGATCACGACTTATGCGATGGCGTATCAAGCTAGAAGAATACGATTATGAAATTATATACAAACCGGGAAAACAAAACACTAACGCAGACGCTCTTAGTCGAATATTTAATGTAACTAGCAATGATTCGAATAATATAACTGAAATTAGTTATAACAATTTTTTAAAGGCATCTGAGAGACAAATAATTATAAACAAAAATATCTCAGACAGCGATTTAAAATTGTCAGAATGCGATAAGGATTCGCACATAGTTCATTTCACCACTAAAGATTTTGATAACAATATAGAATATTATGATTGCAGAGACGAGCTAATGATACAAAATCCGACTTTACATGATTTAGTACATTTTTCCTACAACAATAAATTTTATATATATTTAATAACAGCTACCACAGTTAACGAGGAACCTACACACGAAGGTATTTTCTCTTGTTTCATTAAGCTAAAGTCATTTTGTTTAAAGCATAAATTATCTGAATTATCCATACCAAATGTTACTCACAGAAATCATAAAATACGAATTGATCAGATTAGAGCATTCCTAAGATATATTTTTAAAGATACTGATATCAAAATTACAATATTTCATAATAATGTCAATTCAGATCTAACTAAAGATGAAATAAATCTTATTCTAAAAGAGTTTCACCTGACACCTTGCGGAGGACATCAAGGTGTTAATAGGACTTTTAAACGTATTCGCCAATATTACAAATGGAGTAAAATGTATAAAGACATAAAGAAATATGTAAAAGCTTGTTCGTCTTGTCAAAAAAATAAATCAACTCGAAAAACAAAACAACCAATGATAATAACGACAACATCAACGTATCCATTTGAAAAGGTCTTTCTTGATATTGTTGGACCTATGAACCAAACCGAAAATTCAAATAAATATTTGTTAACATTTAGAGACGATTTAACCAAATTTTCTGTAGCTATTCCTATTCCTAATCAAGAATCAACAACAATTGCGAAAAGCTTTGTAACTCAGATTATTTGTAGTTTTGGAGTTCCGAAAATGTTAGTAACTGATCAGGGTCAAATTTTACCAGTGAATTGTTTAAAAATATGTGTAAACTATTGGAAATTTCAAAAATAGAATGCACAGCGTACCACCGACAATCAAATGGGAGTTTAGAAAGAACACATCGAAGTTTAGTAGAATATCTGAGGACTTTCATAAATAGAGATATGAATAATTGGGATGAATTCATTCCTTTTGCTATATTCACATACAATACCACCCCGACGGAATCTACAAGTTACACTCCTTTTGAGTTAGTTTACGGCAGAAAAGCATTATTACCTACTACGGTTACCAAAAATCCTGAAGTAACGTATAATTATGACGATTATTGCAACGAATTAAAATCGCGTTTACAGCATTCACATTCTATAGCACGAGAAACACTTTTAAACTCAAAATTACACTCTAAACAATACTATGATAAAAATGTTAATACCATAGACCTTAAGGTTGGTGATAAAGTTTTATTAGAAAATGAAACTATTGTGCGCGGAAAATCTAAAAAGTTAATGCCATTATTCAAAGCACCTTATGAAATTATCTCCATTGACTCGAAAGTAAATTGTACAATTTTAATTAATAATAAAAGAACTAAAGTACACATGAACCGTTTAAAACTATTTGTAGAATAAGCAGTTTTAAAATTGTTCCAGATAAAAATATACAAACCATGACCAATCCCAACAGGTCATCCATCCTAGTTGTAATACTATACCTGATGCATGTTAGTCAACTAATCCCAATGTCAGTAGCACAAGAAGTCTACAAACTCACCGCATCTAACAATTCTTCTGGATTATACTATGAGAATGTAGGTACTTCAAGCATTTATAGCCAACAATGGAAAATAGTAGTATATATGAACTATGATCATCATAATTCTCAAATTAACGAGTTTCATAAAACTTTATTAAATGTGATGTCACTGTGTAAACTAGATCACATAATGGACCAGTACGAATGCAAACTTATTCAAGAACAATATCAAAATAATTTAGAACATTTAGTAAAACGAGAACATATTATTAGTAATATGTTAGGAATTACTCATGATATTCATTCGATACGGAAAAGAGGTTTAATTAATTTAGGAGGAAAAATATCGAAAGCACTCTTTGGAACGCTGGACAGCGAAGATGCATCTTATTATGATAAGGAAATAGAACAATTAAAGCAGAATCAAGATAAATTACTTAATATTGCCAGTAAACAAATTACAATTTTTAAAGGTACAGTTGACGCACTAAATGTAACTATAAACGCCTTCAATACTAAAATACTAAAGGCAAACCTAATTTTTGAAGATCTTAAAACAAAGATTGAAAAAGCTAATAACGTTTCAGGGAATTTAATTATTCAAGCTAAGATTACTGAATTAACTATTGCGCTTAACGGGGCACATACGCAAATATTAAGTCAACAAGAAGATTTGTTAGAAGTAATTACTAAGGCACAAACTGGATATTTACATCCAACTATTCTCAGTCCTTCAATACTAATTCGAGAATTGATAAAACTACGAAACATTATACTAAAAGAAACATCCTTTCCGGTTTCTCCTACCAAGGAAAACATTCATTATTTATATAAGTTTATAAATCCAAATATATACTTTTACAACAATAAAATTACTTTCGTATTAACAATACCCTTGATCAACACTAAAAATTTCGACCTGTACAAACTTTTTAGTATGCCAAATTATATCTCAAAGAATTTATTTTCTTTCATTTTACCAAAATACGAGTTTCTTGCAATTGACCATACTAAACAACAATATTATTTACTGGATATGATAGAGTTTCAAAATTGTAATAACTATAGACAAAATCAATTTGTGTGCAAACAAATCAAACCATTGTCATTTCTGAATCTTGACGCGAATTGTGAGGCCGCACTATTCTTATATTCTTTCAATATTCCGGCATCATGTACTAAGAAACTAATTAAATTAGATAAATCTATTTTTATACAACTTATGAAAGCAAATGCTTATGTAGTAGCAAAAACTGAAATACTCGAACTAAATTGTAATGATGGCGAAAGAAAAACTCTGTATCATTAAAAGGAACAGGGATTTTACAACTAAATAAAGAATGTGTAGCACAAACTGCAAATTTTATACTGCAGCCGCACATTGAATTCGAAAATTCTATTAAGTTAAACTATATGCCTACCATAGAAATATCAAAATTAGCTATAAATAATAATTTAATTAAGCATGTTAATTTTAAAACTAATTCTAGTACTATTCTTTCTTCACTTGATCATACATTTCTAGACAAAATAAGTACTGATATTGTAGATTTACAAAAAGAAGAAGAAAATGTTAATTTAGATAATAAGCAATTTTATTTCCATGTTTCCCAGTATGTCATATTAGCTATAGTATCAATCATAATTGTAGTTGGTTACTATTATGGATATAATTTTATTATAAAAAAAATTTAAGTCGATTGTAATTCCTCAAGTGTGTGACGTCGAGGAAAATGAAGAAACCACTTCAAAAACTGCATGTAAAAATTGTACCAATCCCAGGTACAAATTTTCAAATTAGGGGGGAGATGTTAAGGATCCCAACTCTTATTATTATAAGTATATACGAATATGTATTATATTAGCGATGTACCAATTATTAATGTCAGCATACTATTGCTATTAACCTTTTACGTATAATATTGCTTTATTGCTATCCTGTAATCGTGTTACAATTCCGGTGTCAATAAACATGATTGCAAATGAAACGGTGCTCTTTTTTGTCTAAGTAATGAATTAAATGCAATCATGCAATCACATCAGAAATGTAAGATGATATATTATTGGTTCCCCACTTTGGGAACATCATGTAATTAGTTTAGATTATGACTTTTAATTAAATTGTTATGTCACTACTGTTTTTACTTTTGTCTGATTTAGATCGGTTATTCGCTATATTATAGATTTAATAAACTAAGTACAATTAATATTGTCGGCTTTTATTCAACGAACCAAAGCAACCCAACAACATAAAGGTATTCATGAAACCCTTAGAAGAATTAGGAAACAATTTATATGGCCAAATTTAAAATCAGATATAGAAAATTTTATTAAATCATGCGATATCTGCAATAAAACTAAAACAAATAGACAAAATCTAGACTATCTTCTTGTAATTACAAAAACACCTGATAAACCTTTTGAACATATTAACGTTGACTTGTTAGATATAAATAGGAATGGTATTCTTCTAACGATAGTTGACAACTTTTCAAAATTTTCACAGGCTTATCACATTCCAAATAAACAAGCCATCTAAATAATCGAAAAACTATTACTATATTTTCAACATTACCCTGTTCCAAAGCGAATTCATAGCGACGTCGGTAATGAATTTTGCAATAAATACTTGGTAGATTTAGCTAAATTAAACAATTTTAAATTAACTCATGGTGCAGTTGCGTATCCACAATCCAATGGAGTTGTGGAAAGATTTCATTCCACTCTTTTGGATTCATTAAGAGCATATCATTTGGATTGGGCAAACAAGCCAATCTGAGATGGATTACCATTCTCAATAAAATCATATAACAGACGCAAATCCGCATCTACAAAATATACTCCTGACGAAATTATATTCGAACACATTCGTGATGAAAATGAAGCAATATTTACCGAAGAGCAATTTCAAACTAAATATGTGAATGATATTAAGAATGAAGCCTCATTTATCTTTGACAACGTACGGAAAAACGTTAAAGCTTCTAAAGAAAAAGCCAAGATTCATTTTGATCAGCATGTTTCATCAAATAAGGCCAAGTATAATATAGGGGACTACGTATACGTGAAAGAATCACAAATCGGGAACAAAATGCAAAATAAATATAATGGTCCCTATAAAATTATTAAAATAATTAATTCAAATACAGCAGAAATAGAACTAACTGCTAATAAAAACTCAATCGTAAATTTCAATAGACTTAAAATATTGATTCCTATTGTTCTAGAATCATCCTCGGAATCACAGCCAAAATAAAGGAAATTAAAAATGACGTCGGTATTTTCTTCCAAAAAGAAGGCATAATTTCAAACGATAATTAAAAGATTATCGTTTTCAAACACATTTCATTAATCAGAGAATCATTTGAGCACAGTACCAAAGCCCAGAGTTATTTAGAAAACTTAATATTTAATAACGAAAAATTTCATCTTGCATTTAAAAATCCATTCAGATCGCACGTAATTATGTTAAAATCAATAGCACAAGAAATTAAAAAAAAAATTCAGAAATAACATTAACATCTTCTAAACGTTACAGACGAGGAATCATTAACGGTTTGGGTTCTTTATGGAAGGTTATAACCGGAAATTTGGACGCGTCCGATGACGAATTTTATAATCAATGTATTAATAAATTAAATTCAGATAATAAAGAATTACCATTATTAATGAAGAATCAAATTCAAATTGTTTCAAGTACTATAAAAAATGTCAATAATACTGTTAATAAATTACAACTTGATGAAGAAACGTTTAATGAAAATTTGAAAATAATTCAACGAGAAATAGTAACTAATAGAGTCTATAGAAATTTTTACGAAATGCAATTTAAAGTTATAACAATGACGGAAGAAATAATGCAATTAAATACTATTTTACTCGACCAATTAAACAATATTATAAACAGTATTACGTTTGCAAGATTAAAGATTTTACATTCATCAGTTATAAGTCCCGATTTATTATTAAAAGAACTAGCTAAAATTCCTTCCAGGATTTCGCATGGAAACTTACCTTTTAATCCCACTCATAAACATCTGTCAAATATTATATCATTAATTAGAATTGACGCATTTCAAACAAACGATAGAATTGTTTTCATCCTACATATACCAATAATTGAAAATTCAGAATACGATAACTATCATATTTTCTCTACTCCAACAAGAGACGCAAGAACAAAATTATTTCACACTTTTGTACCATTTTTCAAGTATGTTGCGATTGCTAGGGATAGTAAACAGTATCTAACAGCTAATGAAAATGATTGTTCAAAAATCATTGGCGATGAGACGCGGTTGTGTTACAACCAATTCCCTAAAACTTTGTCTTCTGAATCTCCTTGCGAAATTGTCTTACTATTGGAATCAAGGATCAGTGAAAATTGCAGTCCAGTCATAGCAGCAATAGATGATTATAATGTTCAACGATTAGCCAACAACAAATGGCTAATAACAACTTCGCACAAAATTCCAATAACCACTATATGTCCAAGGAAAAACTCCGATACGCAGCTTATTGACGAATACTCGATTCTACACCTACAATCCAAGTATAATGCGTTTATTGGATCCACAAGAGTGTTCGCGGGTGTCGATGACAATTCAACGATTGAATACTCTCTTTATATTCCAAATATCCAATATAATTGTTGTGAAGATTACCTACAGAAAAAGACTTACCTGAATTAAAACTTATTAAAATCAATCATTTCAATATGGATGAACTCAAAGTTGCTGACGAAAAATTACGTGAATATGATGCAAACTTGAATCGAATCATCAATGAACCTATGATAACAAGACATTGGAGCAACGTCTATATACTAGGAAGGTTGCCTCAAAACTTTTTTTAGTAGTGGGGGAGCCGCCATGTTGCGCGTCATCGAATCTGCCAGTTCATTGTTTACATTTCTGTTTCGCTGCATTTTTAGTGAATTTCACAGAAAATTACAGTTTCGGTTCGGTTTAAAAGTAATATTTCTTTATAAAAGTATTGTGTATAGTGTTCAGAAGGATTTGCGTGATAATTAGACAATTTTATATTGCAAATACATTAGTGGATAGTATTCAAGTGACAATATAACCTACGTTTTCGTTGTTCCAAGAGCTTTATCCTTTGATAAATTTTTAAATAGAAACAAATAATATAAATAAAACATTAAGTATATTTTTTAATAACCGAAACTTTTGAACCGAACCGAAACTGTAATTTTCTGTGAAATACACGAAAAATGCAGCGAAACAGAAATGTAAACAATGAACTGGCAGATTCGATGACGCACAACATGGCGGCTCCCCCACTCCTAAAAAAAGTTTTGAGGCAACCTTCCTAGTATATAGACGTTGACATTGGAGTATGTTTACTTATGTTTTCATAATAATAGTTGTGCTTGTGATATTGTTCCTCATTTGTAAGTGTTGTAATAAACGAAAGTTTTTCGGTTATTTTAACCAATCGTCGTCGTCAGACGATAATAATCGTCCCGGGTCGTGTTGCGCTCAAATCTACAATTATTGTAACGTGAGGTCGACCATCACCAGAAGACCATCAATATCATTATATCGCTATAATGTTGATACCGATGAAGCAATTTGTCAACCGGGTACATCAACGCCGACAAGAACTTTGAGAAACCCTAAAAGACTTTAAGTTTTATTTTCTTGTATTGTTTTTAAATTAATTCAGATTAATTACAATTTTGTTTTTTCTCCTATTTTACTTATTTTATTATTATTCTTTTGTCTTAATTTTTTTTTAATTTGTATAATTAAAATAAAATTTCGTTTAAAAAGGGAGTTGTTATGGCCTGACCATAGACAGACGCTGATATCAGTTTTTATACTTTGTTGCAATATAAATTACAAGATGCATCCTCTGTCTATCTAAGCTGGCACTTCCAGATTAGATTGTAATTGAATATTTTTGTTGTCTTATTCTGCAGACTACGAATTTGACGGCTGATCTGCTAATTGTCACGTACAGATCAGGTTTTAAATGATGAGTCGAATACTTTTAGTTTTTAAGTTTAGAATAAAATAAGTGCAGTTCGATTGTACTCTCCAAGTAGTTACGACCTTAATTTAATGGTGTAATATTAAAATCATTGTTTATTAACAAACACAAGTTTTTTTTTCTCTCAAGTTCAATTTGAGAATGTAAAATATATTCGAAGAACATAGTTCCGGATTTTTCTTACAAAACGAGATGGTTTTTGGTGCAAATTGCCATTACAGATTATATTTTTTACAAATCCAAACCAATTTTCAACACGGGCATTAGATTCCCGTTTATAAACTAATCCAGTCCACATCAGTAAAAAAGGTACATATTTTTTAGTAAGCAATCGGCAAACTCCGCGCTGTAAAAACTATTTCTCTCGTCATTTTTGTTTTCATAATCCAGTTTAGTAGATTCAACAATTTTTTCAAAATATTGATAAAATTTTGAGCCCTTGTAAAATTATTTTTCAGTTTTGTCAGTCATATAAATATCAATTAAGTCATATTCAATGTCATCCTCAAACTTTTGCAATGTCAATGTAATTAAGTTACCTTCTGCTTCTTCGCAAAATTTACGTTGAAATTAAAGTTTGGTTAAAATAAAAATATTCCTCGAAATCAAATTAATTTCTTTAATTTATCTATGTTAAATAGATTTACAATTACTTCTTTGAGAAAAGTTTTTATTTTTTTGTTTGTAAACCATTTATTTATATCTGTGCAAATTAACTTTATGGCATGAGCGCAGCATAATTTTATAATAACAATATTATTCATATTAATATTACATTGCAATACTTTCCACGAAAAAATATTGTTAAGATAAGTATTTAATGACATGGTTATTAAAGAGAAACAAACTGATTTAATTAATGACAAACCGAAATCCGTTACTACAACCGAAAAAAATGGCCATTTGTTTGAGTTTTCAGGAAAAAAATTTTAATCATAATAAATCACTTGTTTTGGTTTGGTTTCTGGTCTTCTCACCACAGAACCAGTAGCATCTAGATACAAAACGACAGGATTATTTTTACAAGTAAGTAATATTTCCAATTGTTCTTTGCTAAAAATTGTCACAAAAAACGTATCAGCTACACAATTAATATAATCATGATTGATGCGCTTCATGATCATTAAATCAATAACGTCGTCCTCATCGTAATCATTGATCGCATTGTAGTCACTTTTTATTTTACGGTATACCGATTCTGATTTAATTTTTTGCAAGTTTTTGGTTTTGTACACAATACTTGACGATTTCTGCACATCTTCCAGTCGTACTTGCAAAGGTTTGACATGTTTCAATCTTTTTCCCAATAACATTTTTTCAATGCCTCTCACTTGTCCTGTCATAGGAGCTGCATGTGAGAAATCTTTGGAAGCACTGAATAATCTGACCGTTAAAAAATCATTAGCAAAAGTGCAAATGATTTTAAAATATTTGCACGTTTCATGCGTACAATAACAAGTAATTTGCTTTTTTCGAATGAGTTCACTCTTGTTTAATTCGAAAACACCTTCACAATAATCACAATTAGAATAACTATTTTTTAATTTGATGGGGAACACATTTGTTGAATTTATTGGTTTAACTTCTGTGTCAATTGTTTTGTTATATAAAGATACAATATTTTTCCTACAATCGCATATAAAAGTAAGCCTTTGTGCCTCCATGTGACAACGAAAAGTTGGCGTTTTCCGAGGAGTTGTCACTTTCCCGCTCTAGATCTTTTTGCTGATTTTCCCGCTCGCTAAATCAAAACAATGCAGGAAAACAATAGTTTTTGTTTTTTGAAATAAGCGTTTCTTGGTTACCGATGATATAATCACATTTTTATTTGTTGTCAAAATATTAATTTTACATTTTTGCAACAAAAATTTAATTTAAAATCGATTGTAGGAAAAATCTTGTGTGTATTTCGAGCGCAAAGTGTTTTTGTCGCTCTCGCCAGATTGTCGTGCTCCGCTATCGCGTCGCACGACAACATTCAGGCTCGCGCGACAAAGTATCACTTTGCGCTCTTAATACACAAATAGCTATTTATCCACTGTCTTTAGTGAACAAAAATTCAGCTTTTTAGTCATTACAGGTAAAATAAATGACTGGTCCGACACAAAATGATGGGTTCAATTGCGATGTTTTTGTTTTATATTATGGACAAACAATTTTATAAAACTCTGATTTCGAATTTGTCCCAGATTCCACTCCTTTCTGTAGTGATATACATTTCAAAATAGAGCAGTAGAAAAAATAATAGAACACGCTAATAACCCAATTAATAAACAGTTTTGCATTTTTTGTGGTGGCAAACACAATATTAATTGGAAGTGCAACAAATGCCAGCATTTATTCCACTATGAGTGTATAGACACAAAACCTGCATTTTGATAAACCTACATTTATTTGTGAAATCTATATATATTAGATGTATGTAACAAAGTTTTAAATTCTTCTCTTAATAAATAGATGCATACCGTTAACTAAACTAAACAATTGAAAAAAATATCGGACACAACTGGGAATCGAACCCAGAACCCTTTGATTGCTAGTCAAAAAAAAAAAACAATTTTGACTAGCAATCAAATCAGGTCCTGGGTTCGATTCCCAGTTAGACCCGATATTTTTTTCATTTGTTTAATTTAGTTAACGGTATGCATCTATTTATTGGAGAAGACTTTGAGACTTTGTTACTTAACTTGATTACTTGACTTTGTTACTTGACTTTCTTAACTTGATTTTATTTGTTTTTTTTATGGTTAATATTTAAATATTGTATTTTGAGATTTATGTTCTGAGTTTAATGACTTGGTTTTAAATAATGTGGTTTATTTTTTGTTATAGTTTATTATTTTGAATATTGTCATATTTATTTAATGTTAACAGAATATTCATTTAAATATTGCATTTACAATATATTAAGGCATGTTCTTTACTATCAATCCGCAATAGGTAAAGTGAAAAGGATAAGAGTGAGGAGAACATTTTATAATCAAATTTTTTGATTTTGTTTTGACTTATAAAAAATGTAAGATGGATAAAAATTTAAGATATTTTTGATCTTATTTATGTATAGAATGTAAAGTATAAAAATCTTGATTGATTTGAGAAATATATTTTACTTTTTTACTTTCTTACGTATTTATCTAAGATTATTTTTTTTTGCAAATTTAGTTGTATCATACTTTTTTCTCAAGTCAAAACAAAATCAAATAAAATTGGTTGTAAAATGTTATAGTTTTCTCGCTCTTTCATACACATGTTATATATACCTCACTCTTATCTTCCTTCATTCTACCTACCGCGGATTGCTAGTAAAAAACCACTGGCTCGTTCTTTTGTTAGGCTTGTTATCTACAAGCCTTAAATATAATACTTCTTTTCAATGTGTCTTTTAAATTTTTTTTTAAAAGTTTTTTTTTAATACTATAATATTTATAATGTTAAATTTTTTATACAGAATTTTATAAGATCGTATACCAATATCCCGTATAGCGGAGGATTATGTTAATGTTTTTTTTTGTTCATGTTTTTTAATATTAAAAGTTTATTTTTCTAGCAGACTGTTTTTTTTTAAATTGCATTGTTTTTTAAATTGCATTGAAATGGGTTAATTCTCAAAATAATGGGGAATGTGTAACAGGCGAACTGAAGATTTGCGCAAAATTTATCTAATATAATAAATACTTTATACAACCCATCAATCCTAACCATTGATAATTTTTAAACACTCTTAAACAAACTTTGGCGAATTCGGCCGTAAGTATTTTAGTGGTCCCCTTAATAATATAAAGGCTACATACGATAATTAAAAATTAATTAAAATAATTTGTAACAAAACTTGGAATACATTTTTTGTTGCCAACATTACTCAGGCAGTATATGGCATATTAAAGTATCTCAATTTCTAAAGGTTCGAAACAAAATGTTTATTTGTTTGATGATTGGAATCAAATGAAATGTTCGGATGCGAATAATTAAGTTAATTTTAGCGATATTTTTTTTTTACTAGGTCTATTTATAAAAAATATTATTGGACATACAAACATTACATATATTTCTCACGCCTTACAAAATGAAGTTTTGGTTTCACGTTGAATGCTTAAATGACACCTTAATAGATGACTCAAATTACAAGTGTAACATTTGCACAACCTACAATCTTGGGAGGCGTACTTACCACACTGAAACAAGAATAAAACTCTATGGGACGTATTTATACCCCGCATTTATAACTACTTTTATACGATCATTTAACTAAAAAAGTTTGAGCACCTCTAAATGTGGCTCTATTTATACATCACTTTTAGCAGTGATCGACCAATTTTATAGGATCATTTAGTTAAATGATCATTTAGTTAATGAAACAAAATTGAAATTTAATGTAAACGCCGCTTTATTTTGATTGCGCCTGCGCATATTAAGTTTTTATACAATCAAGAGTTCCAAATAATTTGAATTGTCAGATTATCAGATTGTCAGTTTTAATTACAAATTTATTTGCATCAATCTAATAGTATCTAATATATCTAAGTATTAAAAATGGTAAGTAGTATTTATAAAAGTTCATAATAATTTCTATTCAAAACACAGGGTTCATGATCGTATCTGGAATCTTTCAAACTACAAATTATCTGATGAAGAAACCTCTCTTTTAAAACAAGGTCTAAAATTTAATTTTACTTCAAAATAGTAGTTTATACAACAAGTAGCAAAATGTAGGTTTTTTTTTCATGAGAAGTAAGTTTGTCCAACGAGGCGCCAGCCGAGTTGGACAATACGACGAATGAAAAAAAAACTAATTTTGCACATGTTGTATACACTACTTTTTGCAATTTTCTTGCTATTAACTTTTTAAATGATAATTTGATTCATTCAGAAAATTTAAGGTTGCTTGATTTATGCTTAATTTGTTAGTAGTCAAAGTGAGCAATGGAAAAACAATTGCAATCACCCCTAGATACCTCGCTAGATACCTAAAAACGAACAGGGCGTTTGTTTGTTCACTTGATTTTTGTGAAATTCAATGAAAAAATATAAAAATCAGTGAAAAAATGTAGAAATTTGAGTGAAAATTAGAACCTGTTCTAATTTTTAATGAAACTTTTGCGCCAAAATCATGCGCACTCGTTGTACTAACATTTATTGCACAATAAATGTTGTGAAAAATATCATGGTGTCTAGTGGGCTTTACACTTGCATTGTGTTCTATTTTTTAAATGATTTAAATGTTTCTTATTGTTTTTTTTATCTAGTATGTAGTCAATTTCCATAATTAAAATAATAGTTATTTATACAACAAGTAGCAAAATGTAAGTTATTTTTTCACGAGTCGTAAATTTGTCCAACGAGGCGTCAGCCGAGTTGGACAATACGAGAAGTGAAAAAATAACTAATTTTGCTCGTGTTGTATACACTATTTTTTGCAATTTTTAATTAAAATAAAAAATATTAAATATTAAATATTAGTTAATAATCAGATGACAATCGGTTGCTTGATTCAAGCTTAATTTGTTATTAATTAGAGCAAGCAATGATAAAACAATTGAAATCGCCCATAGGAACGAAACATCGAACAGCTTCCTTCACATAATTCAAATCGAACAGAAGTGTTTGCTAACTCAAATTTAATGAAAATCTTGCTTATATGTTTCTGTTTAGTTAAATATTCTTACTAATTGTACAATTAATATTGTTAATAAATAAAACATTGCGGTTTTATAACTTTTTGCCGCGTTTTTAGCAATTTTTAAAATAATGAAAAAAAGTAAAAAGAGTGAAAAAAAGTAGAAAAAGAGTGAAAAAAAGTCTTTTTTTCACGCTTTTTTTAGAACAATAAAAAAAAGAAGGCTGTTTCAACATCAAAAATGGCAACTAAAAAGATGTCATTTTAATCGCAAATTGCAAAAAAATTGTTTCAGTCGATTTTAATAAACAACTTAATTTTATTTTGAACATAATATAAAATAATAATTTTAACAAGGAACAAGGAAGAATTAAATTACAAAAATTAATAAATTAAGAGAAGTGTCGCCTAGCAAACTCCCGACGAAAAATTTTGCCAGCGCCTTCAGGTTGAGGAAGATCCGGTCGTATTACTGGTATATCGTCATGATCATCTTCATCCAACTCTTCGTCTGATCCTGCATCTATATTGACCAACTAAAATAAAAAAATTAATGAAAATTTATTGAGTTACCATAGTCTTCGTTGTCGCTGAAATCTTTGTTAAGGTTGTACAAGACAGCCATTGCAATAATAGCTGTCTTAGCAGTTAATAGAGAAATTTGCATTGAGTTCTGCAGAGCTTTAAACATGCCCTTCCACTCTCCAAAGCAGCATTCGATATTGATACGAGTACGTATATGAGAATAATTATATCTCTCTTCAGAAACAGTTTGTGGATTTAAAAATGGGGTAAGAAGATAGAATGTGGTAGGGTATCCAGAATCCCCTAAAAATATACCGCGCATTCTCCTATCCTTTAATTTGTTTTTAAAATCAATTTTTGAATAATTAAAACTACGTTATCAGAAACGTAGTTTAACGCAAACCTAGCGTTTCCAAGATTGATACTCAGCCAGTATACAAAACATGTATTTATTACCTCAAACAATTCTTTCAATAGGCATATATTCCATATACGTGCATCGTGTGCACTGCCTCTCCACCATGCAACAATATCTAAAATCCGTCTCTTAGCGTCGCAGACTACCTGACTACCTGCACATTTAGCGAATAGAAGCTCTTCCGTTTGCAATACAATTGAGCTCGTTCCTGGTTAGGGCATTTAATTCGTACGTGCGTACAATCAACACAACCAACTACTTGCGGAAACTGAACTAAATTGTAAAACTCTACCTGAGGTTCTTCTAGTCGCTCTGGAAATTTTACAAACCGTGGTAGATGCTCTGCAATAGCGACGGAGACGGTACGTACAATTTTATATACTGTTGGTTGTGATACTCCGCGCAAATCTCCTAATAACACATACAAATTTTATTATACATATAGATTTAGATATACATTTTCAAATACATATAGATAAATAAATACTTACCTAACTCAACTCGGTAACATCCTTTTGCGTAATAACGTAAAGTTATTAAAATTTGAAGTGTCGGCGAAACATGAGTATTTCGATGATTTGGAGACTCCAAATTTTCCGACACCAATTCAACTACAAATTGCACTGCATTTTTCAATAAACGATACCGATTTCGGAATTCACGATCACTAAATTTATCAAAAGAATCTAAATGTTCACGAAATACTCTTGGATTTCGATTTTTTAATTCATTAACTCCGCGAACCTCGTCTGCATGAACAATTTCATTAAAAACTTTTGACAAATTTTGACAAATGTTCTATTCAACAAATGTGACATTAGTCAACTAAATTAACGTTTAGATGTGCCTAGACTCACATCTAAAGTAAATGATAGTAAAATACGCTAAAATGTGATTATAAAAGTGATGTATAAATAGCTTTTTCATAAAAGACGTATAAATGAAGTCTAAATGTGGGGTATAAATAGCAATTTTCGAATTTAAAACCGCTTTTATTACTGATGTTTAAAAGTGGTTATACATGAGAAGTATAAATAATTTTTCTAATTTTGACATGTAAAATGTGACTTTTCAAAATCGATTGTAGTTGGCAAACGGCACATTTTACGCAACTGGTGATGTAATGAAAAATATTTCACAACTGGTGATGAAAAGTTCCGAATAAAGCCTACTTGTTTTGATAAAATTCACTAAATTATTAATATCATAAGTTTAAAAAACTCTTTTTTGAGAAGGTTTTTGTAAAAATTAGAAAAAATCTTGTATGCAACATGTTAGGAAATGCTATTTTGTGTAACTCGCGTTATTTTGCAGAACTCGCTGCGCTCGTCCCGCAGAAATCCGCTCGTTACACAAAAAAATGCATTTCCTAACTGGTTGCATAAATAGCTATTATCATTTAAACCATCGTTTATAAGCTCATTTAGAACCAATTTTAAGCTAAATGAGAGGTATAAATACGGCCCTTATCAAAATGTCGAAAAATGTATAGTTATCGGGGTAAAGCTTAACATTCCTTGAATTAAAACCCCGAATTTTACTGAATTACTTTTTATTTTTCCGAAAATTGATTCTCGACAAAAAAATCTTTATTGTTCTGAAAAAATCACAAATAAGTTGCACTGTTATAGGTAACTTTATTAGCAGTTCTTCAAAGAATGAAAATTTGAAAAAAATTAAAATTAGATACAAATAAAAAATTGACTGCAACTGTGATAGTATAGGAAAATATAATAAAAAGAAAATATAATAAAATATAATATATAATAAAAAGGTCTATGTCGGAAATTTTCAAGCAAGACGGTCTACCTCCGGTTCCTCGTGCATACCGCTTTTGAGCTGCATCGGATTTTTTGGCAAGTACCTTCCATCTTTGAAAAGCCGCTCGGACCTCTTTCCAGTCTCGTTTTGATCCTAATCCCTTCAAAGCTTTTGCTAATTGATGGCAATTTTCTTTATTCTTTTTATTCAATGTTGCAGAATTAATCTTATTTTTAATAACATTATTATGTTCATCAACAAAATGCACAATAAATAGTTCTTCTTCTTGAGAAAAGTTTTCTTGCCTTTTTAAGCTCTAAACAATTATAAGAATGTTACTTAAGATATAATATTAAATATTTGAAATATTGTTAAATATTACTTACCATTGAAACCTTTACTACCCTGGCCTTGTCTTTCTAAGCGGAAAGCGTGATCGTCTAACTACGTTGTGTGGTATGCCACCAGGTGTCGTACTGAGTTTGGTGTAAAAGAGTAGAAAAAGAAAACTACAGATTTATTTTATGCTCAGACGGTTTATATTAGATAAACAAACAAAGTTAGTTCATGTAATTATTAATTTAATGAGAAGTGCCAAGTACAAATATCAAAAAACAGAAATGTTTCCCCCTTTGCGAATGTTTTACGAAGTGTCATATTTAATGTTGATCCGAAAGTGTTTTAACTTACCCACCGCAACACACAGAGACCAGAAGATATACATATAGAAGAAATGGAAATGGAAGCAAACATCGCCCTCGGGTGGCTAAGCGTGACCAAAGACTGATGTTTGCTTTCCATACAGTACAATATACACATTAAAATAGAGATTGATATAGTAAAGCGTAAAGAGGTTTGGTCAAAGTGCGTGTTTAGGGCAGTCAAACAACTTTCTATCTTCCTCATCAGGAAAGGCCATATTCACCCTCTGAACACTAAGTACTTAGGTTTCTCACCTCGTTCGGCCAAGTTCCGTCTCATACCCAGGGTACAGAGCTTACGCTGGATCGAAGAACAAGTACAAATTTAATTAAATACACAAGGCAGTTATATTTCGGTGACAAGTACAAAAAATGCTGGTCACATACAAAATAGAAATAGTAAAGTTCCATACGGTGGTCAAATATTTGAATCAAATAATGAAACGTAATCTTGGTTTTAATACCTTAAGAAAATCCCTGCTTACAAGAAGGAGCAAAAGCAAGACCTATACTTCGTCGGACAAACACATTAGGGGAGATTCAATCAGTCGTTATATAAAAGTGTACTAAATCTAAATTTAAGATACATGCATGATAATGATTAATTGGTCACCCTGAGTTAGTTTCACATCTGGGCCGTACGAACCTCGGAGTCGGTGTGCGAACGCTACGACGGAAGTTTTCTCCCCCGGAACCTTTTTTTTTGTTTTTATCCTTAGCGAGGCAATGAAGAAGAGCAGACAAAACTTTAGTATGCGATTTTACAAAATGTAAGAAACAAAATTAACAAACATCGTCATACACCTATTTGTTGTGGAGAAAGTTGATTTAGATCATGCGTTTGACGGATTAGCTTCGGCCATTATGTTGGACAGAGGTATTGTTTATAGAATTTGAAGGCAGGAACGAATGTCGCCTTATGGCTGTCGGCCTACTAGCTTTTAAGAGCTAGTCGCCTACCACCAACAGCAATACTTTTGTAGGGAGGTATCGCCTTATGGCTGTCGGCCTACTAGCTTTTGAGGGCTAGTCGCCCACCACCAACAGCATTATGCTTAGGAAAATTGCACGTCGCCTCATGACTGTCGGCCTACCAGCTTTATAGGACTAGTCGCCTACCATCAACAGCATTACTTTCGGAAGGAAGCATTGCCTTATGGTTGTCGGCCTACCAGCTTTGAGGGCTAGTCGCCTACCACCAACAGCATTATGCTTTTAGGAGCGGTTAGGGGGTTTTTGTTACTTACCTTTCAATGCGGCTACTGGACTGCTTCCTTTAATGATCCAAGATCGACTGCTTTTTGGTAGCAGCGCTCCCTCTTTTATACAGAAATTTTAACCTCCCACGTGCAATCGCAGCGCATCATCGAGCAGCGCACGCCACCTGGCTCTGCCACAACATCTACTTAATTCCCACTCTCTTGAGGTGTGCTAACGCTTGTTATGGAAAAGGGTAAAATTAAACATGTAACATTAAGTTTCTTTTGTTTATGATGACATGGCATAGGTGTGAAGGGTTTTAGTCTCCCCCGCACATTATAGTCCGGCTGTTCTCAGTCACTAGTAAAGAAACGTTTTTTGTGAGCCATCTACATTGCTGTGGAAGAAGATGTAGGACTATGGTCTGCGTTTATTGAGTTATAGGTTGAACTAGTGAAGAGACTATAATGAGAATAATTAAAGCTTTTTGCACCTACCGTGTATCGTTGGTTGCATCTGGTGAGTGGAGTGCGGCTGAGTGTAACCTAGAGTTTTCCTTGGTGGCGCATTCGTTTTTGTTTATTTGTTTTTTTCCCCTTTTTTTTGTTTTTTTTTTTTTGTTTTGTTTTTGTTTTTTGTTTTTGGACTTAGGTTTTACATCTACTTCACGCGCGTTGACGTAGACTAGACCGACTAGACCCTAGGGGGCTTTATTTGAAATCGTTCGCAATGTTGCGTATGCGCATTTAAGGTATTTACGAATGATATTTTGAAGGGTGCCTTATTTGAAATGCTTCGAGTGCGCAATTAGAAATTCGCATACGCAAACTTTACTATTTGTTTGCGAGTGGGTAGATACTATTTGCAAACTAAATTCGAATGACACCTTTGTCAAACCGATTAAGTATTTTGGTTCTCTCGTCTTAAATATACTTGAAAATATTTAAACCAAAATGGATTTTAACCATTTTGTGCAATTACAAGTTCTTAATGGGTTAGAAATAGCAGAAAAAAGAAACTTAAAAAAAGGAGACAAAAGCCGTGCGTTTTGTTTGATGATTTATTGGACATTGAATTCATAAAAGCTTTAGGCTGAATAAAGAAACTTTTGAGTTGCTATACGATGATATTGAAAGTGCTCTGCCTGAACCAACTAGGGCATCTGCGGTATCAAAGAGAACCAAAATATTGTCAACTCTAAATTTGTTGGGAACCGGTAGCTATCAAAATGACATAGGTAATAGCTTTGCGATAGGTCTTAGTACCTACAGCGTTAGCAGAGCCCTTCATGAAGTAGTAGAGGCATTAATTGTACTTCGAATTTTAAATAAATATATTCAGTTTCCTTCAACTACTCAAGAACTCAATCATCTGAGAACAGTGTTTTTTACAAAGTAAGGGATGCCCGGAGTTGTTGGTTGTATCGATTGCACGCATGTAGCAATCCATCCACCAGCAACTAATAATCCAGAACAACCAGAATATGTATACATTAACAGAAAGGGTTATCATTCTGTTAATGTACAATTAGTATGTGATTATGATTTGAATATTCTACACGTTAATTAAAAAAGTAATAAGTAATTAAATAATAATATTAATATTATTATTTATTTCAGAAGACATTATTTTATTAAAAACAGTGCTATAATTATATTTTTGCAATTTTCGATCAAAATGACATCTTTTTAGTTGCCATTTTTGATGTTGAAACGGCCTTCTTTTTTTATTGTTTTAAAAGAAAAGCGTGAAAAAAAATAGCTATTTTTAGTACAAGTGAGCAAAGTGCGTCATTTAATCACTAGTCTGAATGTTGGGCGCCCGAGCCGTAGGCGAGGGCCCCAATCAGACGTGTGATTAAATGACTTTGCTCACGTGTGCTAAACCTGATTTTATCCACTTTTGTAGAAAATAAAACCAGACATATTAACAAAATTCTTTAATTAATTAATATTGCAATGGAAATACAGTAATATAGTAAATTAGATATTGCAATGGAAATTCAGTAATATATTATAATATATTACAATAAGTAGATAATAATTCTTAGCACAATGCTAATTAACATTAAAAAAAGTTATTAGGTCATTTCTGCCAAAAAATAGATTTTCATCTAATTAAACTATTACAATTTTTTATAGGTTTTGCACCATATAAGTTATATACCAAATTAAAATTAATTAAAATATATGTCACTGTGGTAGATTTAGAATATTTGCAATTGAACTTTAATATGCTAGTGAATGCTTTTAAGTTGTAATTTAAATAATTAATGTCATTGGAAATAGATTGGTAGATACTATGTCAAACGTCAAATGCATGAGTGATTAAATATTTTTTAATCACTAGTGATTAAAAGTAGTACTTTACTCACTCATTTTGGTGACCAAAAGTAGTCGATATTCAACGAAAGTGGATAATAGCTATTTTTAGTACAAGTGAGTAAAGTGCTTCATTTAATCACTAGTCTGAATGTTGGGCGCCTGGGCCGTAGGCGAGGCCCCCAATTGTGGCGAGGGCCCCAATCAGACGTGTGATTAAATGACTTTGCTCACGTGTGCTAAACCTGATTTTATCCACTTTTGTAGAAAATAAAACCATACGTATAGTATAAAACCATACATATTAACAAAATTCGTTAATTAATTAATATTGCAATGGATATACAGTAATATAGCAAATTAGATATTGCAATGGAAATACGGTAATATATTATAATATATTACAATAAGTAGATAATAATTCTTAGCACAATGCTAATTAACATTAAAAAAGCTATTAGCTCATTTTTGCCAAAAAATAGGTTTTATCTAATTAAACTAATACAATTTTTTATAGGTTTTGCACCATATAAGTTATATATCAAATTAAAATTAAATAAAATATATGTCCCTGTAATAGATTTAAAATATTTGCAATTGCACTTAAATATGCTAGTGAATACTTTTAAGTTGTAATTTAAATAATTAGTGTCATTGGGAATAGATTGGTAGATACTATGTCAAACGTCAAATGCAAGAGTGATTAAATATTTTTTAATCAATGAGTGATTAAAAGTAGTACTTTACTCACTCATTTTGGTGACTAAAAGTAGTGAATATTCAACGAAAGTGGATAAAAGTCTTTATCCACTTTCGTTGAATATTGACTACTTTTGGTCACCAAAATGAGTGAGTAAAGTACTATTTTTAATCACTCAGTGATTAAAAAATATTTAATCACTCATGCATTTGACGTTTGACAAAGTATCTACCAATCTATTCCCAATGACATTAATTATTTAAATTACAACTTAAAAGCATTCAGTAGCATATTAAAGTGCAATTGCAAATATTTTAAATCTCTTACAGTGACATATATTTTAATTAATTTCAATTTGGTATATAACTTATATAGTGCAAAACCTATAAAAAATTGTATTAGTTTAATTAGATAAAATCTATTTTTTGGCAGAAATTAGCTAATAACTTTTTTTTTAATGTTAATTAGCATTGTGCTAAGAATTATTATCTACTTATTGTAATATAATATATTACTGTATTTCCATTGCAATATTAATTAATTCAAGAATTTTGTTAATATGAATGGTTTTATTTTCTACAAATGTGGATACAATCAGGTTTAGCACACGTGAGCAAAGTCATTTAATCACACGTCTGATTGGGGCCCTCGCCTACGGCTCAGGCGCCCAACATTCAGACTAATGATTAAATGACGCACTTTACTCACTTGTACTAAAAATAGCTGTTTTTCACTCTTTTTCTACTTTTTTCATTATTTTTACTTTTTTTCATTATTTTAAAAATTGCTCAAAACGTGGCAAAATGTTATAAAACATTGTTTTATTTATTAATAAAATTAATTACACAATTAGTAAGATTATTTAACTGAACTTTAACATATAAGCAACACTTCCATTAAATTTGAGTTAGCAAACACTTCTATTCAATTTGAATTATGTGAAGGAAACTTTTTGATTTTTTGTTCCTAGGGGCGATTTCAACTGTTTCATCAATGCTTGCTTCAATTAATAACAAATTAAGCTTGAATCAAGCAACCGATTGTTATCTGATTATTAGCTAATATTTAATATTTATTATTGTAATTAAAAATTGCAAAAAATAGTGTATACAACACGAGCAAAATTAGTTATTTTTTCACGAGTCGTACGTTTGTCCAACGAGGCGTTAGCCGAGTTAGACAATACGACGAGTACTGTCATTTTGCTACTTGTTGTATAATAGTTATTTATACAACAAGTAGCAAAATGTAAGTTATTTTTTCACGAGTCGTAAATTTGTCCAACGAGGCGTCAGCCGAGTTGGACAATACGACGAGTGAAAAAATAACTAATTTTGCTTGTGCTGTATACACTATTTTTTGCAATTTTTAATTAAAATAATATAGTTATTTAAGTATTAAGGTCAGTAAGTGCATACTACCGGTAGAGGGTGTGTTTGGAGATCGAGACGTAGTCGAGATCTCCAATACGCCCGATACCGGTAGGGCACTTACTGACCGCAATGCTTATTAGGTTTTTTGCACGATCGAGGACATAAGAAAATTACTATTTGATTAATAAATTACAAATTTAATAAATTAATTTTTATCAAGTAGCATATGGTTTGGTTACTAATGTCATTTAATAAGTGAATTAATAATTTCCAATTAGTTTCTTAATTAACTGATCAGAAATAGGAGACAGTGATGATTCGGATGTTGAAAGTGCGTGGAACATAGGATGTTCGGCAATTATTCCTGAAAAATCTAAAGAACGCAATTAATTGAATCGATTAAAAAAAAACAAAAAATTGAATTGCGTTTACTTACCGCATCCTTTACCGCATACCGTGCGGTAAGCAAACTTACCGCATACCGTGCGGTAAGCAAACTTACCGCACGGTATTTTGCAAAAGTAACCTACTATGATTATTATAAAATCAGTAAGCATGTCAAATTACACGATCGTGCAAAATAGTATATTCTGCAACGAGTGCGGAATGAGAATATTCAGCCCGAGTGAAAATTTGTCACACGAGCCGAAGGCGAGTGTGACGGTTTCACGAGGGCTGAATATTCATTCCGACGAGTTTCAGACTATACTTTTTCTAATACTATTGTTAATTAAAATACGTCAGTTTTTACGTTTTCTGTATTTATATATAAATATTAAACAACATTTATCGATTTTCATAATTTGTTTATTCCTCCTCTTTATTTATAATATTTATGGTAATGGTATTAGTACAATTTTGAAAATTAAAAATGGGTGCATTAGTTGAATTTTCAGAAGAACTGTTTTTGTTAATTACTGATTGAAGATTTGTTGACTGAGTTGTGTTTCCGATTAAAGCCGAAGTCGAAGCCGAAGAACCGGATTCTACTATAGAATGCATTATTTTGTTGGCCACATTAATTCTGCTGTTCAATGAATTATCAATATAGCCTTCAGCTACTTCTGACGACTTCCACCCGCCATGCCTTTTTAATGTTGTTATGTCACCTCCAGCATCAACAAGCATTGTGGCAGATGAACGGCGAAAGCAATGGCCTGTATATTGTTCAGGATTAGGTAGTTGCAAAAATATTGCTACTTGTTTCGGCATATTTCCTATCTTGTTTATACCAATAACTTGTTTTGTACAACGACCTTTTTGAAAGTTCAAGAAATAATTACTTCTTTCACAATTTGTAGGCCGCAGTACAGAATACTTTTTTAAAATAGCGCAAAAAGGGCCTGTTATGGTGAATTTTCTTTGAATTTTTGTTTTCGTATCAGGAACATTAATCACAATTGCTTCGCCTAAATCTTGAATATGCTCAACCTTCATTTGCCACAGTTCATGTTTGCGACATGCACCCATTACGCCAATAATTAAACCAACCTAAGTAAATATTATTATTAAATAGAGTTAATATAATTTTTAATTTGACCTTTGTCGCAAGATATATATCGTCTGGCGCTTCATTAATAAATTTATTTATTTCCTCCGCTGTTAATATTTTTGATTTTTTGGCTTGATAACCATCTCCTTTTCTTTTTAAGAAAGCTCTTAATTTAGCATACTTTGCTATGTCCAAGTCGTGTTTTATGTTAATTGTGCTTCTCAATATAGAATAAATCTTCCACAATGTGGATGATAGCATTTTTTTCGAAGTTTCATCAAAATATGCTAGCAAAACGTTCTCGGAAAATGAGTTTATATTTTTCCTAGTTCGCCAATCCATGAATCGTAGGTAGTGGCCCTCGTACACTTTCTTCGATTTTGCTGGTAGCAAGTTATCAACTGCACTAACTGCTGATTCGGTAATTTCCGGAGGAGTATTAGTAGGCTCATCACTGGAGTCACTAGCACATTCACTGCCTAACATTGTTTCGCTTTTAATTGCACTTGACAACATAACTAAAAAACCGAGCGCAAAGTTTGAAATAATGCTTTGACGTTTGAGTCGCTTTGTAGTACGCTTTTAGACAATTAGTTCACAGATGTCGCCGCTATAATATATGTATTAATAAACAAAATTAGTTATAAAATGTCATAAAGAAGGTTCTAAATATGAATGATTTAGTTGATTGAATTATAATATTACTAATATCAACAATTAATAAGTTAAATGAATAATTCATTAATCAAAATACAATAGCTTAATGTTGCGTCAACTTCCATGAGATGGCGCCACATGTTGTCATTCCATCACTTGTGTAAGAATGAATATTCTCGCACTTGTTGCAGAATGAGTACATTCTCAAATTAAAATTAGTTGAAAAATGTTATTATTCTAAAATAGTATTAGAAAAAATATTAAATATTAGTTAATAATCAGATGACAATCGGTTGCTTGATTCAAGCTTAATTTGTTATTAATTAAAGCAAGCATTGATAAAACAGTTGAAATCGCCCCTAGGAACGAAAAATCAAACAGTTTCCTTCACATAATTCAAATTGAATAGAAGTGTTTGCTAACTAAAATTTAATGGAAGTATTGCTTATATGTTCCAGTTTAGTTAAATAATCTTACTAATTGTGTAATTAATTTTATTAATAAATAAAATAGTGCTGTTTTATAACATTTTGCCACGTTTTGAGCAATTTTTAAAATAATGAAAAAAAAGTAAAAATAATGAAAAAAAGTAGAAAATGTGTGAAAAATAGCTATTTTTAGTACAAGTGAGCAAAGTGCGTCATTTAATCACTAGTCTGAATGTTAGGCGCTCGAGCCGTAGGCGAGGGCCCTAATCAGACGAGTGATTAAATGACTTTGCTCACGTGTGCTAAACCTGATTTTATCCACTTTTGTAGAAAATAAAACCATACATATTAACAAAATTCTTTAATTAATTAATATTGCAATGGAAATATAGTAATATAGAAAATTGCAATGAAAATACAGAATTATCTTACAGTTCAAAATAAAATAAAAATACTATGTCAAACAAATAAAAAAAATGTTATATATTTTTGTATTTAAAAATATTAATATATTTTTTTTTTAAATTAATTAAAATATATGTAACTGTAATAGATTTAAAACTCGATTTAAAGTATTTGCAATTGCACTTTAATATTGTAGTGAATGCTTTTAAGTTGTAATTGAAATATTTAATGTCATTGGGAGTAGATTGGTAGATACTATGTCAAACGTCAAATGCATGAGTGATTAAATATTTTTTAATCACTGAGTGATTAAAAGTAGTACTTTACTCACTCATTTTGGTGACCAAAAGTAGTCAATATTCAACGAAAGTGAATAAAAGTCGTTTTTTCACGCTTTTTTTAGAACAATAAAAAAAATAAGGCCGTTTCAACATCAAAAATGGCAACTAAAAAGATGTCATTTTGATCGAAAATTGCAAAAATAACTATTGTTCGTTTGACGCGATAATGACAAACACAAAAAACTGCGTTGCTATGTATAAAATAAACAACAGGACGTTGCTAACTTTATCAATCGCATTATTTGCGAGTGTTCGCAACAAGATCCATTTGCTTTCAAATAAGAGCCTAGTGCAATTTCAAAATTTGTGCACGCATTTTACCCATCGAAACTTTGCGCATTCGCAATATTGCGAATGATTTCAAATAAAGCTTCCCCGGTAGATGACAGTTGACATTTAAGAACTATACCTTTTACAGTATGATTTCAAACTTATGAAATTTAAATTCAAACTAGCGAAAACAAATTTCACACAAACGGAATCAAATTTCACACAAACGAAATCAAATTTCACACAAACGAAATCAAATTTCACACAAACGAAATCAAATTTCACACAAACGAAATCAAATTTCAAACAAACGAAATTAACGTTATCACTTGTGAAATATAATTTTAAATTTTTGAAAACAGATTTCAAACAAATGAAATTCAATGTTCTAATGTCGAAAACCAATTTATCAATTATGAAAATCATTTCCAACTTTATGAAAACTGATTTTATATTATTTTAAGCAAAAGTTATCATTATTTAACAGTTTTGAAGTTTATTTAGCATAAGATAAATAAACAAAATTAAAAATAAAACTTTGGCCAATTATAACAGCATTTAAAACTAAATTCCGACAATTTCTGCTTGCTGTAGCGCTGCTCTATTATATCTTTCTACGTGATTCGAGTATCTAAGTAGATGCTATTGAACGTCTTGAATCGCAGAATCCGAAATTTCTTCTAAAATACGCATTCTAAACTCATGCTGTGTCAACATTTGATTATTAGCACGCCTATACAATAATAGCACACTATTGAAACTACTGTAAAAACACTATTGAAACACTATTGAAACTACTGTATAATAATAGCACACTATTGAACTATATATTTATAGCATCCTTTCTTGTAATTTAATTTTTACGGTAGATTTAAATGAACTCCATAACAACTCAATTGGATTTAATAAATATGAATACAGAGCGAGCCGCACGATTTGAATATCTTCTTGGGGTTGAAGAACATCCTCAAAATTGGAATGCACAGGTGCATTATCAATAATAAACGTGGGTTGTATAATACCATCGGTATTACAAACTTCTATCAAGTGACGCAACCATTGTTTAAAGTCACCGCCTTTGTATGTACCTTTTTGGTGATCAAAAGAAACAATTCTCATAGAACTCATTGCTCTAATGCAATGTACGTTATTGCCTTTACTTGCCGGAAGAATCACATGTGCTCTATGATCAATCTAAGATCTACCTTCTTTGCGACGACAATAAAGATTGAAGTTTGTTTCATCAATCCAAATAAGTGTTCTACCATTTGCTCGGCTTGAGCTTGTTTTCTTCGCTATTTATATTTGCTATTTGCGGTCTTACTGCTTTAATAGAAAATAATTTTCCGTCCAACCAATTTTTTATAGTATTTTGATAGACATTAGCTTCGAATTCATTCTTAACCAGTTTGCATAAGCACTTCAATGTTATTGTAGCATTTTCCTTAATCCATCTTACCAATGCATCATCTATTTATTGCGACTTTTTTGTAGTAGGGTTACCACCTTTTGCTTTTGGGAATGATTGTCTTTTTTTTAACCATTCATATGCAGTACGAATGTTAACGCCTAAGGCTGTAGCTGTAGCTCTCCAATCTTTCTCTTCTTCATAAGCTTTTATGATCCTGGCTCTATCATTAGGTGAAATTTTATTATATTTACCGCGAGGCATTTTAAAATATGTATCACAACTTTGATAGAAACAATTAATGTCAATAAAATTATTTTCAACATAAGTTGAAATCAGCATTTTTTTTAAAATTTTAAACTGAGTTTCATAATTGACAAATTGATTTTCGTCATTAGGAAATTTGATTTCATTTGTTTGAAATCTGTTTTCAAAAATTTGAAATTATATTTCACAAGTAATAACTTTAATTTCGCGAATGTGAAATTTGATTTTTTTTGTGTGAAATTTGTTTTCGCTAGTTTGAATTTAAATTTCATAAGTTTGAAATCATACTGTAAAAGGTATAGACTGGGAATGGAGATTATAGTTTGTTTAAGACTTTGGTATACTGGCACTAAAACGGGATTTACAGGTAAATAAATTGGACAATAACAACATATTTTTATCTTATAAATAGGACAACGGCCCATAACATTTATTTAAAATTATCGCTTATTTAAAATGATCGCTGGGAAGCGCAGCGTTGCATGGCAGTTGTCCGGGCGGCGGAAACGTAGAATATACGGCTGCGTCATGTGTCGTCGCTCTGGCACAAGACGCAGCGCTGCCGTATGAATCTCACTCCATGGGGCAGCGAGGTGGAGGAGCTAGTCTCTCACCGACGCAAGACTGGCCTCCTCCAGCTCTGAGTCGGTGTCCTCGTCCTTGGAGAACAAGTTCCCCGGGGAGTCATTGGTGGACCCCTCCTCCTGTTTGGGCCCAGAGATCCCCGGCCGCGGCTCCCTTGTCTCCTCTTTCTCGCTATAGAGCTATTCTTCCGGATCGGGGGGACTGTAATTTAGGGAAGGGCAAGGACTAAGGTTCCAGGGAGTGGGGGAAGGGCTATTGGAAAGTAACACTGTGGTCCAGGAGCGATCGGTGGACGAGCTTCCCGTAGGGGAGGGAAAGGAGGCGGAGATGGAGTGCCAGGAAGCGAGTCTGGACTCCACGAGCGTCCAGTCGACGGGCTTCCTGTAGGGGAGTTGAGAGGAATGAGGTGTGGTGGTGAGGGCGTGGTGTCCCTGGCTTCCCAGGGATTCGGTAGAACGGGGGTCGGTTCAGGTCTGAAACAAAATTAGTGGTTAAGATATAGGTACGGTGGTTTCTTTAAAATTCCGCGGGGCATCGTCCAACACCGCGGGTTAAAGATCCTTAATGTGAATGCGGGGATAACGTTTTCCTTATGCGTCTTTCAAGGAGTAGATTACAGGTGAGATGACTCTGTGTACTGTGTAGGGACCAGTATAACGAGGGGCCAATTTGGCCGCAAAACCTTTACTAGCCGACGACAGGTAATGTTCTTTTTTCATTACCTGATCGTCGGGATGACATCTCCAACCGCGGCGTCGCAGGTCGTAATGACGGCTTTGATGCGTAAAAGCACGATCCAAATTTGTACGCACCAATTTAAAAACCTCCTGGAGTTTGGCGAGGCGAGTTGCCTGGTTTTGTGCTGGCTCTACGGCGTCAGTGGCGTCCTCGTCCGTTACGGATTGACTTGTCGCCTGATGAAGCGTATGAGGTAGCGACAGTTCTCGTCCGAAGTTCAGGAAAGCGGGCGAGTAGCCGGTGGATTCTTGCTTGGCGCTATTAATAGCTAGTAGTAACGCGGGTAGTTGCTCATCCCACCGTCGGTGTTCCTGGTTGCAGAATTGGGCAATCATCGTTTTGAGGGTTTGGTTGGCTCGCTCCACTGGATTGGCCTGCGGTGTGTATGGCAGGGTAAAACAATGACGAATTCCAAGATCTGCGAGTAAGGTCTTAAACGTCCTACTCGTGAATTGCGTCCCGTTGTCACTGATGATTAGGTCGGGGGTCCCGAATCGCGTAATGACGTCGCCGAAAAGTGCTCGGGTCACGTTTCCAGCGGTAGCGCTGGACAGAGGTTTACAGTGAACCCATTTCGTAAAACGGTCCTGGAAGACGACGAGAAACGTGTTCCCTTTGGTGGATCGCGGTAGCGGTCCTACGAGATCCGTGCTTACTGTTTCCCATGGTCGTCGCGTGATGACTGGTTGCATCTTTCCTGTTTTAGCTTGCTGATGAGCTTTGAACTGCTGGCAGGTAATGCAACTTCGAACGTGCCTGGTGATGTCTCGAAACATGCCAGGCCAATAATATTTTTGCGCTATCCTGCTGATGATTTTAGTCACACCAAAATGCCCAGCTGTAGGAGCGTCGTGGTTTTCGTGTAGCACTGCCTGGCGACGGGGTGTGGACACGCAGAGTTTTCAAGGGTCGACAAATTCATCATCTTTTAGGTCGGCGTGGTCCCAAAAATGTCGGTAGAGCCGATTATTGCGAATTTGGTAGTCCCGAAAATTTTCGGGTTTTTTTGTAACCTCGCGATATTTCCGGTCGTACCAGCTGCATTTTTCGTCGAGCTCTACTGGACATTACTCACCAATTTTCTCGTCATTGGGAGCATGGGGCATCGGGTGTCGGGACAGGGCGTCGGTAACGCGGTTTAGGGTACTCTATATATCATCTCGCCAGGCGTCCTAACGGACTCTTGATAGAGTGCAACCAACGAAGGGACTATGATCCGTGAGTACTGTAAAGGGGTACAACTCCAGGTAGGGAGTGAAAACCATGACGCGGTGAAAACCATTGACCTTTTGGGTCGGAGCTGCGCCTAGGCCATAGGCGGAGGCGTCCGTATGTAGAGTGAAACGTTGTGTGAAATCAGGGCAGGTCAGTGCAGGAGCTTCCGTGAGGGCTATTTTTAGAGCCGGAAACGAGTGTTCGTGGGACTCATCCCACTTCCAACGATGGCCCTTTCGAAGTAGCTGGTTCAGTGGTGCAGCCATTTTGGAGAAATTGTCTATAAACCGACGATACCAGGAGGCAACCCCTAGGAAACTGCGCAACGTCTTGACGTTGGTTGGCGAAGGGATTTCTAGGATGGCGGTTACCTTTTCTGGACCAGTGCTGATTCCTTCGGCGGTGACAACGTGCCCTAAATAGGTCAGTGACTTCCGCGCAAACTGACATTTCTCAGGATTGAGCTGGAGCTTAGCTTCAGTGCAAATTGTCTAAATAATACCTCGTGCAAATTGTCTAAAGTTGTGCTAAGCCTAAAGAGTTGGCTAAGCAAAAAAGTTGTGCTAAGTTGTGTAGCCAACTTAAAAGTTTGAAAGTTGTGTAGCCAACTTTCAACTTTAAAGTTTCTTGACCAAGCTTTACAATTGGCCAAGAAGATGGCGCCAGAGCAAATCGCTATGATTTTGCGGGAATATGCGCAACAGTTGGAATTCACGTAAGTTAATTTTTTTTACTATTATGTAGAATAGAAGGCAGGAAACAATTGACATCACACTGAGCTCTGACAGATTATCTTCTCCAACGCCGCGCAAAGCGTACAAAACTGAAATGTTTGCTAACGACGTGCAAGAAGCCGTTATTTCTTCATACGAAGAAAACTGCCCCTTGCGGGTTAAAAGGGTTTCTTGGTGGAATTCACATATCCAGTCACTACGAGTAGAAACACGAAAACTACTGAGAATAGCGCTGCGGAACCAAAATGCTACCGATTGGAGTAGCTACAGGGAAACTCAACGCAACTATAAAGATCTTATGGTAAATAAAGGCTCTTAGGATAAATAAAGTTATCTCTATAAACAGAAACGCAAAGCTGACGACTCTGAGGCTCCCCTCGGGTGAGCCTCAGAGTTCATTAGAGATTTCAGAGTTCAAGAGAGACTTGTAAGACAACCCTTACACACGCAACAACATGCATATCAATCGGGACGCTCGGTAGACACAGCACTTCAATGTCTTGTCTCCCGAGTGGAGAAAGCGATTGAGCAAAAGGAAATGGCACTTGGCACTTTTTTGGACATTGCGGGTGCTTTCGATAACACTACTTTCGAAAGCATAAATAACGCAGCAATTCAGCACTCGGTCGAACCCACCATCGTTAGATGGATTGACAGGATGTTAAGCGAACGTCTTGTTGTGTCTGCACTCGAGGGGGGGACCGTTGAGGTCAAAGTCAACAAAGGATGTCCGCAGGGTGGTGTTCTTTCACCTGTACTGTGGTGCCTGGTCGTTGACGAACTCATACGGGCCCTGAACCAATCGGGTGTATACGCACAAGGCTACACAACTTTAAAGTTTTCAACTTTAAAGTTTGTTTAAGTTGTGCTAAGCCTAAAGAGTTGGCTAAGTTGTTTTAGTTGTCCTCGTGAAAGTTGTCCTGGAACGTTTTCCCCCGAATGATTATATCGTCCAGATATGCGAAAGCATGTGGCTCCATATCTGGACCGATAATCTGGTCTATTAATCTCTGGAACGTTGCACGAGCTGAATGAAGCCCAAAAAGCACCACCCGAAATTGAAACAGGCCCTTACCGGCTACAGTGAAGGCAGTGATGGGTTTGCTGTTATCTGTTAGAGGAATCTGCCAGTATCCTTGTTTCAGGTCGAGCGTGGTGATGTAGTGCGCTCCACGCAGTTTGTCCAGAATGGCGTTGATAAACGGAAGGGGATAGGCGTCCTTCCGTGTCACATTGTTGACTTTCCGGAAGTCGATGCAGAATCGGGGCTTACCATTTTTTTTCCTCACAATGACCACTGGTGAACTCCATGGACTATTGGAAAGCTCGATGATCCCGTCCTTCAACATTTGATCCACCTCCTTGTATACAATATTTTGCATACGTGGATTTTGGGATCTGTATGGCTGTTTGATCGGTGTTGGCTCGATTAAACTGATCTGATGTTGAGCCAGGTATGTCGGACTTTCCAAGTTGGTGAACTTAGGTAGCTCCTGGTGGAGGAATGTGTTCAGATGAATTTCTTCCCGTGGTGTGAGTTGCAGTCTTGGGATTGAAGTTTCCGCAGTTCCAGTCGAAAGCTGTGCAACTTCGGGCACCGGGAAATGCACAGTGCCCAGAACAAGGTCCATTTAGGCATTGTATTTACGAAGCAAGTCTATTCCCAAGATCACATCGCTCATGAGGGAAGGCATGCTAAGATAATACTCCAGGGCGGTGGTCGCTTCCAACTGAGTTGTCATAGCCACCACTCCGGAGGTGGGTGAAATAGTTCTGTCGGCAAACCTGGTATTACAGTTGACAGTTGTGGGTTCTACATCAGGAAAGTGCCGTAGCACTGAAGTTCCCACGAATGATACCATGGCCCCAGTGTCAAGTAGAGCTAGAAATCGATGTCGATTCAATATTATCGGAACGAAGAGACGGTTGTCGGCGGTTACAGGAAACGAGACGGCGGGTGAAAACAGCTGGGAGGGTCTTGTCGTGGTACAGCTGTTGGTTAGTTTCCCGATCGCGCAGGACACTGGCAATCTCTTGACAGTGTGCCTGTCTTACCGTAGAGTGAGCAGAAACTCAGGAAAACTTTTTGGCATTGCATTTTGTGGTGACCCTCTTCGCCGCACATCCAGCAGGTGGTGGAGGTGATTTGTATATGGCTCGGAGGTCCCGAACGCGCCATGCCCGTGTTTCAGAGCCTCAGAGTTCATTAGAGATTTCAGAGTTCAAGAGAGACTTGTAAGACAACCCTTACACACGCAACAACATGCATATCAATCGGGACGCTCGGTAGACACAGCACTTCAATGTCTTGTCTCCCGAGTGGAGAAAGCGATTGAGCAAAAGGAAATGGCACTTGGCACTTTTTTGGACATTGCGGGTGCTTTCGATAACACTACTTTCGAAAGCATAAATAACGCAGCAATTCAGCACTCGGTCGAACCCACCATCGTTAGATGGATTGACAGGATGTTAAGCGAACGTCTTGTTGTGTCTGCACTCGAGGGGGGGACCGTTGAGGTCAAAGTCAACAAAGGATGTCCGCAGGGTGGTGTTCTTTCACCTGTACTGTGGTGCCTGGTCGTTGACGAACTCATACGGGCCCTGAACCAATCGGGTGTATACGCACAAGGCTACACAACTTTAAAGTTTTCAACTTTAAAGTTTGTTTAAGTTGTGCTAAGCCTAAAGAGTTGGCTAAGTTGTTTTAGTTGTCCTCGTGAAAGTTGTCCTGGAACGTTTTCCCCCGAATGATTATATCGTCCAGATATGCGAAAGCATGTGGCTCCATATCTGGACCGATAATCTGGTCTATTAATCTCTGGAACGTTGCACGAGCTGAATGAAGCCCAAAAAGCACCACCCGAAATTGAAACAGGCCCTTACCGGCTACAGTGAACGCAGTGATGGGTTTGCTGTTATCTGTTAGAGGAATCTGCCAGTATCCTTGTTTCAGGTCGAGCGTGGTGATGTAGTGCGCTCCACGCAGTTTGTCCAGAATGGCGTTGATAAACGGAAGGGGATAGGCGTCCTTCCGTGTCACATTGTTGACTTTCCGGAAGTCGATGCAGAATCGGGGCTTACCATTTTTTTTCCTCACAATGACCACTGGTGAACTCCATGGACTATTGGAAAGCTCGATGATCCCGTCCTTCAACATTTGATCCACCTCCTTGTATACAATATCTTGCATACGTGGATTTTGGGATCTGTATGGCTGTTTGATCGGTGTTGGCTCGATTAAACTGATCTGATGTTGAGCCAGGTGTGTCGGACTTTCCAAGTTGGTGAACTTAGGTAGCTCCTGGTGGAGGAATGTGTTCAGATGAATTTCTTCCCGTGGTGTGAGTTGCAGTCTTGGGATTGAAGTTTCCGCAGTTCCAGTCGAAAGCTGTGCAACTTCGGGCACCGGGAAATGCACAGTGCCCAGAACAAGGTCCATTTAGGCATTGTATTTACGAAGCAAGTCTATTCCCAAGATCACATCGCTCATGAGGGAAGGCATGCTAAGATAATACTCCAGGGCGGTGGTCGCTTCCAACTGAGTTGTCATAGCCACCACTCCGGAGGTGGGTGAAATAGTTCTGTCGGCAAACCTGGTATTACAGTTGACAGTTGTGGGTTCTACATCAGGAAAGTGCCGTAGCACTGAAGCTCCCACGAATGATACCATGGCCCCAGTGTCAAGTAGAGCTAGAAATCGATGTCGATTCAATATTATCGGAACGAAGAGACGGTTGTCGGCGGTTACAGGAAACGAGACGGCGGGTGAAAACAGCTGGGAGGGTCTTGTCGTGGTACAGCTGTTGGTTAGTTTCCCGATCGCGCAGGACACTGGCAATCTCTTGACAGTGTGCCTGTCTTACCGCAGAGTGAGCAGAAACTCAGGAAAACTTTTTGGCATTGCGTTTTGTGGTGACCCTCTTCGCCGCACATCCAGCAGGTGGTGGAGGTGATTTGTATATGGCTCGGAGGTCCCGAACGCGCCATGCCCGTGTTTGGTCGCGGAAAATTTGGAGGTGTCACCATAAATGGTGAAGCCATTGGTGGTGGCACCGGAAATGAGGTTGCCACTGGTAGCGGTAGGCTAGGCCGTACTCCTGCGGGGCGACCCACTTCCATGCGGGCGCTTGGAGAATTTTTTTTCATTTTCTCCTGGACCGCTTCTTGTTTCCGAAGACGTCGCAACTAGTCGTCCACAGCCTTATGAATTGTTGATATTTGGGATGGAGGTTGTCGTAGCATAAGTCTATTTCGGTCTCCACGTTGACTTCTCCAACTCTGCGGATTAACATTCGGATATCCAAAAGATAATTTACGCATGGTTCTTGAATGCGTTGTACCCGGTTGCGGACGGCTTTGCAAGCGTTTGGCGTAATCTACAGGTAGAAAATATTTGTTAAAGGCTTCCCTGAAATTATTCCAGGTGCCAAGACTTAGCCGGTCCAACTGGAACCAACTTTGTCCCTCAACAGGTGAGGCATTCCACCCAGAACCTGCTGTTCGGTGAGTCCGTACATTTCGCGCAATTTTTCTCAATTCTTTCGAGAAAAGACAGCGGGTCGGTGGTTCCATTAAATTGAACGTTCCATTGGCGAATTGGGTCAAGACCTGGAAACGACGCGGGTCCTAGAACAGCATGGTAAGGTACCGCTGTCGCAGGTGGGGCCAAAGGTGCCCGTGGCCGAGGTGGCGGGTTGGGTATGATGACCGCCTTTGGACTCGACGCAAAACTGGGTGCCACCAGGCTAGTCGCTCCTAATGGGCTACCTGGTGTCAGCAGTTGCGGGTCCAACGCTTTTATTAGCCGATACCACAAAGCCGTTACTTTTCCATGGATTGGCAGGCGTCGCTTCTCGAGCTCGAAGATCAGTTCGGATTTTTGCAGAGCGTATGTCCACCGAATAGCTCGATCGTCTTCCTCGTCAGAAGCGTGCGGCTCGTCTATACGCGGTGTTGGCAGTCCAAGTCTTGGCAATCCAGTTGTTTTAGGCTTGGCGCCGGTTTTTTCGTTATCAGCCATGTTTGTAGTTTTGACAATTTAGTACGACGAAAAAAAAAAACAAAAAAAAATTAAAAAAAAAAATATGTTCTAGAAAAGTCTCAGAAAAAGTGCTCGGTCCAAAAAGTAAAGCTAATTAAAACTGCCGTCAACGTGCAAGAAAAATGAAATTTTGAAAGGAAAAGTGAGGAAAATTGAAAAACAAAGATTTTTACTGATTCGGAAAATCAGCGTGGAACTCAATTTCGTTCTTTCCTAGCTTTCAATTTTTTTAGTCCGCACACTTTTAGCGAACTGAGCGCAGGTGACCATTCAGTAATTCTGCATTCTCCCGTATATCGAGTCGAACAGGTGACCCGGTATAGGTATTGCTTGTCAATTACTGGTGTCGCCCTCCTTGGGTCGTGCGTGACGTTACTTCAGTAGTCGCTCGCTGTCGAAGGGGCACAGTCGTTTTGGTGCACGCTCGTCGTTTTAGTTAATTAGATGTTTTCTAATTAACTCGGTGCGCTGGTTCTTCGTACACAGTTTGTGCGGGACAGTCCAGTTTGGTTTTAGTCAAATCTGTTCACAACAGTCGCGATTAAAACAATTTTACTGTCCCTGCTCGGGCGCCATTTGTAACGCTTGTTTTTCCAAAGTGGAAAAACTTGATCGAATTAATGAATTCTCGGGCGTCAGATTTTACATGAGTTTACTCTCATTGGCGGGGGCAGACTCTTTTAGCCGAAATCTACTTTAGCCAAACAGGTTTCAAAACAATTCAAACATAAAACGATAGTGGTGAAAAAGATGAAAATTTATTAGTGATAACAGTATGCGAATGTGAATGTGATACAAAATATTTCAAAGTACAAGAGCAGCAGATATGACGGCGCAAAGAATGTCTAACACTAGGAGCCGACCAGCCTAATACAATCGGGCGTGGACGGTGGGTATCGGACGGTTCAAAAATGTATACAATGTAGGTGTTGAGAAAACCGCAAAACAATTGGGCGTGGACGGTAGACAAAGTGCGGAAAATAATTGCTAAATAATTATAAAATAGCTTACGACATATTTGGTGATTGAATTTGTAGAAAATGTAGCAAAACGAAAAACTGGTACTGGTGGTCTGGTCAGAATGGCGTACACTGGAACTTCGAAATTAACTGACTTCTTGGCCAAAATCCTGGTCCTCTATACTGAAAAAAGTGTGCAAAAAAGTGTCTTTTGGACTTTCAAAATTGGGGGCGGATGACTTTGGGAGGTCAACGAGGCGAAGTTCATGGGTGGCGTGAACGTATATTCGTGCCAAAAGTCACGTACACCATCAACGCGTCATTCCTGGGTTCAAGGATGCTAGTGTTTACATTTTGCGCTGACAGCTGGTGACATTGCAAACGACTTTGGTGCGAGATGTGCCTAAAACTCAGGTTAAAATTGGATGTCACTTACCGAATTTGATTTCCTGGACTACTGGTCACATCTGGAGCACTTGGTGAGTAAACGGAATACATATTTGTATTAATTAAAGTTAACCCGGTTTCGTTTTCAGGAGGTTTTGACTGGGTTGCGGAAAAAGCTCCGTTACACTATCTCGTAACGCAAATGGTACCGGGTAGCTTTTCCAGACAAAAATGTTGTGGGGATTTAGTGCAATGGTGTGCACGTATTTGTCCGTTCTTCCCGGTTTGTCACTAAATTGCTCTGGGAACTCCTGTAGCTTGTTCCTTAATTGCTCACGTTCTTGGTTAGACAACTGAGTTTCTTGAATTTTTTTGTCTAAGAGTTCTTCGAAATTTGTTTTTTTTTCTAGTTGCATAGTGTCCACAGAAATGTCTTCGGTTTTGTATTGTAGTTGTGGGTGGTTTGGGGCGTAAGAAAAGAAAAGCGTATTTTTGTTGTTAATACTGATCTGATTATTTTTAAGACATATTTGACACTTTTGCTCGGTCAACCAATCCATTTCTATAATGCAAGGTTTGCTGAGTTTATCCACAATCAGATAACAAACGTGGTAGTGGAACCCGTTAATTTCTAAATCCACCATTGCCTGTTGTGTGATTCGCTTACTTTTCCCTTTGAAATGCCCTTGGATTTGGACCGACCGGAGTGGTAATACGACTAACTTGACGTTTCGTTGTTTCAGTTGTTCCCAAATTTTATTAGATATACATGTTATTTCGGCTCCAGTGTCCACTAATGCAAAAGTTTTTATTTTTTTAAGGGTGATTGGGATCTCTGGGGAAAGTCTAGTAGGCTGGCATAAAACGGAATTTATTGTCTGGTAGCCTAAACCAGTTTTATCGTAGATACACAGGCCCCTGGCGATTCCATTATTTTCCATTCTTTATTTGGGGTGGTTACGGTTATTAATCTAGTTTTAGGAAGACGACTAGTCGGTACGGTCGGATCATGCGTCCTTTTTAATCCCACCGAAGGGCGTTTCCCGGTGCCGTGGGTTTAGATGGACCTGGGCGGCGGTCGATGGCGCGTTGTGGATACGTGGATGGTGGCTGGCGCATATCTCCTAGGTTGATTGGGGTTACTCCCGCTGGAAATACTCCTTCTTGCTGCCGTAAGAAGTCGGCGGCTCGGGCAATGGTTTTGTCTGGGGCTAGGTTTCACAAGGACTGCAGGCTGGGTGGAAAATGTTTCATAAGTTGTGACACCAGCGTTGCCTCGCTCATGGGTGCGGACAGCATTCGGTAGAGTCCTACAAACTTGCCAAAGTGGTTTACCATAGACTCTTGCCGTGTCCATATACTGATATAAATCTGATGCCGAATTTTGTTTTGGGCTATGTCGGACCAGAAATTTTTCAGAAAGTCACGGCAAAAATCGTTGTAGTTACTCCAATTGACTTCGTAGATACTGATCCAATCTAGAGCGTTTCCTTCTAAACATTCCCAGGCAACGTCGAGTTCTTGCTCGTCCGGCGTTTCGACTCGGCGAAAATGGGCCTCAAGCTCTTCTAAGAATTTCACCGGATGTTTCTGCTGGTCGTCTCCAAATCTGGGCAGTTTGGCAGGTTGTGTATACAATACAGATCGGTTTGCCACCGCATGGTTACTACCGGAGTTACTGGAAGCACTCCCGCTGGCAGTACCTTCTTCCCGCTGAGTATGCATATCGCGGTGGATGATAGCAAAGTTTTGGCTCATATTATCGCTTTGTTGTCGATTGTCGTCGATACGTTGGTTCAAAGCGGTAATTTGTTCCATCATAGCTTCGTTGTGTTTAGCCTGTTCTCTTTGGAAATTCTCTAGGAAGTCGACCATGGTGACGTAGTCTCGGTCTTCTTCGGATATTGCTGGAGCTGGTTCCATTTTTTGTTTTTGTTTTGGGACGTAAAATGTTTGTCGTTGGTAGTTAGCCGCACGTCGGTAGATAGTTAGAAAAGTAGCTCGTTGGCTTGGTTTTTGAGTTTTGGGGCAGCTCTTGAAGTTTGGCACGTATCTCTCGGAGTCTTACAATCTGTGAAAAAAGTCAATTAAGATTATTAAGTAAATTAAAGGGTAATTAAAACAAGGGTGGATTTTTTTTCTATTTTTTTTTTTAGCGAAGTCCTTCCTCTGAAAACATTTTTCTTTTCCCACCTTCCAGACCAATTTGATTACTAAGCATCCTGGTCACGGCACCACTTAAACCTTTACTACCCTGGCCTATTTTCCTAAGCGGAAAGCGTGATCGTCTAACTACGTTGTGTGGTATGCCACCAGGTGTCGTACTGAGTTTGGTGTAAAAGAGTAGGAGAAGAAAACTACAGATTTATTTTATGCTCAGACGGTTTATATTAGATAAACGAACAAAGTTATTTCATGTAATTGTTAATTTAATGAGAAGTGCTTGCAAAATATAAAAAACAGAAATTTTTACCTCTTTGCGAATGTTTTACGAAGTGTCATATTTAATGTTGATCCGAAAGTGTTTTAACTTACCCACCGCAACACACAGAGACCAGCATATATACATATAGAAGAAATAGAAATGGAAGCAAACATCGCCCTCGGGTGGCTAAGCGTGACCAAACACTCGATATATTTTCTTTTAGGTGATGTTGGCTTTCCATATAGTTCAATATACACATTAAAATAGAGATTGATATAGTAAAGCGTAAAGAGGTTTGGTCAAAGTGCGTGTTTAGGGTAGTCAAACAACTGTCTATTCTCCTCATTAGGAAAGGCCATATTCAGCCTCTGAACACTAAGTACTTAGGTTTCTCACCTCGTTCGGCCAAGTTTTGTCTCATACCCAGTTAGTCACCAGGCCCAGGCCCCTTTGAATTTCTGATTACCACATATTTTATACTTTGTGAGGTACTTGCCATGACCAAGTCCGACAACCTCCCGTCGATATTTTTTTCAAACTAGTCTGCTTTTTTGCGCTGGACACCCCTGAACATGGCGATTTCCCGGGGTCGCAATTACTCATTACCACATATTTTATTCAAATGGAGTGGGGTGGATATTTGATTTGAAAAACGAATGTAAACTTGTCCTACCAAAATTCGACCGCTTTTGCCACGTCCGACAGCCCAAACATGGCAAAATGACGGGGTAACAATTACTGATTACCACATTGTTCATTTTTACGGAATTGCTTACCAAAAATATATATAATTATTCAGTCATATTGTCCTACAAATTTTCCACCGCGTTTTTCCAGTCCGACGACTCAAAGTCGGAATTTTGGCGGGGTACCGGTTACTGATTACCACATGTCGGACAAAAAAAAAACATATGATAAATTAGCATTTTTTATAATAGAAAACTGTGATGTCCGACAATATTATGACCGCGTAACGTGAGTCCGACAAAAAAAAATGAACAGTAACAGCAACAAATTTATGTAGTAATACAGGCCACATACTATACACTACTGTATAGTCTGTGGCCTAACTGTATAGTGTGTGGCCTACGTACTACTGTATTACAATCATCCAAATTAATAATGTTTTGTACTACAACCAACTTTAACAATTTTTAATTTTTTTAGTTAGTCTTTCAGAAGTTTTGTTAAGGTAAACTCTACTTATTATTTGAAGCTGCATCTATGGTTCAAGTGATATATTTATTTTTTATAGATTATAAGATATTTTATTTTTTGTGACTTATTTCATTTTATTAAAAAAATACAAAATAACGATTCAAACTTAATTAATCATAAAAAATTTAATTAAATAAAAATTATTGGTCGTCACTGTCGCTTTCATTTTCGGTGCTTGGTTCTGAATAATCCTCTTGGTGGTCATATTCTTCATCATCAAGGCAAGTATTTTCTGAACCCAAAATTAAAAATATTATAAATTACGAATAATTTGAGATGACAGGTGTACATAATAGTACGTTATACAATATAGACGTAAAATGCGTTTATTACGCACCGAATGTGAAGCATGCGCCCTTGCATGATTCACACAATTTTGGTTACGAGAAATGCGCTTACGCCCTACTTTAAGGTTAAAAATTCATTAACGTCTCTGATGGCGTAAAAATGATCACTAGAGTTTTTGTCATATATTTACACGGAATGATGATCACCACGCCTTCCGTTGATCATCATTGAATGTCAATAAAAAAACTAGTGAGTGTTTATTACGATTTCTTTTCCGATGCGTAAAAAACAATTTTTACAGTCTGAAAATGGTCCGTAAAATGCGCACCGAGTGACTAAAAATACTATTTCTATTTTTGTGCGTTTTTCAAGCATAAATGGAAGTAAAAAGCCACATGAATATGCGCACAAAAATAACTTATGCAACGCCAAAACAGTGTGCAAGCGCCCATAAAATTATATAAAATTAAATAATCCACTGTATATTAATAAATCATATACCTTCAGTATCCAACAACAGTTCACTAACTGACGGACTTTCTGGTCCATTGAAACAATAAAATTCGTATTTGTCGTCGATAAATGTCCATCCGCAATCTGTGGGTTCTCTGTCGGTAGGTGTTCGTAAGTGAGCATTGCACCAAATTTTACTGATATAAATAGTTCTCTTTATTTGTTGCAATAGTTCCTGCTTTGTCGGTGGTAAACATGATACATCGTAGCCAACAATTTTTTTTTTGAAAATTCTTTCATTTTCAGATCTGACCTTGAACCTCTTCTCAAACATTTCAAACCGACCTTCATTTACATCCTTAGATTTTAAAGAGTACATTTTGCAAACAAATTCTTCGATGGTTTTAAATATTTCACTAGTAAAGTCTATGTGAAATGTCGAGGTATGAATGAGAGAGATGAAAGCTTCTTGGTAATTGGTGATATTTTTCAAAAGAGTAAAAGCCTTTTTTTTGCCTCTGCGATAAAAAGATGGATTATAATCATTTCCCGTAAAAATATGGCATACTGTAAGCGATCTTGATGTCTGATCTCCAAGACTGTTGTAAATTTTATTGATATCCAAATATGACGAAGTTTTTCCTGAGCTCATGTCAATGACAATTTCTGTATTGCCCTTACGAAATGTAAAATTTGACAGTATGATCACAGGAATATCTGAGTCAGTGCAGCGTACTTGTATGCGATGACTTGTATTTAATCTGCAAATATGAAAGGCTATTTTTGTGTCAGCTTCCTCGTGATCACATGAAAAATTGTAGTCGATGGTCCTATTCATCGTATTATTCGGAGACACTTCGAAATGATAACATTTATCGTAGTTTACTCTAAGTTTTTTGTTTTCGCATAAAACTGCAAACTCAGGATTTATCCAATCAGCTATTAAAAATTCAACAATTTTTTTTTTTGAAATTAGAGCACCTCAAAAGTTGACTAAATTCTGTGGAACGTTTGTTTTCTCTTTGTATATCAAAATGAACATCAACCTCGCCTCTCAGACGGTGCTCGTAGTCCTTAATGCTCGGAGTTTTGTACTTATCAAAAATAAGATGGACTTCTTTAACATTGCTGTTTGTTATCATTTTAAAAATACTTTGTGATATTTTGCCATAATTAACTGGTACGTTTTTCAAAGTATGCAATAAAAAAAACCCATCAATAATGAGTATTTCTGGTTCCGGTGGCTGAATACTTTCAGGTTGTTTTTTTTGTAAAATTTTAAGGACGACTGATTTTTGAGTTTTACATATTAATCCATCAATGTGACAAAAAGATAAAGAAATTGGCGCAAGTGGATATGTCAATGCTTTAGACAGGTCTATGTTGTTTTGAATTAATGCGTACAACAATTTACCAAAAATGTCTCTCTGGATTTTAATTTCTTTGATTAAGCCGTTTATTTTTACCTTTTTTACTATGTTATAGGCAAAATTGATAATTTTATTTTTTGAAATAGCTTTATCAAATCTATCTGCTTCAGAAATAGACTCAGAAATAAAACTATTCCGCAGCTTTTCTCCTTCAATTTCCACATATGATAAGAATTCGTAAATATCATTTGATACAGATTGTCCAGAAGAAATGTTGTACAAGTGATCTTCATTTAAAGTGGATGAAAAAGGATTAGTGCATTGCCTCATAAAATTTAATAAAGCATCTAAATTTTTTCTCCAGTGAACCATCGAGGAATTCTTTAAGTCTTGCGTAATATCTTCTTTTTTTCGCATGCTGCAAAAGTCCATCAGACTTGATATTATGCTTGTACGCAAGGAATGCGTAATGGACCACCTTTGACGAGATGCAAATGAATCTGTTAAATTAATAACTCCCGTTGCCTTGGAAGCTGCATCATGGTTTTCCGTCTGTTCCAAAGTCAAATCGACTGGGATTCTTGCAAAACTTTTTGACGTTCTTCGAATACCCAAAAAACTGTGTTTATAATCATCGATCAACCCAGGGTGTGTCTCTTCAACGTGCGATAATTTATCAAGATAAATAGTAGAATATCTTGCGTAATTTTGATGGTTCATAATGAAAAAAATATTTGTCATTTTTGATAATACAAATTTGAAGATATTTAAATCACCGGTGCGGATGCTGTATTCCATCATCAGATAATAATCTACTAATTTCACGTACAACAAAAAGATTTGAGGCGTTTTCCCGTGTTTCCCTTCTAAAGTGTTTTTTTTTAAAATTTTCGTACTTTTCAAACAATATTTTTGTATCATCATTATTTATCTGCGGATGATCACTTTTTTGAGCATTAAATTGTAATAAATAAGTTTCGATCATATCCAAATCTGATTCATTTAAATTTTCAAATTCCATAAATTTTTCAAAGTGTAAACATTGAAGAGCAAGAGATAACAAAGGATGAAATTTTCTGCACCTATTAAAATGTTTGCCTTGTAAAAAAGTGTTTACTGATCCACTTGCTAAAATATTGCTATCTACAAAAATATTCATCAAACCCGAGCCATCTATAAACTTTCCAATTGCTTTGTGATATGACATCATTGTGTGAAAAGTGCCTATATGAATAAATAGTTTTGCAAATTGTGCCTCTGCACTTTGAATCTTGAAAGCAATTTTAGCCATAGCTAAGTCATAGGTGACATTGTAGAATAACTTGCCACATTCGTCAGCGATAATCAAACTTCTGCGCAATGTTTCCTTAACTACCGCAGGATTAGTAGGAGAGTCATTTATTTGGGTCAAGTACTCAATTTTTTGGATGTCACTGTGGTCCTTCCAAATTTTAGCATTATATCCTACCCACATAGGTGTTCTTTCAATTTTCTTGAAATGCGAAAGTAACCATGTAAAATTAATTTGCTGAAATATTGGTAAATTTTCAGGATCTTGAACGTATTCAATACTACTGCACCAAAATTCTGGCCGACGTTGTTTAGCGTAATTTAAATTTTCTATTTCTTCTGGTTCATATGATCTTTTTCTTCGACCACTTAAATTGCGAACGTTTAATGGTGAAATATTTTGATCTCCTGAACATTGAAGTGTTTGTTGTATAATATTCAACTGCTCATCGGTAGGGACATTTTGATACATTATACCTACAGTGTCATGTAATTGATCCTTGCCTGCAGTTCTTTTTCCTGAAGTTTCTACAAATAGATCGAAATTATCCCAGGCCACTCCCGATGGTAATATGTTAGGATAAATGCCTGAAGGGCATAAACGTTTATTCGATGTAGTTGAATAAGCTGCAGAAGTTTCTAGTCCTAGTATACTCGTATAACTGATACAATATCCTAGCATGTTCAAAATGTTCACAACTTTCTCACTACCAGTTAAGCTCTTAATACCAATTCCTAACAAAATCTGTTTTTTAGGTTTAATATTTCCTTTAGAAACACTGTATATCGAATCTTGAGAGTAGCATAAAGCCAATCTTTTGATGCGATTATTAACTTTGTGCCCAACACCACTTAATGCATTCAGCCAAAATAAACGCAACCAATTGGGTATTTCGCATTCACCTTTATTGAGAACTTCGCTATCGATGTAATCTGGCAAATCATTTTTTTTTTTATCTTCAATATGTGGTTTCGATATTTCATCGCAAATTCTATAGCTTCTTGTTCAAATATGATCTCGCGAATTTCCTCATCATCGATTGATTTGATATCGGTTTCGGCCGAAATGAAATAAGATTTAGTACCAAACAATACCAATTGAATTTTCTTTTTAAAGTGCTGCAAAATTAGATTTTTCAACGAAGTAATATTAACAGTTGTATTGTAATCCATTTGATGTGTTTCATACAATTCCGTTAAAAATTGCGTAAAGTAATTGTTCACGAGCATTAAAGACATAATTCCCTTATTTTCAATAACTTCACGGTTAATGTAAGCAATCAATTTCTCTCGAGCAAGTTTGTATAAATCGCGAGTGTTGGTCCAATCATTACTTTCAGGTTTATTTATGAATTTTTTATATGTTGAAAAATATTTTAGATGACAAGAACTGTGATACGATAACATATTGTCTACTATAAATATTTCTGCATACACTTTTTGTAGCATCCTTGCGTCATTCATTTCTAAAGCATATTTTTTTACAGTCGAAAGGCATGATTCCTTATTTTTGTAATTTCTTGTGATGCAGATTTTATCACAGAAAAGGCATTTTTTAGCAGATTTTTCATCGGTGAAACTCTGAATTGTTAAATCGCTGTCAATATCGTCAGTTTTTTCCCAATTTGAAGTAGTACTTTCATCTATTACCGCTTGGCCACATGCAGATCTATTAATAATGATAATATAAGATAAGGTAAAAATAGATTCAGTTTGAAAGATTCTAATGTGAAGAAATTAGCCAAAGTGTGCCACTATTTATCAAACTAATTTAAGCACATATTTATATAAGGTTGATCATCAAAAATAACGCTATTTGCGAAGTCCCCAGCTTTTACGAGCACAAAAACATGTTTAAACCCATTAATATTAGTACCAATCAATTAGAACTTTTTTTCCTGAAAAATCCATTTTTTATATATACCATTTTTATGATAATCAACCATAAATTAGCATGCATAGAGGGAAAATACTCACTTGTCTGTTGGTTTTGAAAACCTTTCAGTTGAATCGCTAGAAAAACGACCAGATTCACTCGAAAAATCGCTCTGGGACAACGGTTTACTAAAATGAAAAAATATTAGATAATTATTATTTTTTATATTTTTATAAAGATTTTAATAATTTCATACAAAACAATTTTAAAAGAACACTAACCGAGAAGTAGATGGTGAGCCATGTATTTCCAAATTTCCTGATGTGGATGTTGATACCGAGGAGGTGATAGAAGAAAAATCAGTCTCAAAATTACTCTGGGATTGCCTGTCACAAATAAGTCTTGCTTTTAATTTTTACAAGATTAATTTATTGCATTTTATGAATTTTTTTCATATAAATACCATTAAAATATAACCTAAAATATAACCCATCAAAATATATACCATTAAATACAAGCACACGAGCGTAATGTATTTTTGGAAAAATTGAAAAAAGGCTTTAAATGATCGACTCATGAAATACATCATATGATTGTATATTTTAAAGAGAGCCATTTACTTACCTTGTATTTATTAAAAACACTTGTTTCACTTTGAAGTCTTTATAACAGGACGAATGATATCCCAAACGGTCGTCATCCCAACTCTCTGGTAGTTCAGCATTATGAAATTTATGCCCATGATGTTTTCGAGCTTCTGAATATATTTTACACCCAAGAAATATTTTTTCACTAAATTTTTTTATCTCTTCATTTTTATGCCGAAAATCAGGTTTATTTACTCGGGTGTTACATAAAAAACATTTGATTCTACTCTCCATAATTATACACAACGTGAACTAAGAATTCTATGTGAATATAACTAACCACGCTAATACAAAACAACAGGAGTGACAGCAAACTTCAAAACAATTATTCTGCTAATTACGTGACACAAAAAAAAACAAAAATTAACTTTGTGATTTTTTATTGCTTTTGCAGACATTTTTTTGTCGGACAAGCATATAAACATATTGTACAAATAATAACAAATCTAAAATAAAAAAATTAGACATGTGGTAATCAGTAACCGGTACCCCGCCAAAATTCCGACTTTGAGTCGTCGGACTGGAAAAACGCGGTGGAAAATTTGTAGGACAATATGACTGAATAATTATATATATTTTTGGTAAGCGATTCCGTAAAAATGAACAATGTGGTAATCAGTAATTGTTACCCCGTCATTTTGCCATGTTTGGGCTGTCGGACGTGGCAAAAGCGGTCGAATTTTGGTAGGACAAGTTTACATTCGTTTTTCAAATCAAATATTCACCCCACTCCATTTGAATAAAATATGTGGTAATGAGTAATTGCGACCCCGGGAAATCGCCATGTTCAGGGGCGTCCAGCGCAAAAAAGCAGACTAATTTGAAAAAAATATCGACGGGAGGTTGTCGGACTTGGTCATGGCAAGTACCTCACAAAGTATAAAATATGTGGTAATCAGAAATTCAAAGGTCCCTGGGCCTGGTGACTAAGTGTACAGAGCTTACGCTGGATCGAAGAACAAGTACAAATTTAATTAAATACACAAGGCAGTTATATATCGGTGACAAGTACAAAAAATGCTGTTCACATACAAAATAGAAATAGTAAAGTTAATGATCAAATATTTGAATCAAATAATGAAACGTAATCTTGGTTTTAATACTTTAAGAAAATCCCTGCCTACAAGGAGGAGCAAAAGCTAGACCTATACTTCGTCGGACAAACACATTAGGGGAGATTCAATCAGTCGTTATATAAAAGTGTACTAAATCTAAATGTAAGATACATGCATGATAATGATGAATTGGTCACTTTAAATACGCGATTGTTATTTGAACGACTGAACATAATTGTTGAGGAAGGACCTTCAATGGTGAACTGGAAACCCCTGAGTTAGTTCCACATTTGGGCCGTACGAACCTCGGAGTCGGTGTGCGAACGACACGACGGAAGTTTTCTCCCCCGGAACCTTTTTTTGTTTTTATCTTTAGCGAGACTATTAGGGAATATAGCTAACAGAACTCCCTCTGTGGATAAAAGACAAACTTCCATTGTTTACAGAAATTGGTTTGAGTTTGACAGTTTGTTGTGCATTGTTTACTTGTTTAGTGAGGTTAAGTTGATTTTGAACAAACAGGTTTTGAACAAACTTCGAAGATGTGCACCCTTTTACGCAACATATTGTAGGCATTTTAAAATAAAAATTTAATGTTAACCGAAAACCGAACCTAAAAACCACGTTGTTTACTAACAAACAGTGGACTGACCGGCAGAAATATGTAAACATTGGAGAGCACAGCAGCGCCTCATCGGTAGTTTTATTCGCTAATGGAGAAGGGAAGGCAAAACTTTAGTATGCGATTTTACAAAATGTAAGAAACAAAATTAACAAACATCGTCATACACTTATTTGTTGTGAAGAAAGTTGATTTAGATTATGCGTTTGACGGATTAGCTTCGGTCATTATTTTGGACAGGTATTGTTTATAGAATTTGAATGCTGCAACGAACGTCGCCTTATGGCTGTCGGCCTACTAGCTTTTAAGGGCCAGATGCCTACCACCAACAGCAATATTTTCGTATGGAGGCATCGCCTTATGGCTGTTGGCCTACTAGCTTTTGAGGGCTAGTCGCCTACCACCAACAGCATTATGCTTAGGAAAATTGCACGTCGTCTTATCACTGTCGGCCTACCAGCTCTAGAGGACTAGTCGCCTACCATCAACAGCATTATTTTCGGAAGGAAGCATCGCCTTATGGCTGTCGGCCTACCAGCTTTGAGGGCTAGTCGCCTACCACCAACAGCATTATGCTTTTAGGAGCGGTTAGGGGGTTTTTGTTACTTACTTTTTACTGCGGCTACTGGACTGCTTCCTTTAATGATCCAAGATCGACTCCCTTTTTGTAGCAGCGCTCCCCCTTTTATACAGAAATTTCAACGTCCCACGTGCAATCGCAGCGCGTCATCGAGCAGCGCACGCCACCTGGCTCTGCCACATCTACTTAATTCCCACTCTCTTGAAGTGTCCTAACGTTTGTTATGGGAAAGGGTAAAATTAAACATGTAACAATAAGTTTCTTTTGTGTATGATGACATGTCATAGGTGTGAAGGGTTTTACCATTTTAATACTCTTATTATTCGCTTGTTGCAAATAAATTTGTAATTAAAACTGACAATCTGATAATCTGACAATTCAAATAATTTGAAACTCTTGATTGCATCAAAACTTAATATGCGCAGGCACAATCAAAATAAAGCGGCGTTTACATCAAATTTCAATTTTGTCATCATTTAACTAAAGGATCCTATAAAATTGGTCGACCACTGCTAAAAGTGATGTATAAATAGAGTCACATTTAGAGGTGCTCAAACATTTTTAATTAAATGATCGTATAAAAGTAGTTATAAATGCAGTAGTTATAAATACCCCGCATTTATAACTACTTGTTACGTACAATGTAACAATAACAATGACAATAACAACAACAATAACAATGTACTTGTTACGTACAGTCGCGGCCAAAAAATTCCGCACGATTTTTAATCAAGTGGGTAAGTTTTTGAAAAAATTTCCTATCGTCGAACTTTAAAAAACATTCAGAAATTCAGTGGCGTACAATTTATTTACAACTTATAAAAACATAAAAAAAATAAAAAAATAACAATTTTATTTTTAAATTTAACATTAATGAAAATTATTAGGTTGATTAATTCAATTAGATATACAAATAACAAAATTGAATTACATTCGAAGACAACAAATAAAATTATTTTTTTTTTTAAATCAAAAATTGTGCTTTTTCCGCACTGAATTTCGTCAGCTACTCGTTGCAAGGACCACCCTTTATCTAATTTTGCTATTGCAAAACTTTTTTCAGCTTCGGTTAACGTATGATATAGCATATCAAACTTTGTAAAAGTAAGAATAAAACTGACAAATCTGCTAGTTTTTAAATTAAACTGACATATCAAAAATAGAAAAATAGGCGGCTGTGGTATAAAAACCACAATTACAAACGAAAAACACACCGTGCGGAATTTTCTGGCTGTGACTGAAAAATAATATAGCTTGCTGCAGTTTTATATACGTGGATGTACATCTTGCTAATGATTCTAGAACCTTGTCTAGAACCTCCAACGTTCGTGTCAATTTAACAATGCAAGCGGTCTTAGATATCGGGGGAATTAGTTAGAGCTTCCACCTTTTTCCGACCAGAACGAATACCTTCCGATGAAACATTACGGCCCAAATATTCTACCGACGTTTGGAAAAATTTACATTTTTTAATATTAATAGAAAAACCGCCTTCTTTTAATGCTACACATATTTGCGTAAGATGGTCTAATCCCTCCAAAATAGTTTGCGATGGGATAATTATATCGTCCATGTACACCAAAGTTTTTGCATCTTTAAGTAGGCCTAATGCCTTATTTATGGCCCTTTGGAAAACTGCTGGGGCGTTGGCCAAGCCAAAAGGGGTACGGAGAAATTCATAATGGCCGTCGGCCGTTACAAAAGCTGTTTTTGGAATGGAGTTAGGCTCAATGGGAATTTGATAAAAGCCATGCATTATGACAATAAAGACTATACTGATTTTCGAGCTGATTACATTATAGTACTGAGTACTATAATGAATTCATTATGGTACTCAGTACTATAATGAAACTGAACACTGTATTAAAATTCAATAAAATTTTCAACCAACTAACAAAATGTGCAAAATATGGCAAAAAACTTTTTGAAAATTTATTTAAATTTATTACAAATTATAAAGAAATTAATTAAACAAATTAAAAATCAATTAAAATTAAACATTAATTTTCAGGCAATACGATTATATCAATAAATTAGTGACGTTTAGGTGACAGCAACATATTTATTTTTTAGATTTTATATTTTTTTAAAGCTAAATAATTTATTTCGAATTTCTTCTTTAATATACGCAAGCAGATAAAATTTTGTATGTTATTCGGATCGTAACTAATCATTATGGTACCAGTCGCGTTATCAGACTCGGCTGGCGCCTCGTCTGATAAACTTTACGACTGGTACCATAATGATTGATATTACGATCCTTATGACATAAATAACTATTATTACATTACAATTACATTTTATGTTTAACAAGCATTTTATCTTGTTTTCAAGAATTATATATAATATGATATTATATATTTGTATGATATTATATATATTATATATAAGTTAAATTACTATACTTCGTAATTTACTTTTTTAAAAAGATATTTTTTTATTAAACGAGATGATACAAGTTCGGAATTAAGATTAAGACTAACTAATAGCTATTTATGCAACCAGTTAGGAAATGCATTTTTTTGTGTAACGAGCGGATTTCTGCGGGACGAGCGCAGCGAGTTCTGCAAAATAACGCGAGTTACACAAAATAGCATTTCCTAACATGTTGCATACAAGATTTTTTCTAATTTTTACAAAAACCTTCTCAAAAAAGAGTTTTTTAAACTTATGATATTAATAATTTAGTGAATTTTATCAAAACAAGTAGGCTTTATTCGGAACTTTTCATCACCAGTTGTGAAATATTTTTCATTTCATCACCAGTTGCGTAAAATGTGCCGTTTGCCAACTACAATCGATTTTGAAAAGTCACATTTTACATGTCAAAATTAGAAAAAAGTATTTTTCTAGAAAAAAGTATTTTTCTAATTTTGACATGTAAAATGTGACTTTTCAAAATCGATTGTAGTTGGCAAACGGCACATTTTACGCAACTGGTGATGTAATGAAAAATATTTCACAACTGGTGATGAAAAGTTCCGAATAAAGCCTACTTGTTTTGATAAAATTCACTAAATTATTAATATCATAAGTTTAAAAAACTCTTTTTTGAGAAGGTTTTTGTAAAAATTAGAAAAAATCTTGTATGCAACATGTTAGGAAATGCTATTTTGTGTAACTCGCGTTATTTTGCAGAACTCGCTGCGCTCGTCCCGCAGAAATCCGCTCGTTACACAAAAAAATGCATTTCCTAACTGGTTGCATAAATAGCTATTATTACATTACAATTACATTTTATGTTTAACAAGCATTTTATCTTGTTTTCAAGAATTATATATAATATGATATTACAATAAACTGATGATGAAGATATTGTATTCCAATACTTATAATGGGTCGTGTAGCATGGGGCAATGTTTCGACTTCGTTTTCACATTTTATTTTGATTCGTTCCTGTTTGGGAAATACTCCTAAATACTGATTAATTTCTGAAAGGATTTCAAAGTGATTTTTGAGAATGTTGAGTTTGACGTATTGACATTTTGCTGTTGTTCCTAGAGTATTGATGAGGATTTTTATAGTGTTGTTGATTATTTGAAGTACTTGGATTTGATTGGAACCGCGAGTTATGAGCAAAATTTGTTAATTGTAATGGTGGGTTTCTAACAAATGGTTTAAACGGTTTATTTGTTCTTGGAACGAATCTTGTTTGAGTGTTATGTACACGATTAATATCTAGTTGAAAATCGTTTGTAAGCATATGTAATGCTGAATTTAGATCAAAAGGATTTTTAGTTCTCATAAGACTGCCTGATACACTTTTAAAACGGTATGGGTACTCCCCAATTTCAACTTTACTACAGGTACTCCCTGATAAACTTTTGAAACAGTATGGGTACTCCCCAATTTCAACTTTACTACAGGTACTCCCTGATAAACTTTTGAAACAGTATGGGTACTCCCCAATTTCAACGTTACTACAGGTACTCCCCGTCGTCTTAATTCAACAACCATGTTATATCACTTTTTCAATTTATTACCATCAATAGGCCAGAGTCTCAATTGTTCGTGAGCCGCCACCGTCGTGCGAACTCCTTTTGTGCGTAACACATAACGCTCATTTTCCAGAACCGTCTCAATTTTAAACGGCCCTCTAAATTTCATACTAAGTTTTCCAGCTCCAGCGACTTGCGAATCACAAACCACTACTTGGTCACCAACTTCAAATAACTTAGGGCTGTAGCGATTTAAATCAAACCTACTTTTCTGGTTTTGTCGATTACTCCTTAACTTACAGTTAATATCAGCTATTAACTCATCATGTTGTTTCTGAGCAGCATCTACAATGACTCCATCTAAAAATGCCTTCGTACTTTCTAACAACTCAGTGGAACCAAACATCAACTGCTGAGGGGTTACTCCCGTAGCCGTACTCACAGTATTATTTAAATTGCTTTCGATTGTTGGTAAGACCTCTACCCATTTATGCTCATCTCGTTTGTTTAAAGTTGATCTCATTAGGTTAAAAAGGGTTCGCATAACGCGTTTAACTTGTCCATTGCCTCTGGGCATGCCAGTAGCGATCATATGCAATTCTACACCTTGTTCACTGCAAAATCGCTTGAATTAGGTGGCACTGAAAGCAGTGGTGGCACAAAAATCGTCTATCTGCTGTGCTTCTAATAACGTGGTAGGCTCTGTTTGAGTTTGTAATCGGCATATCTTCAGTGTCGGTGTTGGGTTTCTACTTAAATAGTCAACATGAGCCATCTTGGATCCAGCTCTATATTCTACAGAAAAATCGAAATCTTGGAGTTTAATCCACCATCTAGCGACCTGTGGATGTAGCTCTTTTTTAACGCTGAAGCTCGGACCGAATTGCAATCAGTCACTACAGTAAAGTGAACTCCGTATAAGTACACTCGAAAATGATGTATTGCTTCAACTATTGCAAGCGTTTCCAGCTCGTACGAGTGGTACTTAGATTCACTTGGACTGTTCTTTCGACTGAAATAAGCTACCGGCTGCACTATCCCATTTTCCCGCTGCATAAGTGCTGCTCCTAATCCAATTGAGCTAGCGTCTGTGTGGAGTTCTATTGGCAATTCTTGATTGAAGATTCGTAGTATTGGCTGCTCAACTAATTTTTCAATTATTTCCACTCGTATTTTTTCGCATTCAGGAGTCCACATAAAAATAACGTTTTTGCGAAGCAAAGAAGTAATCGGAGCAGTTGTAATGGAAAAGTTTTTCATAAATCGCCTAAAATACCCAGCTAGGCCCATAAATTGTCGAACTCCTTTTACATCTGTAGGCGCTTGGCTTTCAGTTAATGCTTTTACTTTCTGTGGAATAGGCCGCACGTTGCCAGCTGATATTAGCACGCCTAAATATTCAATTGTTTCTTGGAAGAATTGGCATTTTTCGTAGTTAAGAGAAAATCCCGAAGTAGATAGAGTATGCAATACTTTTTCCAAATTTTCATAGCCTTCTTCAATAGTTGTTCATACTATCAAGACGTCGTCCAAGTAAACAAATGCACAGTTTCCTTTTAGTCCACCCAATGCGCGGTCAATTGCTCTTTGGTAGCAAGACGGCGCGTTCACAAAACCAAACGGCATTCGCTCAAACTCAAAATGACCGTCGGGCGTAACAAATGCTGTCAAATGTTTGGACTCTTCATTAATTTTTATTTGGTGGAACCCAGATTTCATATCGAGCACCGTAAAATATTTCGCTTTTGCCAATGAATCGATCTGATCTTGAATCAAAGG